>ML779654.1:835652-852576 GCA_009831015.1 Picea engelmannii
AACAACCTGGTTAAATAGTTGCATAGGGATTATTAAGTATAATTAATTGTCCTAATATGGTTTTAGTTAAGAAATGATTAGTATTAATAATATTATTTATTTATTTATTTATTAATTGATTACTTAACACATTCAATGATTTATGTAAAGCATTAAGGGGCTTAATAACTTTAATTTAATCATTATGAAACTTTACATATGACAGGTTAAGGATAAGATAATAAAGGAAAGGATAAGATAATAAAGGAGGGGATAAGGTAATAATGGGGAGGATAAGGTAATTAATAGAGGATAGAGAGTCGGTGAAGGATGGGGGAGATATGACAGGGAAGAGTCCTACGGGAGATTATTATGAAAATTGGGGGAAGGAGCATTATTGGCAGGAGGTCCGTATTTTGTTGGATATCTTCTAGTTTTGAGGAGTTTGGTTTTGGGGTTTTGGTGAACCATTGCAGGGGGCACCGGGTTGCTGGGGGTTTTGGGCACAGGAGCCAGGATTCCTTACGGTATCTTGGAGCTAGGGAGCCGAACAGGCTTCTCGGTTTGGGCAGGGTTTGGTCAAGCAGCAGGGAGGACAACCAGATAAGTGAGAGTTTAGCATCAGGAAGAGGTATTTTATTTATGAATTTGTTGAGTTATGTGATGATTATGTAAATTATTAGCATGTTGTTCATAAATTTAATTTATGCTACTTATATGAATGAAAGAAATTACTTATTGCTTATGCTAAACAATCTTAATGTTTAAATTATGAAATTTTTAGGCTTTATTAATTGAGGTCACTACACATTAAAATCAAACATTGGAGTTTGAGTTAGGGAGTGTCCAAGTCCAGTATCGCGAAATTTATCTGGGACCCCCCTCTAACACAAGGGATAAAAACGAGGTCGCGTGCGGAAAGGTAGCGGAGATAACCCCTCCAAAGTTGGCCCAATCGTAGTGGAGAACATATATAGAGGGCTTGTTTTGGGATTCCGTCGATTGCATTTTCCACGGGGCTTCGTGGGTCTCGAATCCGTTCGAGGTCCTCAGTTGTCTGCCAAAACACTTGCTTTTGATACCCTTGACAGGTTTCGGGCTTGATACCCTGCTCATTGTGGTCTACCCGACTTTCGACTGTACCAGCCTGGTGATTGTTCGCGCGCTGGAAACCTAGTTGCCTATCTTTTTTAGGGACATACACAAGTGACTGCGGGGGTATACCGCAATACCTAGGACAAACATCGGGCCATGCTTTGCAGAGTATACTTGGAGGGTGCTTCCATTTTCGAGTTGCACTTGCACCGGTAAGTTGCTCTAGTGTTGGTTGTTGTAACTGTTCTTCCAATTAATTTAGTGTTTGCCTGTCTTATCTTCTAGGGACTTTTTTAGTGTGTGTTGTTTTTGAACGGTTAGACTACCCTAGTGTGTCTTTGATTTTCTCACACAGTGGAGGATCACGAGCTTCACCGGTCATGAAGGATTCTTGGTCTGCCGCCAGTTACACTGGAGCCACCCTCGCCACCACTAAGGCGAAAGATAGACCAACAAGGGTCTTTTGAAGCGACCGAATCACAAGAAACGGTGCCCGACCAACATCCATAGGAATCGACCATCTTAGACCTTGGAGCGCAAGATTTTGGTCTGGTTGAAACTTCCACCACTGATCTTTCAGCACCCACCATCATACCAATTCATCCTTACGAGTGCCAGACAGTGTCGCACGCAACAATGGAAACAAATGTTGTTACTCCTTCTGGGAATTCTTCAATTCCCACTACGGTTGTCACCACAAGAGAGTTTCCACCTCCTAACCCACCATCACTAGTCTGAGCCACCATGGTCTCGACCACCTCTACATCACACAGTGGTTTGATCCCGTCTCTGGCAACAGCCACAACCCCTTTCACACCAAGTGCGACAAGCCCTCCGTTCTCATACGGGATGCCTAGTTCAACAACAAGTCCTGTAATTTCCTACTCCACTTCACAGACTTCAGGTTTGGGGGCAGGGAGCTCTAACGCTCCTCTGCAAGGACACATGGGGGGCACTCCTACTCCTTTTAACGTTTTCCCTTACGGGGAAGGTCATATACCTCCTTCGTCCCCTTCACTCGGTGGCTCGCATCAGCAAACCGTCGGGCCACCTGCACACCATAGTTTATTTGGAGCGAGGAGTCAATGACCACCTTCGCATAATACATCGGTAGGTTCGACACCATTTTCTTTATTCGGTGCATTTGGTAACAACGCCTTCTCATCAGCTACTTTCCCAAGTGGGGACAACCCCGATTTCGGACAATCTATTCCTATGTAGGGTGTTATTCCTGCACAGGGGGCACACTCAGGAACTTCTTCTGCATTAGGGCCTTGGAATTCTTGGCAGGGATCCGTTCCCTCATCAGGAATGTTGATCTGGGGTAATTCTTTTCATAATCAATGGAACCCCTGACAAAGCACTATGCCTATCCCCATGGGACCAACATGGAGAAATCCTTCCCAAAGTCCTTCGAATGTAATGCATGCCCAACCATCTATGTCCTATTTTGGAAATCCGTCGATGATGTCTCCTCACACACAAAATCCATATGCTATCCATGGCCATGGTTTCTACTAGAATCCAGGCCAGCAGCCAAACTTTTCCTGGCAACTTGGTGCCAGTCAAACTCCAGGCCCCTTTTTCTCAGGTTATCACCAACAACCCAATCTACCCTTCCTGGCAACCTTGCATTTTCCAGACTTGACAAGGTTGTTGAATGACCCTATCTGTCACGATCCGCGTTGGCCTCCTATGCTGACGAAGTTGCCTTCGGACTTCCCAAAGTTCGAAGCCAAACCTAACAAAGATCCAGGAGATCATGTGACTACCTTCCATCTTTGGTGCTCATCTAACTCGTTGAAAGATGACTCCGTATAATTGTGATTGTTTCAACGTACTCTCATTGGGAATGTCCCAAAATGGTACATTGAGATCGACCACTCAAGATACTCTTCCTTCGGTGAATTGGCCATGGCTTTCCTCAACCATTTCCAGTTACCTATGAGATATGACGTCGGCACAGAATTGTTGGCCAATTTTTCACAGACAAAAGCTAACCATATCTCTAATCACATCCAAGAATGGAGACACCGAAAGAGTTTAATTAAGGTACGAGTCCCACCAACATTCATGCTTGAGTGGTTTCTTAAGTCTTTAGTTCCACAATTGTCCAAGGATGTCGCGACATCGGGAGTATTTTCCGAAGAAGGCGCCATCATGAGAGCTCAACAATTTGAGCTAATCTATTCTCAGTCTGATTTATTATACGAGATCTTTCCAAATGCACCACGCTCAATACTTGATAAAACTAGACAGACAGTTGGACTGCATGTCAATGGTATTGTTGGTTCAGCAGAAACCAAGCCCGTTGAGCAACTAACAACTCAGTTGCAACAATTGTCTATACAACACATAGCGGCCAGCCAAACTACTGCTTTGGTTGCTCCCCCTACCAAAACGTCGAATGTACACACAGTGCAATCAATTAATCCAAAGGCCACCCAGCAGCCTAAAGGAAAGAAAAAACAACGAAAGAAGGGTAAGGGGGATAAGAAACCCACTGATAATGCTGGCGGGGGAAATACTGAGAAATGGAAGGCCAGGTATCCATGCAACCTGTGCGCGGAAAACCACCCAACCCACCTTTGTCCACGGCTTACAGAGGCCCAAAATTTTGTGACACAGCAACAGTTTGATGTGTTAACCAATCCATTCCAACATGGGAAAAATCTAACACAGGCCTCTACAAGCACGGAAGGGAGCAGCCAAGGACCCTCTCCGCCTACGAACAAACCCACATCCGCAAACATATATATGGTGAAGAGTGATGCTTTTATATCAACTAGAGCACATGACTATAGTAAACCAGGAACTTCTGAGAAGGGTAAAGAAGTTGAACTCCCATATCTTCCTCTACAGATTGAGAAGACATTGGGTGAAACAATGACACGCATTCCCAAAGGCACTTTCAAAAAAGCCTCTCATAACCCAAATGCAAGGGCTACCCAGAACTACTCTGTGGTGGAATATTTATCACAAACCCCTTGTGCGATGTCTGCTTTGGAAGTCCTCCAAAGCTACCCTTCCCAGAGGAAAGCCTTGTTAACCACTTTAGGATCTATCGAGATTTGTAATCCGGGTACAATCATGTTGGATACAACCGACTTAAAACCTCGTTTTCCTTACCACGTAGCATTTCAGATAGTAGTGGCTTATCCCATGAAAATTTTTACTCAAAATATATTTCGTACGGTGGTTGATGAGGGTGCCTCGACATGCGTTATGTTGTTGGCATGTTGGAAGGTTGTTGGCCAGCCCGTTTTCTCTCCATCACCTACTCTCCTCACAGCTTTCGATGGTCGTTCGTTCCAACCACATGGTATCGTTCCTTCTTTCCCCGTGCAGTTAGGAGGGAAGACCGTGTGTGTCAAAGTAGAGGCGTTCGATGCTCCCCTCGACTATAACCTCTTGTTAGGAAGGAGTTGGACTTATTCCATGCAATTTGTGGTTGCTACAGCTTTTCGGGTCTTGTTGTTTCCAAACGAGGGTCGGATAGTGACCATCAATCAACTTTCTTTCTCCAGACCTGACCCTGCATTAGGGGCATCCACGGTCCCAATGATTGATAATCCTCAACTAGGTGTCATCAATGTAGGGTTTGGTTTGTGCCCATCTTTGATGGGTGCCTTCGATTACCCGCCCCCTCAAGGTGATATCAAGTTTATATCCAATCACCATAAGGTTGAGATTTTTCAAGTTTCGTCATTCCGCACGACTTACTTCGATGATCCATGGATACTTCCTTCCCCATCGGCCACGATGGATGGGACAGGGCATCTGGGTATGTCCATGCCCTTGTCCATATCTAAAGTAGTGTACACTTTAGTCCAGTAAACTTCATCCAACACTGATCCAATTCCTTCACAAGGGTTCGATCCACTTCTAGAGCCTATTTAGGCTCAGGATTCTCTCGCTGACACTGATTCATTAGACTTAGTCTTGCCCTTTGATGAAGCTATAATTGAGGCAACGACTAGTCCAGACAAACCCTGGGAGGATCTTCATCATAGATCATACTTCCTCCCGGAGTTAAGCAGAATCGAAGCTGGAGAATTCACCTTGACTATGACTGGAGATAGGTCTTGTCCTATTAATCCCTTAGCTACACATGAGATCTATGTTGAGGGTAATATGGAAACCATTGTTGAAACGATACCTATCAATATCTCTAGAACTCTTGGTGTTGTAGACAATGTTTTCATCGGAGCATGTTGCTCCCACGAGGAGATGTCAGGCATCGACCCACAAAGAGTCGATCATGAGCTAACTTTGTTGTTTTTCAAGCTTGCTTTGAGATCCGAAAGCAACATCCGACGAGACTGCATTTATGATTTTCGATCTTGTCCGGATTAACTAAGAAAAGTAACCTCTACAGGTCTTCTTTTAAGCCCTTTTCAGACCCTCTAAACATGAAAATATTACCGAGAAATCTTGTGGTCTTTCACACTCGTTAAACTGAAATTTGAAGTCACGTCTGTCCGACGGTAGTTTACCCCTTTTTCGGTCCGGACGGTCAACTGTACGAACAAAGATATACTCTATGGAACTTCAATTCTTTAGAAGAGTACTCTCAGGTATAATTTTATCCCTTTTTTTGGCCTGAGGGACTAAACTTACGAAAAAGGAAACCCCACGGAGTCCATAATTAAGCTCTTTTCAGACTCCCTAAAATTGAAAAGATCGTCGAGTGACCTTATTCTTTCACACTAGTTAAACTGGTCCAGAAGAACATTCCTGACGAAGTCCATAGTTAAGTTTTTTTCAGACTTCTTAAAAATTAAAAAATGGCCGAGTGATCTTGTCCTTATCACACTCGTTAAAACGGTTTTTGAATAGACATCTTGTCAGTGCTAGTTTACCCCTTTTTCGAACCGACTAGACTATCTTCGAAAAAGGTACCCCAATGGAGTCTCCTTTTATGTTTTTTCAAACTCTCTAAATATGAAAAACCACCGAGCTTACCTTCTCTGGGATCGTTAAAATTACATCGAAGGACGTTACCATTGTGTGTTTTGTTAACCGCGTTTGCATACTTTATATGCCAGCCTTGTAGCAGTTTGCTTCTGCGTCTTAACACCCTTGGCCCCCGGAGGATTTTTCTCGAGTATCATTATTTTGAACATTATTCTTGTCCTTGCGCCTTGAACTTGTATGTTTGTAACACTTGTTCCTCCATTGTAACGTAACATTCTTTTATGCTTTTCTCCAAAATTATTGAAAAAAGACAAAAAAAAATCAAATATACCCCAAAAAGAGGAAGGGAAAAGTATTTTTTTTATTGGCAGCATAATGAGTCGCCCTTGGATAAATCACATATGTCTGTTTGTTCGTCAAACTATGGGATGTAATACGACCTTAGAAATTTGTTCTCACTACATAGAGTTGTGTCCTCCGTCGTTTGGTTATTCTTCCAAACATATGGAGAGTTTGTGTTGCCTCCTACTTCATAAACTTATGATTAATGCCATGCTGCCTAAGTCTCATCATTTGTCATGCTATTGTCCAAGGGAAGTTTCTACCAAGCCTGAGTCGGCCCCTCTGCATTTTGTCTCTTGCCCTCATACCTGGCCATCATGAATGTCCAATCAAGTCCTTATTCGAAATCAATGAAGCCTTCAGTCTGATCATCAAGATTATCTAGTCCATGACCGACGAGTCGTCGAAGACCTCTGGGTAGTGAAGTCGTACACTCATATTACACTCCTACATTGAGTTTTGAAGATTTTGAAGTTGTTGCTCGAGATCTGAAGATCTCATCTCCAGCCATCAGGTCGTATCAGCTTCTAGAAGATGGATACTCTATATGTATATCTTTTTTATTTCGAGATGTAGCTCCGCTGTGTATTATTCGCGGCTACACTTTATATAGTTATTTGACATGGATCTACAATGTATTTGATTGGTAGCCATGATTCTATTTTATCCCAATCATGGGTATGCCCGCTTCGGTGAGACATTTGTTATTTTGTAGACGACACCTCTCGGTTCCTAGTTCCTGGGCTCACTTGTTCGGCACATCAGTAAAGATTGGTAATGTATTTCAGCCATCAGATGCTCTTCTGACCTCACACATTAGGGGGCATCTGTTATAACCCTAATTTTCACCATACATGCTTACCTGGCATCATGCCATCTCAGATCCCTTCTTTTCCAAAGCATTGTTGAACAACTCTTTAAAAAACATCTTTTATAAGGGCCCACGTGCCCTACTCCATTACTGCACATGTGTACACACTAGATGACCTAAAAAAGCCCGCGTGGACCAACAAAAGCACGAAAAAATGAAAGTTGTCGATGGAACACACAGCTTTGGGTGAGTTAACTAAAACTCCCGGCCATGCATGGTCGAGGGTTCGTCCAAATACCTAACTTCTTCTAGCCTATAAAAGAAGGGTTAGAGGTCCCATTTGGAAGAGGAGAATAAGAGTAAAGAAACTCTGCCCAATTGCATATTCTCATTGTCCCAACCCTTTAGCCATCCTTGTGCAAGAAGAGATACAAAACAAAGAAGTTGGAGGACATTTGAAGAGGAGCCCAGGATCAGGATTCATGGAGCAGTGGTCGGTCTCGACATTGTAAGTTGATTCATTAAAGTAATAATAAAGAAATGTTTTTCCCGTCCCACTATATGAGTTCTTCATAGTTCAGTTAATATATGTTTGAATCTCTAACCCATTAGTCTGTAGGTAAAATGCATGTGTAGTTTGTTGCTTGTTTTGTACGTAGATCAATCTTGAGAGGATAGCTGCCAACAAGTGATCAAGCGTGAAGAAGGATCGACATCAAACATCTGGAACAAGGTATGTTGGTCTAACCATGTATTTGCTTAAAAGAAATGGGGGTTAAGCCTAGGACGAAGGTAGAAAGTAGGTTTCTTTTGGTTATATATGCATGCATACTATAACCCTATTTGCTAGTCCGTAGGGGGATTTCCCACCACAACAGTTGGATCAAGACCTTACCTGTTCTCACATACCAGCCTAGTTTTTCGAGTCAAAGCGATATCATCCTGAGTCTGCGTCCATTAGACCCCCTTAAATTTATTCATTGTGACATAAACTAATGGGTATTGGGCTTACATCTGCTGCAATCTAGAGGTGACTTCTAGTACTAACAGAGGCTACAACCCCCTATATTCTTCGGCTACAACCGGAAGGTGGCTAAAACACATGTCCTTGCCCCGTCCAACTGCCCTGACGTAAAAGTAGAATGATGGAACCAATGTCACACTATCATTGTGAGATATATTGTTGTAAACCTGTACCAATCAACCTGCACCAAACAACCTGTAATAATAACCTGAACCATGCATCAACCATGCATCAACCTCTAACTCAACCTGTAATCAACTTGTAGCATAAACAAGTGCATCAACCATGCACCAACCTGTACCAAACAACCTGTAGTCAACATGTACCATAAACAAGTGCATTAACCATGCATCAACCTATACCTCAACCTGTACCATGAACAAGTGCATCAACCATGCACCAAACCTGTACCGCAACCTATACCATGAACAAGTGCATCAACCATGCACCAAACTTGTACAAATAACATGTCACAACAACCTATCCAAACCACCTATCACAACAACATGTCTCATCAATCTTATCAACCAAATCAAATCTACTCACCAAGATCAATCACCAATACAACTCTCAAAGATGTGCATCAACCAATCATAACACAACAACTAATAATAATCACCAAGATCAATATGTGTTTCTAATAATATACCAATACAAGTATGCTACATCATCCATAAACCATGTGTCAACAATAATACTAGCAAGTGCCTCCAACCATGTACCAAGTATGCACCAATCATGTATCAACTACTCATCAACTATGACTCATCAAAATGCACCAACATCATCAACTATACACCTCATGTATGTGCCAACTCATCAACTACTTGTCTCAACCATGTACCCAACATGTACCTTAACCAAAATCCCTCATCAATTTCATCATCCAAATATGATTTGAAACTTTCTAATAGACCTAGTGTATATGATCACATACCTGCAAACCTTCCTTAACTTTCACAACAAGAGACTATCATTTTCATCAAACTTTTCTTTAGTCTCGCATGACTAGTTTGGGATTAGTCAACAACCCTAACTTGAAATAATCATAACTATGTACCTGTAATGAATAAATATATGAAAATAGTACACAATGTTCTTCAGTTTTTTTATTCAATTCCTCCAAGTATCACTACTTGGAACCTCTCAGAAAAGGAGTTGTAGAAAAAATGGCATACCTTGTTGAATTCTGGCTTATTCTAGAGAGCGACCTTGTAGAGCGTGCCCCGCATGGAATATTTGTTGAATCGATATGAAAATGTTACAAAGAATAATACAAACTGTACTCTAACCAACACATCTGGTTTTACTAAATTTGGATCTGTTATGAAGAAGTTATGACGTTTTTACCTGAAACACTTGTTTTAGACTAGTTTCGGGACTAGCCACAACCCTATTTTCCAAGGAGTGTAACTCCAAAAATACAAAGACCCACAAGCTGAAATTTTTACCACAGATACTTCGATATGTTTCCTCAATGTCCTATCAATTTCACAGTCTGAATCATTCTAGAAAAAAATTTATTTCGAAAATGGTGAGATGACCTGTAAATAACATACATTAGAAAGCATCATCAAAAGAATTTATCCTCCCTTGAATTCCAACCTTCTTTTCTTCACCTTCCCTCTGAAATTCGACTTAGATATCCTTTGGTTACCTCAGTCGCCTATAGATATTCAATATTCTCAAGTGTGATATAAAATGAGAGAGCCTGGCCTCTTATTTATACTCTCCAAGTAGCTTCATTAAAAGCATCTTCTAGGTCACTTTGCCCACTTTCCTTATTTTAGGGTTAACCCACTTCTAATTTCTCCATTAAATTTATTATTTAAATAATTTATTTTGTATGCAATTTGAATTATAGTACACTTATCACTTCACTTTATTATTTACCTTCTAAAATCTCTTAAACCACTTTGACTACTTTGACCTTTTGGGGCTTCTAGATGACACATGAGGGTCCTCCAACTTTGTAAGGCCATAACTCTCAAACTGTGAAGAGTTATGTGACGTTACACATACCACCAGAATTGGCATGACATGTACTATACATATAGAATATTCTTACCTTAAAATATATGAAAACTCATACCATTATCCATCAAACAAACTTGGGTCCATTACCCAAACMTGGGTTCTCCAACTTCTCATGGCCATAACTCTCTAACCTTGAGGAGTTATGTGACATTCCACATACCAACGGAAATGGAATGACATGTACTATCCATATATAATATTATTACCTTCAAATATATTAAAAATCATAYCATTATACATGAAACAACCTTGGGTACATTACCYAAACCTTTGTGCTACCAGAATTTGCTATCAGAATTTCTTCAAGGGTTGACATCAATCTACAATATCACTCTCCAATGGTTGACATCAATGAAAACCAACAATCCATACCAATTGTCCATCAATCTAATCCAATTGTCTGRCATTCTCAACCACCATCTCTAGCTTGTACACACCATTGAATGGATGTGTACTTGTTGCATACTAATGCACTTCAATTGCAATAACATCATCATTTTATTTCTCAATCTTTATAACCTTTGCAATCCAGAATGGATAACCATGTCGATCTTGAGTTGCTAAAACTGCAATCATGCTACCCTCCTTAATATCTTGTATTGAACCCTTGTAAAGGTCTTCCATGGCTTCACGTTGTGCACGTGACCTTCGCGAACCAATATACTTTTCTCTTTCCTCTGCTTCTGTAAACTCAATAGCACCTTGAGATTCTTGTTGAACTTCAACAATGTTTGTTTCTTCAAATTCATTTGGCATATTTTGTGGCCAATGAAATGGAGTCTTCAACAATGTATCTTCATTTGTTGAGCTTGAAATTATGTCACTTTGACTATTGAAAAAATACTCCCACCAAACAAAATCAACAACATCAAAGTACTCATACGTATCCTTAATGGACTTTTGTATTTCTTCCAGGCATTCAGAAAATCTACATCTCTAGTATGTCTCTGTGCATTATGGATTTCAGCAACTGATTGTAAAAATAATAACTTTGATGCAAATATTGGACGATCTGGAATGAACTCCAAAAATGCTAAACCTTATGAACGCCTTCATTCTGTAGTAGTTGAATATTGTTTTCCCTACATAAGTGTTTTCCCATCAATTTTTTTGAAACAAAATTGATGTTGGAAGCTAACATCATTAAGATGCTCAATACATTTTTCTTCACGATGTGACCCCTGAATAAATCTTTTCATGTCAACAGTTTCTTCTAATATATGAAAAATAGGCTCTGGAATGTATGCTTTCTTAATACATTCAATCAATGATGCAAGGCTTTGAACATTTTTCCTCTTCAATGTTACTGAAAAACACTGAACATTTGCTCAATATGATCATGAGTGTGTCCAACAAGAAGGAAACCAACTTTCACATTTTGAAATATTTGCATTTCAACATGCATGCTTAGATATCCAAACACAATTTGATTTTTATTTTCACGACTAGTGTTTTCCAACTGTAGATAGAGAACTTGAAGAAGATTTCCATACCAGTGAGTGGGAACATAATGAATTATGGTGATGGTCATATTTTCATTATTATGAATATTTGGAGCTGTTAAATAAACCCTTGGACACATTTTTCCATTGAAAACCATACAACCAACCAAGTGAAACTAAATGAAATTATCTTCCTGTAATTTTTTGGGTGTACGAACAAAATGTGGTAGAAGTGTTTTCTTTTGGTCCATGCCATCAATTATCATACCTAAATATTTGTTTGGAGCACCATAACACTTCTTCTGATGTTTGTACAACTTTTTCCCTTCACTTGATTGTTAATTCTTATGTTCTTGAAGTGCTTTGACTATAGAATTTGTACATGACATAAAATGAAAATATTGATCATATGTTTTCATATTTGATACTATTCAATTTTAAAAATAACAAAATAGTAAATACATACATCTTTCTGCTCCTTCAAATTTATCTCTTATTGATTTAAAAGTAGCACATATACTACAAATCTCCATCCTTGATTTCTTAGGAATGCAGACATTGTTGAATTGTTTCTTCCATATTCTCGTAAAATATTCATATTTAATAAAATTACCATTTCCTTCAAAACCTTCAGCATATCCTTTGTACTAGTTGTAGATTTCCCTCCTTGAGAAATTATCTGGAATGTGTACTGTGTCTCTATCTGGCATACACTCTCCATGTTTGGAAAATAAATCATGCATCCATGACAATGTAGTGTTTGTCAATGGCTCACTCTCTCGTCCATGATGTACCTTTAAATAAAATGAAGGATATTTTTCCAACCTTGTATGGATTCTTGATAGATGAAGATTACCAATTGAGTGAATTTTTTTGAAAGTCTTTCTGCAAAGTAAAATATTCCCAATGCGATAATCATATAATGTATTGTTTTATATCATGCACCCCATCAAATATGAATTTTGCATTCCCTTATTCATTGACAAATATGTATTCATTTTATTCAAGGCATACATGTAATCCATGCTTTTCAAACAATTCTTTTGACAACATTCACTTGAAATCAATTTACTTTTGGAAATTGATTTAGTGAGAAATTCTTTCCTAGACCTTGTATAACTAGAATGATTTGGATTGATATAAAAATGTCTAGTCATGGTCCTAGACACAATGTTTTTTTCAATGTCTCCACTATTTCATCATCCTCACTAGAAGGATTTTCCTTATCACCAGAAGGAATATCAAGCAAAACATTTTCAGGAGACTGAACTAGAGAATGTTGATCACCTTGATTTGTTGCACTTGAATGATTGAGAACATGACCTTCATTCCTAGGTCCATCATCTTCATTGATAATCTCATTCATGAGAGGAACATCAAAATCACTAGAAACATGATTACCATCCTCACCAATGTCATTGGATCTTCCATGAAAATATTCACTTGAAGGAAAATCATCATCACCCATAATACTGCCAATGCCATTAAGATTCTCACTTGGAGAAAAATTTCCATCATCGTCATCAATACCTTTAAAATCCTCATTTGGAGGAAAATCATCATCAACATTGTGTCCACCACTGACATAATCATATTCATTGCTTTCAAAATCCTCACTTGAGTTAAATTTTTCACCATTCTTCTTAGTGCCTTGAAAATCTTCATTAGTATCTTGAAAATCCTCACTTGGAGGAAAATCAGCATCGTCAACATTGTTGCCTTTAAATTTATCACTCGGGAAAGAGTGTCCACCAATGGTGTAATCATCTTCACTACTTTGAAAATCCTCACTTAAGGGATATTCTTCATCATCCTCATTATTGTCTTGAAAATCCTCACTTGTTGGAAAATCTTCATTATCCTCATCAGTACCTTTAAAATCCTCACTTGGAGGAAAATCATCATCACCAACATCTATTTTGTAAAATCTCTCCATAGCTTCCACGTGGCAATTTGTTACATCATAGGTCCGCATATTGGTGGTGTCATCGAGAGTGTGATGAAAGGGGTTCGACTAATAGTTGGAATTGGGTTTGTCAGAATCCAAATGGGATTCTGTCAGATGGGCATCGGAACGGCGTCAAAAAATTAGCCAAATGTAATAGTGGTTCCACTGGCAGTGGCATGATGGATGACATGTGAGACAAACCCAGCAAAGGGTGCACGATGAATCTATATGTCTAGTAACCTTCTTGACTAACTCGTGGTGATTCATGAGATGGTTAGAATGATGTAATACTTTGGTGTGGACTAGGAGGACCAAGGATGTCTATCATAGTAGGGACGAATGCTCAATGAGGTGTTGCAATGCAAGTTTGACAAAGGATGACACAATATGGCACTAACGGATAATGTCTTATTCCTCACAAGGAAACATGATTTTTTATGAGGGCAATGAAGGTATGTGAAAATATGTGTCCACCAGGTACATGATATTCAAAGGGATATCATGAGTTGGACTAGATGGATGACATCATATTCCTACATCATAGTGGAGCTCCTCATTTTTCCAAGTGTATTGAGGAGATGCAATAGAATCATGTTGTAGTTGTAACAAAGTTACCAACTTAATGAGAACTGTGACCTCAAAATGAGAACTCTATCCCTTAAAACCCATATTTTTGCATAAGAAACATGAAAATAAACCCCCAAATCAAAAAGTGGTGCTACCAATATCACCATTTTTTGTAACCGGGTCAAAATCTTCATCCTCATTTTTCATCCTCATTATTGGCTTGAAAATCCTTACTTGGAGGAAAATCTTCATTATCCTCATCGGTTCCTTTAAAATCCTCACTTGGAGGAAAATCATCATCACCAACATCTATTTTGTAAAATCTCTCCATAGCTTCCACGTGGCAATTTGTTACATCATAGGTCCAACATATTGGTGGTGTCATCGAGAGTGTGATGAAAGGGGTTCGACTAATAGTTGGAATTGGGTTTGTCATAAGCCAGATCGGATTATGTCAGATGGGCATCGAAACGGCGTCAGAAAATTATCCAAATGTAATAGTGGTTCCACTGGCAGTGGCATGACGGATGACATGTCAGACAAACCCAGCAAAGGGTGCACGGTGAATCTATATGTCTAGTAACCTTCTTGACTAACTCATGGTGATTTATGAGACGATTATAACGATGTACTACTTTGGTGTGGACTAGGAGGACCAAGGATGTCTATCATAGTAGGGACGAACGCTCAATCAGGTGTTGCAATGCAAGTTTGACAAAGGATGACACATTATGGCACTAACGGATAGTGTCTTATTCCTCGCAAGAAAACATGATTTTTTATCAGGGCACTGAAGGTATGTGAAAATATGTTTCCACCAGGTACATGATATTCAAAGGGATATCACGAGTTGGACTAAATGGATGACCTCATATTCCTACATCATAGATGGACTAGCCTTCTTACAATAGTTTTGTTCACACTACTTCATAGACCTTATTTACTAATCATGGCCTTAATTACGTAGAAATGCATAATATTATATCTACTTTAGGCGTTGGGGAGATTAGGACCCTAACATGCCCTCCCCCTTAAAGAACATCCTTGTACTCAAGGCTTGAGATGTGGAAATTGTTGTAAAATGGAAGTTTTGGCTCTCATGTCGCATCCTCGCACTGTGTATCCTTCTAGTGTATTAAAACTCCTTGAATTGTGTGTTGGAGGAGATGATGCTTGCGTTGGTCAAGGATGGCTTGTGGCTGCAACCAAATGGAACCTTCTTCATCCAATTCAGGCAAACTCATTTGAACATGGCACTTGGATCCAATCATTTTCTTTAAGAAAGATACATGAAAAATTGGATGCATCTTATAGTGGATTGGAAGTGATAATTTGTAATCCATTGGCCGAATGCACTTGAGGATTGTATATGGGCCATAAAACTTTGGAGAGAGTTTATGGCGGTGCTCTGGTTGGAGGGAAGTTTTCTTATACGGTTGTAGATGAAGAAACACCTAATCCCCTTCGAAAAAATGGTGTCCAGAGTAATGTTAGCTATCATGTTGCATCATTCAATTATGAGCCATGACCAAATTATCTTTGAGCATGCATAGAATGTCATCTTGAACTGTAAGGGTTTTTTCAACCTCTTGTACCTTGGAGACATCTAGTAGGTAAGATAATATGGACGGGGGATTTTGACCATAGAGTCATGCAAGTGGCACCATGGTAACTTAGTTGTGTTTTGTACCACCATTCAGTGAAGGCTAACCATTGAACCCATTGAAATTGTCATTTGAACGCAAAGCACCTCAAATAGGCTTACAAGCACTCGTTGACAACTTTTGTTTGACCGTCAGTATGGGATGATAGGCATTGCTAAGATGCAATTGGGTTCCCTAGAGCCTGAACAATTCTTGCCAAAGGCTACTAGTAAAAGTCGAATCACAGTATAAGACAATAGATTGTGGCATACCATGTAGTTTGAAGATATTGTACATGAAAACTTAATCCATTGTGGAAGCTTTAAAGGGGTGTTTGAGGGCACTGAAATGAGCATATTTGGAAAGTCTATCAACCACAACCATGACCATGACTTATTTATTGCCAGATTTGGGTAATTCGACGATGAATTCCATAGATATATATGTCCATACAGCATGTGGAATATAGAGAGTTTGTAGTACTCCTAGAGTTTTCATTGTTTCTCCCTTGTTGCATTAGAAAATATCACAATCAACCAAAAAAGTGTGAATATCCTTCTTCATGCCTTTCCAGAAAAAATGAACGTTTGATCCATTCACATGTTTTATGAAATCCAGAATGTCTTGTTGTTGGAAAGGCATGGAGTTTAGAGAACATTGTCGATTTAAAATTGGACCGTTTGATCAAATACAAGCAGTCTTCATAGTGGAGCTCCTCATTTTTCCAAGTGTATCGAGGAGATGCAATAGAATCATGTTGTAGTTGTAACAAAGTTACCAACATAATGAGAACTGTGACCTCAAAACGAGAACTCTAGCCCTTAAAACCCATATTTTTGCATAAGAAACATGAAAATCAACCCCCAAATCAAAAGGTGGTGCTACTGATAGCACCATTTTTTGTAACCGGGTCAAAATTACAACTTTTTTCAAGCATGGGCTTAAAGGATCAAATGGTTTCTTAGAAAAACTTTAAAATCAACCCCCAAATCAAAAAGTGGTGCTACAGTTAGCACCACTTTTTCTAACCGAGTCAAAATTACATTTTTTTTCAAGCATGGCCTTAAAACATAAACATTTGCTTAAAAAAACTTTAAAATCAACACCAAAATAAAAACG
>ML779654.1:857921-890383 GCA_009831015.1 Picea engelmannii
TGTTAACACAATCAAAAAGCTCCTTTACACTCTTGGGTGAATAAAATAAATGAACAAAAAAGCTCCTACTATGCCCGCAGTGTGCTAACACAATCAAAACGCTTCTTTACACTCTTGGGTGAATAAAATAAATGAATAAAAAGACATATTTACACTCTTGGGTGAATAAAATAAATGAATAATTGATTGATTCCTTAGCACGTTTGAGGCATCAATTGTTTATATAAGACTCGTCTTCAGAAAACCCAAGTGGACCCAAGTGCCCACACACCCAACAAATACACCCCGCAAATGCGTCCACGTAGCAAATTAGAAAGGCAACACTGCCACTCACGATGGCATATTTGCCTTTGACATGACATTGCCCTTCCACCAGTGTGGGTCACGCAAGGTCCAGATAGGCTGCCGTTGATGGTCCAAGTTATATTCGGTGTTGCAAAATAATCCAGTCGGCGTTGCAAAGTGATTAGTTTTAAGTGGTAGTTCCGAGTAACACAAACGATTGATGGCCTTGCCAAACTAACAATGTCACGTTGGTATGGATCACTTGAGCGGAACAAAAAGTCTAGCATTGCGACAACCGATATCGAAGCCACGTTCAAATGTCACAATCACAAAAGCATCTCTTCATTTACTAACATTCATTCCATCTGAGGAGCCACTGGAGCCATGTTGACGAGGATGTCGACAACTAAAGTAGAGGAAAATGTGCCACTAACCATGGTAATGACATATGGCATATCAAGCAAACTTAACTAGGGTTGCACACCAAGTCTATATGTTTGATAAACTTAGTCATCAATTTAGGATATTGTAATAATTTATTGTGAACTAGGACCAAGATGTTTATTGTGAACTAGGACCAAAGATCTCTAGCATAGCAAAGGCAATAGACTGACAAGGCATTGCAATGCAAGCTCAATTGTGTGACTAAATGTGCCCTGTGAGAGTCTCAGCCATCTTTTCCATGCAAGTGTGGCATCAAAATACACTTGTTATCTATGTAATTTCATGTATTCTTAGAGTGTATTCTATGTGATTGCATACTTATATTAGAATGATTATTATTGGGTTGAATGGCTTATTGATTTCTTAATGGTGATGGGCCTTCCACCTACAATTGCATGTCAGAGATGCAGCCATTACTCGCATTTGTTTTTATTTGATTGCCCCTAGATGACATTACGCATTTAATTTTTATTTCGTTGGCCCTATGAAGACTTGAAAGTATAGAAACAATAGGGATGAACACACCTCCCAGTCAATCATACATATCATCAAGATCAACCAAGAAACAATTTGTAAAATCGTTGAAACCAATATGCTTCAACTTTATAGTATATGTCAATCTCTACTTCAATCAACGCTTTACATTGAAGCAGAACATAACAATAAAAATAACTTTCATCAATGCTTTACACAAAACAAGAACATAAAAATAAAAATAACAGATACTAACGGTATCAAACAGCAAAACAAAAATAAACCATTGAAGATCAAAAATCATTGACAACAACCAAAATATAGCAATAAAGATTTATGTTATCTCAAAGCATTATCTACATTCATTCAATAGTACTTCCCCCGTGTTTACCTCTCCCCCATTGTATTAATTTTTTCAAGTAAAAAGTGAATGCAAGTCCAATATTCCATTATAAGTATTGTTTTTTATTCGTATTTCTTGATCACCGAGTATCCCATATAAACCAACAGCACCACAATCCAACAGGAAACTTGATTAAAAAATGAACTACTGTTGCATTTCGTTACCTTTGTCTAATATAAATTATATTACACCAGAAGGCAGTGATATCAGATCAAAAGAATTGAATATCTATCCAGCTGCCTAATAGTTGCTGCCTTCTTCGACAATTTTGAATGGTCGATCAATGTGTTTGTACTACCACCTTGGTAATGTTATCAATGGGAAGCCACTATAGCCAAGTCATTGGAGTTAACATGTCAAAATATCTTTAGCCGGAATACTCTTCTGAAGGACATGCATAAAAATGGTCCTTCAATTGCATTGGCAAGTCTAGCAGAATAATTTGGGGTAGAAATAGGGTTTAACAATGAATTAATAGATTCAAAACATCACCTTGTTCTAAACCAGAGAACTGCGATTGGACAATATTATTTGTATTAAAAATCAAACAAATAAATACGTAGAGAACTGCTTAGACAATATTATTTATATTAAAAATCAAACAAATAAATATGGAGTAGAATAGACTGGTAACATGTTCCACCAGTGGAAAAGGCAGTACGTTACTGAGTTCCACCATTAACGAAAAAAGAACTCAAAAAAGATACCAGTTATAACAAAATTAGTATTTGATAATAAATTTGAGATTTTATGATAAGCATAGTGTCTGGTTACAGCGATTAAGTGTTTAAAAATTTTGTGTGCAAAAAAATCTGACCTTTTCCCAATGTAAAAGGGAATGTCAATAATGATGAGTTTACAAAATTTAAAATAACTTCACGACTGCAAAAATATTAAGTCTTCACTGGGACAATATCAAAAATATGTCAATAGAAAGGCACAAACATCATGATACACTTTACTCATGCAGAGGAACTCCCTTATATGGTGATCTGTTGCCAACTGGAGAGACATCTTTGTTAGTCAAAGAACGTGCATAAGGTGACCCTGTCTTTCGAGGTGAAAAAGACCTTACCGGTGATCCATTCCTCCTTGTAGGTGAAGCAGCTTTCAAGGGCGGGTTGCCCGCCAATCTATCAGGTGAATTTCCCTTAAAAGTATGATACCTGTCACTGTATCTGTCAAGGCTCCGACTACGACTACGGCTGCGGCTACGACTTCTACTATATTTCCGTACCCTGCTTCTGCTTGGGCTTCTGCTATAGCTTCGGCCTCTATCCCAATCATTTCTAAAATCATCCCTCGCTCTGTCTCTGTCATCCACATATCTATCAGGGCGACCTCTATCATGCCTCTCTATGTCAAAACTATCACGTCCACCCTCGTATCTATCACGTGTATCCCGTTCATACCTTCCACGGCCTCCTCCAAATCCACCGAATCCTCTTTCACTTCTATCAGACCTCCCTCCTGAAGCTCCCCATCCTCCTCTTCCACTAAATGAATCCATCCGACCACCGCCGAAACCACGACCGCCATCCCTTCCACCACGGCCTCCAAAATCCCATCTACCACCACGACCTTTGTTAAAGCTTCCTGCACGAGAAGCCATCTCTCTCAACTCCGGAGGAACTCTTTGATTTGCACGTTCTAGAACCTTGATTAGATCAGGAGCATATTTGGCATCCTGGTCAGAAAGAAATGTATACGCTAATCCTGTAGCACCAGCTCGACCAGTTCTACCAATTCTATGAACATAATCTTCAACACCAGTGGGAAAGTCGTAGTTTAACACCACTCTGAAAGGCCATTTTGCCAGAGAAATACATCAGAACACCATAAAAACAATTATGAAAGGGAAATCTAAATTTCGAATTGACGTATCTTAAATTTCACATACCGTATATCTTTAATATCAAGCCCTCTTGCAGCCACATCTGTCGCGACTAGCACAGGGGATTTTCCAGTTCTGAACTGGCCTAAAACCCAATCTCTCTCCCCTTGAGTCTTGTCCCCATGGATAGCAATAGCTCCAAATTGTCGACCAAGACTTCGGGCAAGGTTGTCACACATCCTTTTTGTTGAACAAAATATTATAACTCTTGACCCTGGCTCCTGTCCCCGAAGAATTTGTTCCAGTCTTCTTTGTTTCTCCATTGGTGGAACTACTTCAATATACTGGAAAATACAGTTCCAAGTGTCGTATAAAAATAAAACACTAGAAGAAAAGTGCAGCTATAATCTTCAGAAATTGGCATACCTGAGTAATGGAATTATTCGCAGCTAACTCATCAATTGTCCCTATTGTCACTTGAACAGGATTATTCAACAAATCACCAGCTATCTTCCGAACCTCCTTCGGCCAAGTTGCAGTATACATCAAGGTTTGCCTTTGACGCGGGATTTCATTCACAATTTTCCGAATCTGTGGCTCAAAGCCCATATCAAGCATACGATCAGCTTCATCAAGTGCCAAGAATGAAATCTGCTTAAGGTTTACTTTTTTAGTTTCTAAAATGTCATTTAGTCTTCCGGGAGTGGCAACAACAATATCAACTCCACGTTCCAAATCCCTTAGTTGTGGGCCTTTTGGTGCCCCTCCATATAAGCACTAAACAAAGAACAAAAAAATCACAAGATAAGAAACAGCCAATGTAAAATGTTCATAGATCTGCATGTAAAAAATAATCTAACAAGGATAGGAGATTTTTAACAAACCGTGCATGAAATCCTCGATGATCTACCAAACTTTATAGCTTCCTCTTGTATTTGAGTTGCAAGCTCTCGCGTTGGTGCCAAAACAAGTACCGTAGGGCCCATCTGAGTGTTGTTACAACGGCGTCGAAGATGAATAAATGCAGGCAAAAGATAGCCCAATGTTTTCCCCGAACCTGTTTTTGCAATGGCTACTATGTCCTGATTCTGCATAGCGATTGGCCATGATTGTGCCTGTATTGGAGTGGGGGACGAGAAGCCTGCATTTTGTAGCTGGAAATCCAACATTCCACACAGTATCAGAAGAGTTTGTATCACAAATTGACCTGCATACTCTAAATGCAATCCCATCAATCAGTCCATCTAACATCACAAAACCAAACAAATCAGTAACAAAAAAGAAGAAGCATCGCCAATGTGCATGGTTGCTTGTTGAAGCAACCTGTGACAGAAACATTGGGCTTCTTCTCAAGATATATGGCTGGCCCAAAAACATTGGCAGCCGTGACCCCGTCCTGTGACTTGAAAGCCACCCTCAGACAGCGATCCCCCAGCAAACAGACCCCAACTACATGAAGCCCAAACAGGAGAGCAGGGAGCTGTGTTTCCGTTGTACAGCAGTACAGCGTACGACATATGCTCATCTCTGGAGCAAATATCGCACCTGCGACAAGTACAAGGGATAACAGACAAGTGAGTTTGACACTCGACACATCACGGATTGTTACCCCAGTTAACAAGTAACTGGGATGTCAATCACAAAAAGCAGAAGCTGCTAATAATAATTGCAGAAACCAAGGTAAATAATATTGTAATCCTCGTACAGACGAAGAGAAGAGACACACTTAACCCACAAATTTATAAGATGCAATCAAAAGCATGAGCTAGCAAACAATTTTACCTCTCGAAGAAGTTCCGGTGGAAACCCAGTTTGGTCAAAAGTCATAAATGGAGCAGGAACATTTTCCCCCTGAGCACAACCACCAATTTATAAAAAGTCAGATAATAAATGCTTGCAAGAAATATCCATATATCATTGTCACAATACCATACACAAAGACTAACCCTCCTCTAACAATTTAATCTCCATTTCACAGATAGTACAAGTACAACCATTTTATAAAATTATCGGATGTTTCAAGAAAGATGGAAGAGAATATGAAACTGAATAAGAAAACGAACTTGGAAATGCTTTGTAATATTCTGTGAAAATATTCGAATCATGACCCAAAACATTGGAAATTGATCACTTGGCATTTTTTCTTGAAAGCACAAACACTCGTAAGTATTCAACTTCATAAAAATAAGTAACAATGATCAAAAGTTTCTTGGTTGCAGATACAGGCCTGCCTAAATTCATTGGTCTGGCGATTCAGGCATAACATGCGCTGTATTATATAGCCCAAGTGGTTAGTTCAACCGGTTGTTTCCGAAGTTGCTGGGCATTTGGCTAGTTTCGTACCAGCAGGTGCTAGTGCCTGGCTCAAAAACCGGCTCCAACACACCTGAGTAAGCGTGACACCGACCGGTTAACTATGATGTCATGCACAAATTTGGCAAAGACCTCTTGGGTTTCGCACAAGGTTTTCCTTGTGTGTATGTATATATATATTTATATTATAGACTACCCATTAACCTGCATGTAACTGTTCTTCCTATATAGATATCAAGCGCAAAATCAAACACACAAGATAGTGTTTGCTAAATCAAGGGTTCAAAAAAAAAACCTTCAATGGTGTTCAATGAAAACCACCTCCCCAAACAAATGTACACAACTAGACATCTCGCAAGATGAACACTTTCAGAGCTATAGAAGCATCTTATAAATGAAAACGCATACCTGGGCTGAAACCTCGTGCTGTCTTCGATAGGCATCTACTGCTGTGGAACTCGGAAGTTCAGCATTTCCCTGTATAGCATTTCCCTGCATAGCATTTCCCTGCATTCTTGGAGTCGGTTTGACATTGGGATTTGGGTAATTGGTTCCATTGGGGACATACTTATACTGATCAGCAGCTTGGCGGGGACCAAGACCAGCTGGTACACTGGAACCATTACCAAATCCAGGTGGACCATGTGAGGAGTTCGTCCCCGGCATAATATGCTACACATAACAATCAGACAATATTAAGACTTCATTTGTAAAAGATGAAACATAAGCAACAACAAAATTAACAAACAGCAAAACATTTTTCGAAAATCCTGAGATTCGGCGAGATTATCTAACACCCAGAAAACCCAGTAAATGAGACTCGAATTTTTTGACTCTTTGTTAATCATCAAAATCTCTTTCTAAATAAAAACATATCTCAATCCCATTCAAAACAAAAACATATTTCAATCCCAAGTTCCAAAGGTAACAAAAACATATTTCAATCCCAAGTTCCAAAGGTTGTTTTAAAAATCCATTAAAAAAATCAAATCTGTAACAGGGCTATTCAACCACGGAAACCAGCAAACTCAACCAAACTCTGGTTAAAACCGACTTTCAATTTTGATTCATAACCATAAACATCTAAAAAATCCAACAAAATAAATACACCAAACTGCAATTCACAAGGGAATAAATCAGAAAATGGTTTTTGTTATGAATAAATAAACAAACTAAAGAATCAGGGTTCTCATAAACTGAATTAACTAGTTATAAAAATACCTGTTGTTGCTGCTGCGGCTGCTGTTGGTGATGTTGCTGATGTTGCTGCTGCGGCTGCTGTTGCTGATGTTGTTGCTGCAGCGGCGGCTGCTGCTGCTGCGGCGGCTGCTGCTGCTGTTGATTTCTCATGATGGGAATGACTGCAAGCTTGGGCTGCCCTGCCATGGTCATGGCAACCTTATTAGCATCAGAAAGGTGGTCATTGCCCAATCTTCCGCCTCTATTGTCTTCGCCCGCGTGCAACACCGCGCCACCACCTGGCTGTTGCCCGTGTACAGAAGACCCACTCGGAATGGGGGCCAATTTGGGAGTAGAAGCCACAGGAGGCGGCCCAGGAGGGATAGGAGGGGCTTGAGCTACTGGTTTCTCGTACTGGGTAACATTGCTCTCCGGGTTCCAATAGTAGAGATACCCAGTATTACCATCGACCAGAGCTCTCCATGGTGCCGGAAGCGTGGGATCATGAGGAGCATATCGGGGACCCGTTCCAACCGGAGCAGCAGCAGCCGCCATTGTCATCCAAACTGAAAAAGACCTAAAAACTACACAAAGAGAACCAGATATTAAAACCCTATATAAAAATCAGAAGCCCCTGCAAATCTAAACAGATTTCATCGATTTGAGCTTCAAAAATCCCAGATCTGATGCCTGAAAACCCTAAATACCCTCACTACTGGAATAAAACAACAAAATACCTCTAAATCGTTCGAAATTCTCGGCTTCAACGGAACAGGGAGACCAAAAACATCCGTTTCCAGTTGATCGATAGCCACATAAACTCTATCCGGCTTAACTATGCGTTCAACACAGAACAAAATTTGGGTAGGGGAAACAAACACCGGAAACCCAATTAGTACGAAGGAATTGCCATCCTACCCATGATGGATTGACGGTATAAAAGCTCCTCAATCCGTCGGCTCCTCTATTTTCCTCTCTGCTGTGGTCAGGAGCACAACAGAACTGATGCCAAACCCTAGCGGTAGCGAAGATATTTTTATAGTTAACTCGGGGTTGTTGTGTTTGACCGAAGGGTTAAGTCACGTCGCCAGTGGTGTTTGATTTGAATTACGAAAAAGTGGTGTTAAGGCTCCCACGACTTTGTACTTTTTACAGATCTAAAATACCCGAAGTTAACATTAGGCCACTTACCTCTATATACATTATGCCGCTTATATTTTATAGATTTCCTATCGTGAAGACACTTGTCGGCGCAAAGCAAATTCAAGATCGACATTTGGAGGGGCTTGACTTCTACGTTGAGGAGTGATTTGGTGATCTTAGTCCCTTTGTCTCTTTGGGAGATCCTCACATCAAGGATGATGGGGACCAAAAAATGTTGTTGAGGAGTGATTTAGTGATCTTAGTCCCTTTGTCTCTTTGGGAGATCCTCACATCAAGAATGATGGGGACCAAAAAATGTTGTTGGCAATGATGTTGCCGGGCCAAAGGGATGCCTCTTCCCACGCCTCTTTCCTCTCCCCTTCCCTCTCCCACCTTAGCTCATCACATCATTCCATCCTTTGCATAGATGGTGTATTGAATGCTCTTAATCTCAATGGTCTTACTAAGACATTCATTCTTCAGCAAAACTCTAGATTTGGTTGTACATTAGGCTGCAAAGGACCTCTACCACCTTGAAGCTCGGTGGCTCGGTGGATGATGGGCAGGGCATTGAGCTAGGAGCAAGAGGGAAAGAACTTCATTTCTTATCCAAACTTGGTGTAGGATTGATCATCTCTAGTGTGTAGTCCCTTTCCGCTATGGGAAGATTAGTTGGGCTCACAACGTGTGTCACATTGAACATGGTAGTGAAACCAATCACAATGAGCAATCACGACAAATGGTGAGTTGCTTTGCATTTATTGGAGAAAATATTGAACTATGTTATCGATGCTTAAGTGAGTTAAGTGTGATGCATACTCATAATTACAGCGAATGGAATATGAGAGTATCAAGAAGCTTTCTTTGACTCTATTAAATGTTAAGTATCTACCATCTATCAAGAGGTGTGACATCATGTACACGTTTTTTACATGTGCCTAGCGGGATTGACTTCATAACCATGACAATGCAATTACTTATCAATGTCTCCATTGCAAGAGCACATTGACCATGTTCTTGAGCAATCGAATCCCGGTGGGGGCTATAACTCTACCTCGCTTTCACTGACCTAGTGGTCCTCTCGTGGCTAAACAAGAAATGGGAGAAACAACATAACCCCCAAAAAAGGTTAAACACAAATCAACCCCAAAAATGTTGCACAAGTCTACATATATTTTCAGTGTAAAAGCATCTACTACAAAGAATGTCATGGATCGAAGTGATGTAGGTAACCATTTTGGCTCGGAGCTATGAGCACTTTTGCGACAAAGCTCAATCCTACTAAATGATCACCACAAAACTACATGATCATTCTGCAACGAGGTGTTTACATATTTATACAAGTAAACAAAGAATATTGGTATTCATAAGGGGGTTACAACTCAGTATAACATACCCATTTTAACCCCTTGTTTAAATTGTAATTAACTGTATTTACTGTTGTTTATTTTAGCATGAATTTTTTAATTACCATGTCAAGTTGAACTGGACAAATAAATAAATAAAACACAATGTATATGTATTTTATTTAATACATTTACTATGTGTTTCTCCCGCATGTAAGGTTGACCCAACAACACAGTGCCTATCTAAGAGGGCATGGCATTGCATGTGATGTCATCTTTTCAAGGACAGATAAGTAGCAAAAATTGCATTTCTCAATGATGTGAATCTCCTTTCATCATTGGAGCCATTTGATGTTGTAAGGTCGTGGGTGGGGTTAGGTCACTAACTTGAGACAATTTACAATTGAGATATACTAAAATCATATTCTTATGACTTCCACTAGCAACAATGAAGTGGAGATTTTGTTGATGTACCCACATCAATGAACATGGGATTAATGAGGGAGTTGAGTCTATGTGCATTGTGAGAACACCGACATTGGAGGATTAAGGTCTAAAGGTGGCAATTTAATGCTTGCCCTTAAATTATATAAAAGAATCTATGAATTGTGCCAAAAGAGTTTTTCATTGACCACAATCATTACTATTGTGATTGGGTGTCTAATGAATGTTGCACCACATACATGTATCTTGTTCCCTTTTAAGTTGCCTCTTGCTTTTGTAGCCTTCTTTTATCACTGCAGAGGAATTGTGACACTATGCAATATTGTCTAGATTGTGACGAGGATGCTTCTTTTTGGACCACTTCTCATGCTTGGGGGCATCACACTTTTCATTGCATTGGTCGCTAAAATAATTGGTGCACTACTTGGATTTATGCCCATGTTGAATCCTTTGCATAAATCGATGTGCATCTATGAATGTTTAAATGGTCAGGAACTCCAACTTCTAGTTGATAGATAGGGGTATACTATTATGGTACTTGCATACTGTATTTGGTGACTCCTTGTTGATGAATACAAAAACCATGAGGGAATCATACCATTTGTGTATCTTTCAACAAATAGATCATGGTGTTGGCATAGTTGTTGCCAATTCATGCACTAATCCTCTTGATGTCCCAGTGATAATACTTGTCATGCATCACCTTAATGAATCCATCCCATGTAGTGATGGACTCACCAAGCCCCTCACATTATTGGTTATGAGCTTCCCACTAGGCTTTCAAAACAAGTGACATTTTCATGGTTGTGAGTTTGATTTTATTTATGTCATTGAGGTCCTTTGCATCAAAATATGTCTACATGGAGCTAAAGTGCTCAACGCTAAACCACTCGTTGAGCACTTTAGCATCAATTTTCCCTTCAAATAGTGGGATATGACAGTCAATATTGACCTTGAAGGGGCTTCATCCGTCGTACAATCCTAACATGGGGTTGGATGTAGTAGGTGTTGTCTAAGTTGTTATCCTTTTGAAGAATTTGTACAATGATTTAAGATATCTTCATGTTAATTTTGAAGAGCTTCTTTGTTCATGTTCTTCACAACACTAGTGTTGGCCATAAAGACCCAATGGAATTATCTCCTACGATATTTATGGGATTGAGTGTATAAAATGACATTTATGAGAGGTAAGATCAAACCCTCTACCTTTGGTACTATGAGTGTGTCTAAGTAGACTTTCACTTCTTCTCACAATCTGCAATCCCTGCAAAGGTAGTTGTACAAAGGGAAATTTTGCAAAAAATATTCCAATAGTCAATCATCAAAGATTCTATCAATGTGTAACATTGGAATCTTTAGTGGAGGTGAATGTCAAGTTGTTAGAGCTCAGAAGTCAAAATCAAATTATACCAATCATAAAAAAGGGTTGTTAGAGAATAAAATTTCAAAGCTTCTTAAATATTTTGTGTTATGATACCAATGATTTGAACACTAGGTGACATCAGTTACCCTAGGTAAGCAATCCCTTTAATCTATGATAATATTGGGTGGGCCCACAACTTATGTTGTGTTGAACACTACAACCAAGTTGGTCATGTTAAGAATTCGCAATGAAGGATGAGTTGTTGTGAAAATGAACTCAACCAAGTAGAAGTGACGAGTATTGCACGATCATTTATCAAACAAAATATTGAATTATTCTACTACAATTGAAGTGAGTTAAGTGTGATGCATACACTTAATTACAACAAATAAGAAATGGGAGACAACAGAGCCAGAAGAAAGATAACGCAGATCAATGCACATCTATTCACGAGACAAAAGAATGAGCTACAAACAATGATAATGATTGAAATTATGCAAGGAACTTGTTAGGGTTCTACCCAAACCTCCCTACTTTAGGATACCTAAGAGTTAGTCAATTGTTGTATGCAACCATCCTCCTTGAATAAGGCCCATTTAGATAGTAGTGGATAGTTATTTAATGTAAAAGGGTCCACTTTATAAGGCCCATTAGATAGTAGTGAACAGTTATTTAATGTAAAAGGGTCCACTTTATAAGGCCCATTAGGTAGTTGGTACCCCTTAGTGATGGGACCACAAGTAGTTAGGGTTTTGCTACTAAGAATCTATTTAAAGAGATGGGAGTCTATGGAATGTTTATCTTATGTTGTTGTATTGGGAGCTTTGCTCAGTGAAAGGTTGCCCCATCTTAAGAGGCAAGTGAACATCGCTTTCCTTCTTTTGATTATCATAATACAAGGGTATCTTTGCATATTTCATCTTATTGTCTCTTGTATCTAGTTTTTTGCAATTATATTCTTTGTATACATGGTTGTGTTTCAAGTTTAAGGGTTGAGAAACACTTCAAGTAGTATCAAAGCTCTCTCTTTGAGCTAGCATGCCTCCAATTTTAGCAGATTTTTTTTAGGCTAGAGATGTGTTACAATATCTTGATAGAGATCTATCATTCAACAGGTAAAACTACAGTCGAGGAAGAATACATGCAAAAAATACAAGTCATGTCACTTGATTCGACACCCTTGTAACCTTTGTTGGTACCCCTTTATGTAGTACTGCATCAAACAACACCCACATATGAAATTGTCTTCCATGTACCCTCAGGTACATTGGAATTCCTTTAGGCATACTAGAAACCAACCTTACATAAACTTGTGTCTGTCTTGTTGCTATAATACACAGAGAACAACACTTGAGGAGATCACTCTCATGTACCAAGGGATTGGATAGTACAACTAAAGGTGTGGTCTATCCTCCTTAGTTGGTGTTGTGAAAGATTCGGTTGAGCATTGTTGTTGAAAACTCTTTAGTATATCAAAGAGCTATCTCACTTGACACTCTTCTGTCCTTAGGACCTTGCAAAGCCTAGCCTTTCAGTTAGCCAACAAAATTCCTACATCTTTGCATCTAGAAGGAATTTGGAAATTCTTACAACGTAGTTATATTTAGTAGGGAGTAATACTCCTACCAATGTAAAAAAAGAAGTATGGCTTTTTCTGATATTGTTGCAACAAACCCATCTCAAAAGATTCCTTGCATAATATTTGATCACTTGGATCTACCTCTCAAGTAACCCTTTTTGTTTGGACTCGACATATAATGATTCATGGTATATCTAAATAGACTCTTTTCAAGCCACAAATCACAATGAGATAAATGGGGAACTTCCACAAAATATTTGATGGTCCCATGGTGACGCAGTCGCGCTCCTCAGAACACGTCTGCTCTCACAGGATCTTCTTCTACTCACGGCCCGAAGAACTCCAAGGTTCCTCTAATTCCCTATCAGGAATTTTCCTTGCCCACAGATTCTCTTCTGCATGATCCCCCTTTCTCAACTTATCAGAGAATCGGAACTCGCGACTTCGCAAGTTCACTATCGATTTCTGGGCTCTCGAATCCCCGAGACCGATGGCTTAGTCAACACCGACCTCTACCCGTATCTATCAGAATTTCTCTTATCGCGGTTTCGCTACTCGCAATGTCATGCACTTTGTTTTGCAGACTCTCGATACCCGATGTGACGAAACGCCGACACACGTGCGAGTTATCACCTTAACTCCCACCACTTCTATCGAGATTTTGGAATTCGCGGGGTTGCGAATCCTAATGCCAAAGGATTCAGGACTTACCTTTTCCCGACCCCCGACATGGTATGCCATATGTCCTCCACTTTCCCTGTTGTGGCCCACACGACCCTTCCGTCGGGATATCGCAGATCGTGATTCCAATGTGCAAGGGTTTCCTGTTCTCAGGAACCCCGATTCTCCGAACTCCGACTCCTCGGGATCCCCTGACACACGTCCTTACTGATGGACGGTTCTGAGCTTATCGGGATATCGCGGATCGCGATATCACAAGTCTCGTTGCAATCTTTTGGAGCTTCACCTCGCGAATCCCCGATACACGATGTCACGTGTAGATCCAATGGTCCCTATGACTCGAGATCGACGGCTCTGCCCTTCCTGAGCTTCGAACCTCTTCCACAATTACACTGTAACCTCCTTGCACCTCCACAAGATCTGACAGCTCATAGTGAATCATGAAATCTCCTCAGAGGATTTCGACCATTCGTTCTCCTTTTGATGATTCTGCGAAATGGAGAATTGTCTCTCCACGAGACTCGTTCACCTGCTCGTCAACCTACGACGCTTCTCTCCGACTTCCCACGGTAGCTTCCCTGCACTTACCCTTCAGTGAATTCACAGGTCTATTCCTCCTGAGATTTTCCACAACTTCAGTCTTCAGGAAGAAACCTTGCACACACTCCTTGCGACAAATCTTTCAACAACGCTTAAGTGTTGAAGGCACTCGACTCTGCGCACACCTGCAACAGCAGTCTTTCAATACTCTGCTCAGAATCACAACTCTGAGACTTAGCTCGACCTGCACACTCCTTGCACGACACTGGGCCTAACTGCCTCTTCGAGGAAATGAGAACAAAAGTTATCTCCAATTGAATCCTTTTGTCAACGCACTCCTTGCGGACGATTCGAGTGCACTCCTTGCAGGAATCCTCTGGCTTAAAAGCACTATCCCTCCTGAGCTTCTCAACCACTTAGACCCCTAAGGGATTTTATCTTTCTTCTCCCACAGATGGAGAATATGGGCGCGCTCTTGGCTATCCTTCTGCCTCAAGCAACTTCTTATTGAGCCTTCTGGGCATTCAGTAACCCAGTGAAGATCCCTTAGTGGACTCTTCCTCACTTCCAGAACTCAAAGAGTTCCCTTCTCCTGTGTCGCCTGCACAATATCTCTATGCCTCATGGCTGAGTGTCTTCCTCCAGAACTTCCAGCAGTTCTATCTTCCTTGTCCACCCATGCACCTGCTCAATGCCCACCTGGCAGAGCTCTCAGAATCTTCAATGATTCTGCTTCCTTCTTCAACTTTCAATAGAGTTCTTCTTCCAATGCACCGCATCACATATGCTTAATGCCCACTTGGCAGAGCTCTACAGAATTCCCAGCAGAATTATGTTTGCAACTGTGTCTCTCATACACAGTCTTGCCTCCAAGGTATTCAACAACCTTGAGGTCTTCCTCCTGAGTTGTCGATTCCAGTTTATGTGCCGCAACACGTCTTTGTCTGACTTCGTAGAGTTCAGAAATGCATCCTTTGTGCACGGCCCTCAGGACCCACAGCGTTCTATCACACCCTCCTGGCGTGAAGCCTCAAAGACCTTCACCTGAAATCAAACAGACTCCCTACAAATGCCTACATACATACATTCACAACATATAAAAGAACACATACATACATCCACATAACACACAATCAATGCAGGAAAAATTGCTCTGTTATATTAAATGGCAAATGCCTGAATTTACAATGGTGTTCCTGAGCTCTCTCTGGCTCTTTTCAACTCTACCTCATCTATCTTCTCATCTAACTCATCTAACTACCAAAATGAGATCTCAAAATCTCTTTTACTTGAGGGCTCAATCGAGCACTTCCCTCTAGGATTTACCTACCCTAATAAATGTACAAATAAATGGTTGTCTAGTCTAGCACCTGGAACTAGATCTCAGCCGATCTACAATAAAGGTCGATCTACCTAACGCCTGCATAAAATCACGGCTTCCCATGGCTCAACAACCTAAGCATTTAAATTACATTCATAACAAATGTTAAATGAGTCTACGCCTCCTTTTTTAGCATTTGAATGCATGCGCGTTGACGTGGCTGGCTGGCCGACTGGCTGCGTGGAGAGATGCTCCTGCATCATACTCCTCAGCTGCAAAATCATGAGCTCCTACTCATGCGCTTCCCCTCTGAGCGGTTGGAATCCTCCTGGATCCCAAATAAGTCTTTGGAGCTTTCCATTTGCTCCATTCTGTTGTTGTTGTTGCTCTTCTGCTCAGCCTCTCCCTACTGGCAGTGTCTGCTGACTTCAACATCATCTCCATGATCTCCTCGATCACTTCGTCTAGCTGCTCCCATGGATGGTCCTGTTTTTGCAGTCTCCTCAACTGTAAAAATTTTTGGCCATTGGGCAAATCATCATGATCTCCCACGCCTTCCTCCTTACCTGTTTCCAACCTCACCTATTGGATGTGCCTTCCCTGCACTCTCACCCTTTCTTCTAGGGCTTCTATCTGCTGCCATAGCTCATCAAAACATGTGTTGTCTGCCTCTTCTTCTGCTGTCAGCTCTAATGCTACAGCGCTCTCAGCTCGCTGGCTGAAATCATTGAGCCATTCCTTAGAACGCTCATTCTTCCCTTCATCGGCTTGGGCAGTCTCAAATGTCTGCTCCAATTTTCTTTTGACAGTCATCATTAGCTGTGATTGTTCTTTTGTTGTTGCCGCATCTGCAACACAAATTTCTGCCTCCTCCTGAGCACATGGTAGGAATACTCCAATTCCCCCAATCATCAGAAGATTTCTCATATCTTCCACCTCTGTCAGCTGCACATGCTGATCCAAATCTATCTTTGGGCTCACCTACTCTGTCAACTCCCCTGGTTGATTCCAACTCACCTACTCATCCCTGCCCACTTGGAAATATGGGATGTCTCTGTTGCCTTCCTGGTAGACTATGAGATCAACCGATCCCATCAGGGAGATCTTCATCAGCACTCCTTGCTGAATCGAACTCACCTCCGAATCCACGAGACCTTTAGCTAGTCTCGAATTGTCATCTCTGCCCTCCTGGCAATCTGAGATGCTTCCGTTGCCTTCCTGGCAGTCTTCGAGATCCCGCAACGATCTCCTTTCACTGCCCAGCTGGCAATGTAAAATTTCTTGGCTGTCCTCATGACAGTTTGTGAGATCTTCAGCTGATCTCAACTCGTTGTCCTCTTGGCAATCTAGAATTTCCTCTTCTCTGCCCTCCTGGCAGTCTTTGAGACCATCAGCCGATCTCATTTCAGATTCCAAATCGTTGAGACTTTTCCCAGTCTCTGGTTCGCATATCTGAACCAATTCCTCTTCTGTGGCTTTGAGGGTTTCAACATTCCTCAACCATTCCTTTAACAGCCTACGCTGTCTTATGACCATCATCTCCCTAACTGGCCACTTCATCTTTGGCGTCTTCATGGGCCACTCATACACCCATCTCGACTTCCTATCCTGCCGCATCTTCAATTTAAGCTCCTCCATCTCTCGCTTTATGTCAGCGAGCTCTTTATCCATTTATGTTGCGCTCATCAGCTCTGGGCTCTTCTTTTCAGCATGCTTATGGCCTTCAGTAGCCATCTAGTTGTGTTTATCCGCCTCCCTGACAGACCTGCTGCTGTCACTCCGCATCAAGAGTGTCTCCAGCTTCATCTTACAGTCCTGCTGACTGTCTCCTTGATTGTTGCCTACCTGCAAACAATCATTACAGAGTCCTCAATAACTCTGTCTTCTTCCACCTCCTCTTTTCTCCTCTTGCCTGAAATATACAGACAAGCAATTAGCTCTGATACCACACCTGACGCAGCCGCGCTCCTCAGAACACGTCTGCTCTCACAGGATCTTCTTCTACTCACGGCCCGAAGAACTCCAAGGTTCCTCTAATTCCCTATCGGGAATTTTCCTTACCCACAGATTCTCTTCTGCACGATCCCCCTTTCTCAACTTATCGGAGAATCAGAACTCACGACTTCGCAAGTTCACTATCGATTTCTGGGCTCTCGAATCCCCGAGACCGATGGCTCAGTCAACGCTGACCTCTACCCGTATCTATCGGAATTTCTCTTATCGCGGTTTCGCTACTCGCGATGTCATGCACTTTGTTTTGTCGACTCCCGATACCCGATGTGACGAAACACCGACACACGTGCGAGTTATCACCTTAATTCCCACCACTTCTATCGGGATTTCGGAATTCGCGGGGTCGCGAATCCTAATGCCAAAGGATTCGGGACTTACCTTTTCCCAACCCCCGATATGGTATGCCACCTGTCCTCCACTTTCCCTGTTGTGGCCCACACGACCCTCTCGTCGGGATATCGCGGATCGCGATTCCAATGTGCAAGGGTTTTCTGTTCTCAGGAACCCCGATTCTCCGAACTCCGACTCCTCGAGATCCCCTGACACGCGTCCTTACTGATGGACGGTTCTGAGCTTATCGGGATATCGCGGATCGTGATATCGCAAGTCTCGTTGCAATCTTTTGGAGCTTCACCTCGCGAATCCCCGATACACGATGTCACATTTAGATCCAATGGTCCCTGTGACTCGGGATCGACGACTCTGCCCTTCCTAAGCTTTGAACCTCTTCCACACTTACACTGTAACCTCCTTGCACCTCCACGAGATTTGACAGCTCACAGTGAATCGCGAAATCTCCTCAAAGGATTTCGACCGTTCGTTCTCCTTTTGATGATTCTGCGAAATGGAGAAGTGTCTCTCCATGAGACTCGTTAACCTGCTCATCAACCTGCGACGCTTCTCTCCGACTTCCCACGACAACTTCCCTGCACTTACCCTTCAATGAATTCACAGGTCTATTCCTCCTGAGCTTTTCCACAACTTCAGTCTTCAGGAAGAAACCTTGCACACACTCCTTGCGGCAAATCTTTCAACAACGCTTAAGTGTTGAAGGCACTCGACTCTGCGCACACCTGCAGCAGCAGTCTTTCGATACTCTGCTCAGAATCGCAACTCTGAGACTTAGCTTGACCTGCGCACTCCTCACACGGCACTGGGCCTAACTGCCTCTTCGAGGAAATGAGAACAAAAGTTATCTCCAATTGAATCCTTCTGTCAACGCACTCCTTGCGGACGATTCGACTGCACTCCTTGCAGGAATCCTCTGGCTCAAAAGCACTGTCCCTCCTGAGCTTCTCAACCACTTAGACCCCTAAGGGATTTTATCTTTCTTCTCCCACAGATGGAGAATATGGGAACGCTCCTGGCTATCCTTCTGCCTCAAGCAACTTCTTGTTGAGCCTTCTGGGCATTCAGTAACCCAGTGAAGATCCCTTAGTGGACTCTTCCTCACTTCTAGAACTCAAAGAGTTCCATTATCCTATGTCGCCTGCACAATATCTCTATGCCTCCTGGCAGAGTGTCTTCCTCCAGAACTTCCAGAAGTTCTGTCTTCCTTGTCCACCCATGCACCTACTCAATGCCCACCTGACAGAGCTCTCAGAATCTTCAATGATTCTGCTTCCTTCTTCAACTCTCAGTAGAGTTCTTCTTCCAATGCACCGCAACACATATGCTCAATGCCCACTTGGCAGAGCTCTACAGAATTCCCAGCAGAATTCTGTCTGCAACTGTGTCTCCCATACACAGTCTTGCCTCCAATGTATTCAACAACCTTGAGGTCTTCCTCCTGAGTTGTTGATTCTAGTTTTTGTGCCGCAGCACGTCTCTGTCTGACTTCGTAGAGTTCAGAAATGCATCCTTTGTGCACGACCCTTAGGACCCGCAACGTTCTGTCACACCCTCCTGGCGTGAAGCCTCAAAGAACTTCACCTGAAATCAAACAGACTCCCTGCAAATGCCTACATACATACATTCACAACATATAAAAGAACACATACAGACATCCACATAACACACAATCAATGCAGGAAAAACTGCTCTATTATATTAAATGGAAAATGCCTGAATTTACAATGGTGTTCCTGAGCTCTCTCTGGCTCTTTTCAACTCTACCTCATCTATCTTCTCATCTAACTCATCTAACTACCAAAATGAGATCTCAAAATCTCTTTTACCTGAGGGCTCAATCGAGTGCTTCCCTCCAGGATTTACCTACCCTAATAAATGTACAAATAAATGGTTGTCTAGTCTAGCACCTGGAACTGGATCTCAGCCGATCTACAATAAAGGCCGATCTACCTAACGCCTGCATAAAAGCATGGCTTCCCATGGCTCAACAACCTAAGCATTTAAATTACATTCATAACAAATGTTAAATGAGGCTATGCCTCCTTTTTTATCATTTGAATGCATGCATGCTGACGTGGCTGGCTGGCCGGCTGGCTGCGTGGAGAGATGCTCCTGCATCACATGGTCCAGACCCACAACATGGCTAACACGAAGAACCAAAACCAAGCCTCGCCTACTTTAAACCAAGCTCTTGAATCCATGGTTTCTTGCTTTGAGTCTTCACTCAAAGATATGAGTGACACAATGAATAGACAAGGTCTAGTGTTTGCAACATTAAGTGCCCACTAGGGTATCCATATATCTAAAAATTGATCCAACCAAGGAGGAATCCATAGCCAATGAAGTGCACATCACGCACATGTTATTTCAGGATAACCATATCCAGACTCCACACGTTCAGGTCACAATTCATGGCACTATTTTCCAAAGGTTGACATGAACAAATTTGATGGTTTCAGTCCTTCAGGGTGGGTTACCCAAATGGAACACTATTCCTCTCTCCATGGCATTACTAATGACCTACAAAAACTAAAAGTGGGGGTCTTATATTTGGATTCAAAACATTGATAGCGGTGGAAATGGTATAAGAAAGCTCATGGAGTTTGCATTGCCTGGACCCAATTTGTGTAGGTCCTTTATGCTTGTTTTGAATGTAACACTCACTGTTTGGAATGCCTGACAAAGTACGTCAAACTAGCATAGTTATGGACTATATTGTTTCCTTTGAGCAATTGGCAATCCACGTAGAGGGTCTATCTAATTCATTTTTTTTAAATGTTTCAATAGTGGTCTCAAGAAAGCAATCAGAGCATGTGTAATGATGCAACACCCAAAAACATGGTCCAAAGATCATGGTAGAGCTAAAGAAGCTGAGATGGTGACCGATGCCCAAACCAAGAGACCTTTATTCACTACTTGCCTTATCCCTCCTATGGTGGCTACCCCTGGTTCCTCCAACTCATAGTTGGTAAGATTTCACAAGTTATATTCAAAAGCAATGGAAGAATATCAACACCTCTGCCTTTGCTATAATTGTGATGAGAAATATTTCAAAGGGCACAAATGTAAAGAACAAAACTTATTTCAAATGGATGTATCCCCATTTTGACAATGTCACATCTCCAACGGACAAGGAAAACACTTTGCAAGATCCTTGTGAGGATCCCCAAATGACTCTCCATGCATTATCCAATTTCTTGGCACCCCAAACATTGAAGTTGATCAGTTATATCAAGCATTGCAAAGTGACTGTATTGATTGACAACCACAACACCCACAATTTTAATCATAGGAGAGTGGCCATGGAAACCTATTGTTATGTCCATCCTATGCCTAATTTTCAAATTATGATTGCCAATGGTGGTATGATGAAATGCAGTGGCCAATGTGAAAATGTGAAACTCCAAATGGGTGAGTATTGTCTCAAAACCCACATGTTTGTTATTGACATGGGTAGCTGGGTAGTTGCAATTTAGTTCTTGGGGCATAATGGCTATGCACTTTGAGACTTATCACAATGGATTTCAAGGATTTATAACAAAGTTTCAGTAAGGAAGGGCACAAACATACCCTCAAAGGGCTTACATCTGGTTCCCCTAAAATTATCGCCTCTCATTGCATGGAAAATTTATTGAAAAAAGGCCACTTGACCATTATTGACAATTCAATGCCATACAAGTAGTGGACACCCCCCACAAGAGATTCACCCCAATTTCCAATTGCTCCTCTCCAAACATCAACATGTATTTGAAATGCCATAGGGGTTATCACCTTCGCGAGGGGAGCATGACCACAATATTCCACTGATTCCTTGTAGTCTACCACCCAGTGTGAATTCATATAGGCATTTGTTTGCACATACAAATGAAATCGAAAAGATTATTCAAGAACTATTAGAGGATGGAATCATATTCCCTAGTACCAATCCCTACTCATCACTAGTGCTCATGGTGTTAAAGAAGGAAGGTAATTGTTGCATGTATCTTGATTTTTGGACCTCAATAAATTAACCATCAAAGATAACAATTAATCTATTGGATGAACTTCATGGAGGCAAGTTTTTCACCAAACTTGACTTGCATTATGACTACCACCAAATTCAAATGAAAGAGGTAGACATCCTGAAGATAGCCTTTGGCATTCATGAGGGTCATGAATTTTTAGTGATGCCATTCAACCTTTGCAATGCTCCATCCACCTTCCAAAGGCTCGTGAACAAAAACTTTCGACCCTTTCTACACGATTTTGTGATAGTATTCTTTGATGATATCTTGATCTACAAGAAATCCTAGGATTCTCACATAGAGCATGTTGATAGAGCCTTACAACTCTTGTGGGACCACCAACTATTCTTGGAACACTCCAAATGTTCCTTTGGGGCTTCAAAGATTGGATACTTAGGGTACATTGTCAATAAGGATGGGATGGAATACAAATAGATGCCAAAAAAGTTGTGGTTATGCAAGGGTTTCCCCTACTCGAGACATTGAAGAGCCTACGTGAGTTCTTAAGAATTATCGGCTACTACAATAAGTTTGTAAAAAAATATGGCAAAATTGTTGCTCCCTTGACATCCTTGCTAAAAAAGAATGCATTTGTATGAAGCGAAGCAATCAATAAAGCCTTCTCAATTTTAGAGGATGCCATGTGCACTACTCTAGTATTAACAATGCCAGATTCCAAGACTTTTGTCCTTGAATGTGATGCCCTAGGTAGAGGTCCTGGTGCATTTTTTATGCAAGAAGGGTGCCCCTTAGCATTCGCCAGTAAGCACTTGTGTGACCACAATTTGGGTAAATCCATATATGAGAAAGAGATGATGGCCATCCTTCATGCAATGGAGACTTGGTGTCCATATCTCATAAGGTGACATTTTCAAATCAAGACTAACCATCATATTCTGAAGTACTTTCTTGAACAAAGGTTATCATCACTAGAGTAGCATAAGTGGGCCACCAAGATGATAGGGTAAAATTATGAGATTATCTTTAAGAAAGGTAAACAAAATGTGGTGGTTCATGCTTTGTCTTAACAATTTTAGGAGGATGGATCCCTCTTTGCCTTATCTTCACCCAATCCATGTTTGCTTGAGGAATCCCATCAAGAATGGTTGGAAAATAACACAATCACTCAACTCATCCAAAGGCTTCAGGAAGATCCCAAACCTCCTAAAGGGTATACATGGCAGCAAGATACATTGAGGTATAAAGGGCACATTATTTTAGTAAAAAAATATTCCTCAAAACAAAGGGTCTTAGAGGAATTTCATTCATCACATACAACAGGTCACTCTAGTTTTCATAAAACATATGAAAGAACTAAGTGTTCATTCTTTTGGGAAGGCATGAAAACAAACATCTAGGATTTTGTGGCAAACTATGACACTTTCCAAATAAACAAGGGTGGGATAGTAAAGATGTTAGGGGTATTGCAACCATTACCGATCCCAACACATATGGAGTGACATCTTTATGGATTTTATAGTAGGAATTCGGAGGGCAGGTAATAAATCGGTGAGTATCGTGGTAGTCGACCATCTTTCCAAATATGCTCATTTTTGTTCCTTATCACATCCATTTACCACCTCCTCAATTGTCCAAGTCTTCATGGGTTGGATTTTTAAGTTACACAACATGCCCACTTCCATTGTCTCAGATCAGGACTCTACCTTCACCAACAAATTTTGGAAAGAGTTGTTTAAACTTCAGGGTACCCAATTAATCATGAGAATCGTGTATCACCCCCAAATAGATGATCAAAATGAAGTGTTCAACAAGTTCTTATAAACCTATTTGTGATGCTTTGCTTATGAAAAAACACATCAATGGGCACAATATCTTCCCCTTGCAAAATGGTGGTACAATACCTCTTATCGTGGCTCTACCAAAATGACCCCATATGGAGTTGTTTATGGTAAAAAAGTATTGTCAAACACTTCCTATTTACTAGGCACCTCCAAGGTTTAGGCAATGGATAACACAATACACACCAGAGAAGCCATTATTGACACACTGAAGGGGAAATTGGTTATGGCTCAAAATAGAATGAAGCAACACACAAACTGACATTGCTTCAAGCATCTCTTGCAACAGGAGATCGAGTGTTTCTTTGCCTTCAATCCCATAAACAAACATCACTCAAAGAAAAAAACCTCATAAATTAGCACCAAAGTTTGATAGACCTTATGAGATCATCTAAAACATTGGACTAGTGGCCTACAAGTTGGCTCTTCTAGCCCACTCCAAGATTCATCTAGTATTTCATGTGTCTTGTCTAAAGAAGGTCATGGGATCGAAGTGCAAGGTGCAAACCAACTTACCAAAACTTGATGATAAAGACTCCATTTGGCTTCAGTAAGAAGTCGTATTGGATACCAAAGAGCATCAATTGTGCTAGCACATGGTCCGTGAAGTACCGATCCAATGGAAAGATACATAGCCCAAAGATGCCATATGGGAACCAATCACGATTTTGCAATGAATTCCCCATCTTCAACCTTGAGGACAATGTTGCTTTTGAAGGGAGAGGGCATGTTAGGGTCCTACCCTAACCTCTCTACTTTAGGCTATCTAGGAGTTAGTTAATTGCTATATGTGGCCATCCTTTTTTAATAAGGCCCATTATATAGTAGTGGATAGTTATTTGATGTAAACGAGTCTACTTTATAAGGCGCAATAGATAGTTGGTACCCATTAGTGATGGGACCACAAGTAGTGAGAGTTTTGCTATTGAGAATTTATTTAAAGAGATAAGAGGCTATGGAATGTTTGTCTTGTGTTGTTGTATTGGGAGCTTTGCTTAATGAAAGGTCACCCCCACCTTAAGAGGCAAGTGAACATCACTTGTGTTCTTCCTATTCTCATAATACAAGGGTATCTTTGCATATTTCATCTTATTGTCTCTTGTATTTGTTTTTTTGCAATTATATTATATGTATACATGGTTTTGTACAAGTATAAGGGTCGAGGAACACTACAAAGTCAATGTTGATTGAATTGGGAAGACAGTTGTGATAGATATTAGTCTTGCTATTTGATCACTACAAAATTGCATGGCCCATTCACAATGAGAAGTTTACATTTGTTCCTGTTAGTATATTGAACATTCCCTGATGACTTGGTCTACATCCTACTGACCTATCATAAATAACTCATTGGTAGACAATTAGGGGGTTGGTTAACACCTAGAGAATATGGGGCTTTAATAATAATTTTTTATGTATCCATACAAGTAAATATATAATGTTGTGTGTTGCTTGGATTTATGCTTATGATCAATCCTTTGTGCAAATTTGTGTGCATTTGTAAGTGTTTAAATGGTTGAGAACTCCAATTATAGTTGATAGATATAGATAGACCACTTCGGTACTTTAGTATCATATTCATCTCCTCCTCTTTAGAGAACAATCAAACCATGAGGGCATGGAACTCATTCATGTACTCATCAACATATTCATAACCATGGTATTGACATGGTTGTTGCCACTTTATGCACTAGTTGATATGAATCTTAGGGGGACTTATAGTCTAAGTTTAGATGTATAAGTCATATAGTCATATTTGTATGAAAAAGGGAACTTCATAGATATATAATTTATGAAGTCAAGCCTAATCAAAGTTGACTTTGTCAACAAGACACCTTATAAGAAAGAAATAGGAAGAGAGTGAAGGTCCGAAAGGAGAGGTCCCAAAATTGACCTCTTTACATAATGGTTCTTCTTAATGGAATCATTCTTCTCCAACTCTCTCTCTTTCTCATATTTTTGTGGTGTATTCAATTCATGTATTTTCATCAATGTTCTCGTGATTAATTTCATGGCAGATTTTTATGTTTTCTCTCTTTTTCTCTTATCATTCAAGCCTTCTGGATCTTATCCCTCAAGATCTAGATCATTGGTGATCTAGATTTATAAATGGAACAAAATGAAATATAGATGTATAACAAAGAAAAACATAGAGATACAGTAAAACTTGACTTCTATTAATAAAGAAAACCTACTGAAACTGTAAAAATGCAGACTGGAACAAACTTGCTCGAATGGTGGCAGCGTATCTCTGAGAAGAGATGTGACGGCTACACTCATTCGCAAGAAGATGAGTACAATGAGGCTCCAGAGTCCTTTTTAACATGAAAAATTAATGATAAAACCCTAAACATCCAAAACCCTAACCCTAGAAGATGAAACACTAGAAGGTTTGTGGGCCCCAATGGGGGTAGTTGATACATCAACTTCTTGAGGGCGTAACTTTGGCATAAGATCTCTATTTGGGGCGCTCGATACACCGTTGGAAAGGTATAGTAGAGGAGTACATATTTTGTTTAGCCTAGAATATACCTCTATTTCGATGTTGTGCAATGTCGAGCCCCAAAAACGTCATTTAGTGCGTCAAAACGACCCCAGAAGTTTGGGACCCGAAAAACTGTAAAAAAACTGCCAAAATGGAAAATGTTCTTTGAGACAGTGGAACATATGGGTGGATATTGATATCCACCTAGATCATTCCTCCCCCCTTAGGAAGCAATGGTCTCCATTGCGTTGAGCGCCCCCATAAGATGGGGAAACTTCTGTTGAACTTTGCCCCGGGTGAGCCACTTGCCTTGGTGCATGAGTTGCCCTTCTCTGACAACCCGATAAAGTTGGATCTTCTGTTGGAAAGTATCCTTAATCTAAGTGTCCTTGATCTGATCAATGGTTTCCTGTTCCATGCAGTCAGGGTAGAGCTATGTTGGTGTCAACTTCTCTATGATCTACAATGTGTCCAATAATGGTGGGAAGTATGGTCGAAGGAGGTCCACATTGAACACTGGGTGCAGGCCAAGGAAGGGGGGAATAATTAGCTCAAAAGAATTTTCACCCACAACCTTGGTGATGGTGTAAGGCGCATAGCGAAGTGGACGAAGTTTTTGATGGGGTCATGTAAGGCGCTCTTTCTTAAAATGCAACTAGACCTTGTCTCCAACTTGAGACTTGTGTGTCACCCGGTGTTGATCATGGCGTTGTTTGTAATTAGCATTGGCTTTCTGTAAAAGAAATTGTAGAATTTGAAAATAGATGAAAAACAAGCATTTTAAAAAAAAGTGGAAACATTATGTATCAGAAAATTTAAAATATCAAAAAACCACCTAAAATGGGAGGGGGGTGCTACCGGTAGCACCATTTTAAAAAATGGGGTAAAAAACTTGACCCCCCCAAAAACGAGAACTCTGTAGAGTTTTCGTTAAGTTGGTAACTATGTTTTGTTGGATCAAGATAGAAGTTTTGGAATCTTAGAACCATTCATGGCAAACTACATTCAACCAATCATCTACAATGGAGAGTGAAACGAGGGACCATTTCTCTTCATATTTCAAGTTGTTGTGGTTAGTCTGGACATAAACAAATTTCACCCAGCAAGTATTATTTCTACTTTAGCAACGAGTGAATGATTGTGATCATTTCTTTGTCATGTGTTCATTTTGCTTGCTTTCTTGGGTTTAATCTTCGAATTTTGAAGGCAATAAGCACATTGCCTATTCATATTTGTGAAACATCACATTCAAGGACACATGATTTTGTGAAGTCTAAGCTAGCCAAAACAAGAGTGGAATTCATTAAAGTCTCCATCCTCTTAAAACAAAATTATGCTAAATCATCCCACCTATAGGCGTCATTCAATAGTTTTGTTAGCAACACTAATGTCTCTACGTAGTTCTTTACAAATCTTATGTAATAACCTATAAGACCTAGGAATCCCCTTAATTATGTGATGCTTTTGGGAATATGTGAATCATTGCTCACAACAATCTTCTTTGAGTCTACCTTGACTCCTTCCGTTGGTACCATGTAGTACATAAATTCTGATTCTTCCCTTCCAAAACTACATTTTAATTTCTTTTCATAGAGCTTATTTTCTTCTAACAGTTTCAACATTGTTTCTACGTTCTTGAGATGTGAGCTCCAATTTTGTGCTATAGACTAACATACTATCAAATAACATAGGTACATTTGCAAGAATAGACATAATAAGTCATTCATCATTGTGTGAAAGGTAGTTGAGGTGTTGGATAGTCCAAAGGGCATGCCATGAAATTCATATAGGCCTGTATGGGTATAGAAAATAGTTTTAGGAATATCCTCTTCACATATTTTTATTTGGTAATACCATAACTTCATATCAAAATTGGATAAAAATCAATTTGTTATTGACATGGGTAGCTGGGTAGTTGCAATGTAGTTCTTGGGGCATAATGGCTATGCACTTTGAGACTTGTCATAATGGATTTCAAGGATTTATACCAAAGTTTTAGTAAGGAAGGGCACAAACATACACTCAAAGGCCTTACATCTGGTTCCCCTAAAATTATCACCTCTCATTGCACGAAAAAGTTATTGAAAAAAGGCCACTCGGCCATTATTGACAATTCAATGCCATACAAGTAGTGGACATCCCCCACAAGAGATTCACCCCAATTTCCAATTGGTCCTCTCCAAACATCAACAAGTATTTGAAATGCCATAAGGGTTATCACCTTCGTGAGGGGAGCATGACCATGGTATTCCATTGATTCCATGTAGTCTACCACCCATTGTGAATTCATATAGGCGTATGTTTGCACATAAGAATGAAATCAAAAAGATTATTCAAGAACTAGTGGAGGATGGAATCATATGCCCTAGTACCAATCCCTACTCATCACTAGTGATCATGGTATTAAAGAAGGAAGGTGTTGTCCCTTGACCAAGTTTTGCGGAACACTTGGTCATATTTGACCGTTTTTGGACATCGACACCCTGTTAAAGATGGAGTGCCAAGCGAAGCAGAGATCACGGGATCTTGGCCCACTTTTGGGGCCCTTTTAGGGTTTTGGGTTAATGTAATGGGAAAGGGATGTCGACCCATGGGTTTACCCATGTTTAGGCCTATGTTGTAAAGTATAAATAAGTAGCTAGGCAATGTAAGAGGAGTCGATGGCTTAGTGCTAGTAATTAGATCTGTGTGATCGAATGTAAATGATGTGTGCATGATTGTAAGAGGCTTGCAAAGCTGAGTGCAAGTGTTGTAAGTGTTGAGTGCATAGATTGTAAGAAGGCTTTGTGTTAGATCTACTCGGGGAAGGAGGATCTAGCGAGGTGCGCGCAGATCTTCTATCCTATGCGGAGTACAAGTTGAGCTCTGTGTTGTAATCAAATTGACCAAAGCTAATAAAGAAGAAGAAGTCTTTGTGGACGTAGTCCCAGGGTGGGGGTGAACCACGTAAACCTGCGTGTCATGCTTTGTGCTGTTGCTTCCTTGTGTTTTCACTATCTTGCTAAGTGTTATGCCATAATTAGATAGATTTGCTTATGCTTTGTGATTCTCTAGATGTATATGAATAGTATATCTGATGTGTATGAGGATGCTTAGTGCTGATCTACAGGATCTAATATGTTTTGTTGTTGCTAAGCACTGAAATATCTTATATCTGAGTAAGTACTGCAATTTTCTGTCTTATTTGCGAAGTACAATAAGGGTGAATAGTGATGAATGAACCATGCTAAGTGCTCTGTAAAGGATATAATCACAGATCTGTGTCCCAGCTAAGGTTGCAAACAAATGAGTCTTGCAACCACCCCTGCCTCTACCTTGGGTGAGACTTCATTTGCTTCACAGGTGTTGCCGAAAGGGCCAATAGTTAGGGCTTTGTTGGTGCGCTCTTGAGCGTTGAACCCTGGGTCTACCCTTGTGCCAACAAATGGTTCCGTTGTTGGGACCTGAAACTGTGATTGCTGGGAACTGAGGAAGAAGAAACTTTGTGCAAAAGAAAGCTCTATGCGTAGATATGTTGCCCTAGTGCATAGATTTTTACTCAATCTGTGAAACTTTGTGCCAGGAATAAGGTCAGATCTGAAGAATGGAAGATCAGATCTGAAGAAAAGAAGCAAGATCTGAACACTATGTGCTCTAAGAAAAGTAAAAGTGGAAATTTCTGAAAGAAATAAGTCAGATCTGCAGAAAAGAGGTAAGATCTGTAAGCTTTGTGCTCTAATAAAGGTAAGAATAGTCAAAAGTTTTTAGATATGAAAGCTTTGTGCTCTGTAGAAGTAAGATAAGTGAAATTTTTTTCTTCTAAAACATGGATCTAGCTATGCTTGATAGATTCTGTCCTAGCTTCAAAACTAGGGCATTAATAGATGAAAGAAAGTTTGATATGAATAGATTTGATAAGTATAGTGATAGATATTTCATACCTATGCATAGAAAGAATGTCTGGACTAACAAGTGGATGCAGGATCCTAGAAAGAGTTTTTTCCAAGCTAGCTACCATGATTCTGGTGCGCAGTACATAAGAAGTTGGGGAACATTTAAACGAAAGAGAGGGACCCTCTGTTACAGTTACAGAAGACCGAGACATCTTGCTAAGGAATGCCTGGTGGAAGACCTAGTTGTCTCTGTTACAAAGCTTTGGACCATGAAGTGTTGGATTGCCCTAGAATGATTGCTAAGCTTGAAAGAATGAATCTGAATGAAGAAAACCCCAAGGCAGATCCAGAAATAGTAGAAACTCAGAAGGATTCAGAAAAGATATTGCTACAGATGAAAGACACCTAGAATGATCACCGACATGTTAGGCTATCAGAGATCTTCAAAGAAAAGGAGCAAGTCGAAGCAAAAATAGGGGACTTCGACATTGACTGTATTCTTGATGAAGAAACACAAGTGAACATTATGCCAGAAAGAACTTGGGAAGCTATAGGGAAGCCTGCCTTGATCCCTTCCCTAGGAGGAACAAGTTTATTCAAAGGAAAGCTGGTAAACCTATGTGGAAGGCTCGCCTGGATACCTATGACTGTCAATGGAACTTCGACAAAGGAAGACTTTGAAATTATTAAATTTATTGAAGACAACGCCTCGTTTACCATGCTCATAGAAAAACCTTGGATTGATAGAGAACAAGCCAGACGAAAACAGGAAGAAGAAGTTTTGGAACAGAAGAAGCAAGCGTTAAAAGACTTTATGATCAGAAGGATCATGCACTTGATTGAAGAACATAAGAGTAGATCGCAGATATTTAATACTAGCAACTTCGATGTCGAGGCTAAGAGAACACTAGAGGATCCACAAAAGATTGAGTTACCTATTTTTGATACAGAAGAAGTATTATCCAGGAACCCTAGGAAAGAATTTCAACAACACGAAGTAACTAAGACAATAGAAGATAAGCATCAGAATGGTAAAAGCATTAATGAGACGAAGCTCACTGGGAAGAAGGCTAGAAAGTTAAGAAAGAAAAGGGCTAATACTGTAAGGTCATAAGAGGTTCTAGAGGATACTTTGCAGAAAGAAAAATTGCAAAATTGGAGCTTCGTCGAGATATCAGAACAACGACATAGAGTACTTCGCCATGACGAAGCAATATAGTCGTTGGGGCCAATATATCCATTCGACTTCTGCTCCGAACGGGCAGAAAAGCAATAAAGGTTCATCATCCAATCGTTGAAAAATGCCATAACGGGTTGAACAAGAGTTAATGAAGGATCATACCGGTTGCAAGCAGACCATTGCTAAGTTTCCCTACTTAGTCCATCGCGCCACGCACCGAGAATACTTTTTACTAAGTGAGAATTTGAGCACGAAACCTAAGATTAACTCACCCTAAGATCATTGCCTTGTTCCCATACTATTCACTGTAGTCTCTGAATTCCTTTCGCACCCGAGTTAGCTGACCCAAGCTTGTATGTCGGACGAGCTCAACGTTGATGAGAAAATCATTGAAGAAGTTCTAATTGACTTAATGACTGAGAGAGTCATGTCAGAGCGAGGAGTGTCTACGGGTGTACAGGCATCGTCCTCGGGAGCATTGCCAGCTTCCCCCTCCACTGCTCAAGTAAGACCATCCCACCTGCCTTCGGAAAGATGATCTAAGCTCGGAAACAACTTCGCCACTGTGAAGATGATCCCAAGTATCTTGCCTAAGTATATCCCACCACTAAGTGGCACAGTGAATTGAGACACTGTACCCAGAGACTTTGACTATGCTCTGGTCACTGCATACCCCTCGAAAGGAGTGCGCGCAGTTCGTGCTGACCAGGATAAGCTCGTTGCGCTTAAATTTAGTGATTTTAACCTTGGAGATCGCAAGGTTTACAGTATGCTAGCCCCACACAAGTACTTAACTATCACAAAAGGGAGGAACCCGAAGATTGTCCCTCAACAATGGACCCATATCCTCGTGCAGTCAACCCTCCTTAATGTAATGAAGATTCCACATTTCGGGAGGCATCAGGAAGTGAATGCATGTGTCAGATTGTTGCTGTCTTGCGACCATAGAGGATACTTATGGTTGGACCGCTACATCACTGTGGATATGATTCTGATCAATCAGATCACAGGGATAAGCATGCAGGGCCTTGACCTGCACGAGTTTTTCCCTGGAAAGACCGCAGATCGCGCTCTCGCCCAACGAATAAAAGACACATATGGAGATCTAGAGAAGGGCACGCGAGGTTACAAGGTAGCCTATATTGAGAATGCAACAGTGTGCCTCGGTTTCCAGCTGATCGCAAGGAAGTTAGTCCACAAAAACAGACCCACATAGGTGACTGGATTTGTAGTTGACCTCGTAGGGAAGTGCGCGGAGGGACTGCAAATGAACTCGGAAAAGTACCTTGTAAATCAGCTAGAGCTTGACTGCAGAAAAGCGCAAGACCAAGGGTATGAGTTCCACTTTAGTTGGTTGCTCATATTCATCACTTTCATCGCTTGGGAGCTACCAGAAAGTGCCATTTTTC
>ML779654.1:890433-909257 GCA_009831015.1 Picea engelmannii
GAATTTTGAAAGCAAGAGTGGATTTCATTAAAGTCTCCATCCACTTAAAAGAAAGGTGTCATTCAATACTCTAAAAAGAAAATTATGCTAAATCATCCCACCTAAAGGTGTCATTCAATACTCTTAAAAGAAAATTATGCACCTAAAGGTGTCATGCAATAGATTTGTTAGCAACATAATATATCCACGCAGTTCTTTACAAATCCTAGGAATCCCCTTAATTTTGTGATAGTTTTGGGAATATGTGAATCAGTGCTCACAACAATCTTCTTTGAGTCTACCTTGACTCCTTCCTTTTGTACCATGTAGTGCATATATTATTTTTCTTCCCTTCCAAAACTACATTTTAATTTCTTTTCGTAGAGTTTATTTTCTTCTAACAGTTTCAACATTGTTTCTACGTGCTTGAGATGTGAGCTCCAATTTTGTGTTATAGACCATCATACTATCAAATAACATAGGTACATTTGCAAGAATGGATGGAATAAGTCATTCATCGTTGTGTGAAAGGTAGTTGAGGTGTTGGATAGTCCAAAGGGCATGACATGAAATTCATATAGGCCTTTATGAGTATAGAAAGCAGTTTTAGGAATATCCTCTTCACGTATTCTTATTTGGTAATACTCTAACTTCATATCAAAATTGGATAAAAACTTAGCACCGTGAAACCTGTCCAATAGTTCATCCACAAATGAAATGCGAAAATTTTATCTTTATGCCAATTTTTTTTAAGGCTTGATAATCGATACAGAGTTTGTAGGAACCATCATTTTTCCTTAAAAGTATCATTGGAGCCAAATATGGACTCTTGCTCCAGGTTATTATACCACTTCAATTTATGTTTTATGTCTAATGACTCCCTATATTATTTCCTACTAATTGGCATTGATCTAGGGATTAGATCTATTATATGTTCTCTGATTCATTATGAAGGTAGCCCAGAAGGCCTAGTGAATGGTATTATATCTCCCAAGAATCTCATCTAATTATTTTGGGTTCTATATTTCCTATGGATCTCCCTCCATTGAATAACAATGTAAAATATAAACTTGAGCTCCTTTTTTAATCTCTCCATTCCATTGGACGAGTCTATTTGTGTGGGTGGGCCCTTGATTCCATGAATCTTTGTATTTGTCTCCATTTTCCTACAATTCATACAATCTTAAAAAATGTTTTTATCTATTTAACCCTACAGTGTCAACAATGTCCAACCATTGGGCTCCTAGGACAACCTCTACTCCTCTGATAATCATGGTATATATTAGGGAAATGTGTAATATTTAATAGACAATTCTACCCTATGTCACTTCCCATCATATGAAGTAGTTGTCTCCAAATATTGTGACTTGAAACTCAGAGGTGAGGTAGAGAAACATATCGAATTGTTTTGTTATTCTTGTATCCTATGAAGATATGCGCACTGCAAATATCTATGAAAACTTTGACTTTTGTTTTAAAAATGTAACAAAAGTGTGTAGCATGGATTCCAATTAGGTGTGTGGCATTTATAACACCAATATTAGTCCTTGTATTTGACAACAAAATCCTTTTGTGGGTAAGAATATATTTTGAACTTGATTATTGTATTTGGCAACAAAATCCTTTTGTAGGTAGGAATATATTTTGACCTTGATTATTCGAATGGAGGATAAGGGAGTTATTGATTTTGGGTTTTTGTCACACTTGCTCTATATATTCGATATCTAGTAATTTGAATTCAGTTTTTATATTATCTTTCAACCTTCGTATGCAAATTTGTAATAAACGCTCATCAAACCAATCTTTGATGCTAGTAGCTAATACATGCAGATCACAAAATTACTTCTCCAATATCCCAAATTATTGCAATTGAATGAGTTTAGCAAAATAAAACCCTGATCATTTATACCCTCAAATCTTTTCAAACAAAAAAAAATTCAATACATCCCAATTTCTTGATAATGGTTGGGATTTTGAGTTCCACCATAACAACCAGTGACAAGTCGATATCTCCATGTATATTGAAGCAAAATTATATTTCTCTTCATCATGTATCCGATTTATCTCAAACAACATTCTTTATAAAACCATCTTGTACCCTTCCAATCATCCTTCATCCTTACCATCAAATTTTGGTATATCAATTTTTATCTTGTGCATGAAAAACATTAAAAGAACCTATGTTGATGAATTTTGTGGTGATGAAAATAATGTGTGGGATCGCAATGGACAGGATGTGGAAGTTTGGACTACTGACTTCCTTATTCCCATGTTTCATTACTTCTGCATAACTCTTGAGCGGGTTGTGGTTCCCACGTCATTCCTTCACTCCGAGATCTATAGTTTATCTTTTTGTAGATATTTTCAGTCACAAAACAAACCACATTAGAGAGTTTGGTCTCAAATCTAGTGAGAAACCCTTTTATTGCATCACTTGATTTCACATTGGAAGGTTCTTTGTTCATAGAGTCAAAAAGTCAAAAGGCCTTTCTTAACAATGTCATTTCCCTTATAGTCTATTTGGATTTTTCTTTGCAAACTTGAGTTTCTCTCAATTTTGTTTCAACACCTAAATCTGTGTAACACCGCTTTGCCTTGGCTACAGTGGTTTGATTAGCTTGCACCAACTATAATTAGATTCATTTCTTCACTTAAACTCTACCCATAACTTCATCTTAAACTACAATATGTGAAATGCAACTAAGTCCTACTCAACCAAGTTCAGTTAACAATACACACATCCAATCACCCAATTGCTACAGTGGTTTGGTTAGCTTGCACCAACTATAATTAAATTCATTTCTTCACTTAAACTCTATCCATAACTTCATCCTAAACTACAATATGTGAAATGCAACCAAGTCCTACTTAACCAAGCTCATTTAACAATACACACATCCAATCACCCAATCGTGACCTTTAAAACATCACAACAATAATTATACTTAACCAACTATTCAATAATTAATCAACACAATACATTGCAAGGAACATAACATCCATCTAAGTAAAGACACTACAACACACATGCATAGGCAACATCCAAGGGAAATGCCTTAACTTTATTATGATGAATGTTACAGATATACAAGGGAACTGCAATTGCAGCATTCTACTTGCAACTCTATTACATATATAGAATGAGTCTAAAGCAATATTGTCTTCCAAGGCCATTACCATCCAAGGCCACTACCATCGGAGTTGCACAATCCAACCCTTAAAGCAACCACAGGTCTACCCATCGGAGTTGCACAATCCAACCCTTAAAGCAACCACAGATCTACCCATCGGACTTACACAATCTAACTCTTGAAGCAACCACTGGTCTACCTTCTGAAAGTCATGTCATCATTTTCTTCTCACTCAACAAGTCATGTCATCATTTTCTTCTCACTCAACAACATATTACTTGTAATATGTTGTAACACAACAAGTCATGTCATCATTTTCTTCTCACTCAACATCATATTACTTGTAATATGTTATAACATATTACTTGTCATATGTTATAACATATTATGATGAAATTTTCTTACTATACATATTACAATGAAATTTTCTTACTATACTGCACGCAGTGTGTTAACACAATCATGCAAGTCATGTCATCTTCTTCTCACTCAACGAATGAAATTTTCCTACTCTGTCCGCAGTATGTTAACACAATCAAAAAGCTCCTTTACACTCTTTAAATGAATAAAGTGTGTTAACACAATCAAAAAGCTCCTTTACACTCTTGGGTGAATAAAATAAATGAACAAAAAAGCTCCTACTATGCCCGCAGTGTGCTAACACAATCAAAACGCTTCTTTACACTCTTGGGTGAATAAAATAAATGAATAAAAAGACATATTTACACTCTTGGGTGAATAAAATAAATGAATAATTGATTGATTCCTTAGCACGTTTGAGGCATCAATTGTTTATATAAGACTCGTCTTCAGAAAACCCAAGTGGACCCAAGTGCCCACACACCCAACAAATACACCCCGCAAATGCGTCCACGTAGCAAATTAGAAAGGCAACACTGCCACTCACGATGGCATATTTGCCTTTGACATGACATTGCCCTTCCACCAGTGTGGGTCACGCAAGGTCCAGATAGGCTGCCGTTGATGGTCCAAGTTATATTCGGTGTTGCAAAATAATCCAGTCGGCGTTGCAAAGTGATTAGTTTTAAGTGGTAGTTCCGAGTAACACAAACGATTGATGGCCTTGCCAAACTAACAATGTCACGTTGGTATGGATCACTTGAGCGGAACAAAAAGTCTAGCATTGCGACAACCGATATCGAAGCCACGTTCAAATGTCACAATCACAAAAGCATCTCTTCATTTACTAACATTCATTCCATCTGAGGAGCCACTGGAGCCATGTTGACGAGGATGTCGACAACTAAAGTAGAGGAAAATGTGCCACTAACCATGGTAATGACATATGGCATATCAAGCAAACTTAACTAGGGTTGCACACCAAGTCTATATGTTTGATAAACTTAGTCATCAATTTAGGATATTGTAATAATTTATTGTGAACTAGGACCAAGATGTTTATTGTGAACTAGGACCAAAGATCTCTAGCATAGCAAAGGCAATAGACTGACAAGGCATTGCAATGCAAGCTCAATTGTGTGACTAAATGTGCCCTGTGAGAGTCTCAGCCATCTTTTCCATGCAAGTGTGGCATCAAAATACACTTGTTATCTATGTAATTTCATGTATTCTTAGAGTGTATTCTATGTGATTGCATACTTATATTAGAATGATTATTATTGGGTTGAATGGCTTATTGATTTCTTAATGGTGATGGGCCTTCCACCTACAATTGCATGTCAGAGATGCAGCCATTACTCGCATTTGTTTTTATTTGATTGCCCCTAGATGACATTACGCATTTAATTTTTATTTCGTTGGCCCTATGAAGACTTGAAAGTATAGAAACAATAGGGATGAACACACCTCCCAGTCAATCATACATATCATCAAGATCAACCAAGAAACAATTTGTAAAATCGTTGAAACCAATATGCTTCAACTTTATAGTATATGTCAATCTCTACTTCAATCAACGCTTTACATTGAAGCAGAACATAACAATAAAAATAACTTTCATCAATGCTTTACACAAAACAAGAACATAAAAATAAAAATAACAGATACTAACGGTATCAAACAGCAAAACAAAAATAAACCATTGAAGATCAAAAATCATTGACAACAACCAAAATATAGCAATAAAGATTTATGTTATCTCAAAGCATTATCTACATTCATTCAATAGTACTTCCCCCGTGTTTACCTCTCCCCCATTGTATTAATTTTTTCAAGTAAAAAGTGAATGCAAGTCCAATATTCCATTATAAGTATTGTTTTTTATTCGTATTTCTTGATCACCGAGTATCCCATATAAACCAACAGCACCACAATCCAACAGGAAACTTGATTAAAAAATGAACTACTGTTGCATTTCGTTACCTTTGTCTAATATAAATTATATTACACCAGAAGGCAGTGATATCAGATCAAAAGAATTGAATATCTATCCAGCTGCCTAATAGTTGCTGCCTTCTTCGACAATTTTGAATGGTCGATCAATGTGTTTGTACTACCACCTTGGTAATGTTATCAATGGGAAGCCACTATAGCCAAGTCATTGGAGTTAACATGTCAAAATATCTTTAGCCGGAATACTCTTCTGAAGGACATGCATAAAAATGGTCCTTCAATTGCATTGGCAAGTCTAGCAGAATAATTTGGGGTAGAAATAGGGTTTAACAATGAATTAATAGATTCAAAACATCACCTTGTTCTAAACCAGAGAACTGCGATTGGACAATATTATTTGTATTAAAAATCAAACAAATAAATACGTAGAGAACTGCTTAGACAATATTATTTATATTAAAAATCAAACAAATAAATATGGAGTAGAATAGACTGGTAACATGTTCCACCAGTGGAAAAGGCAGTACGTTACTGAGTTCCACCATTAACGAAAAAAGAACTCAAAAAAGATACCAGTTATAACAAAATTAGTATTTGATAATAAATTTGAGATTTTATGATAAGCATAGTGTCTGGTTACAGCGATTAAGTGTTTAAAAATTTTGTGTGCAAAAAAATCTGACCTTTTCCCAATGTAAAAGGGAATGTCAATAATGATGAGTTTACAAAATTTAAAATAACTTCACGACTGCAAAAATATTAAGTCTTCACTGGGACAATATCAAAAATATGTCAATAGAAAGGCACAAACATCATGATACACTTTACTCATGCAGAGGAACTCCCTTATATGGTGATCTGTTGCCAACTGGAGAGACATCTTTGTTAGTCAAAGAACGTGCATAAGGTGACCCTGTCTTTCGAGGTGAAAAAGACCTTACCGGTGATCCATTCCTCCTTGTAGGTGAAGCAGCTTTCAAGGGCGGGTTGCCCGCCAATCTATCAGGTGAATTTCCCTTAAAAGTATGATACCTGTCACTGTATCTGTCAAGGCTCCGACTACGACTACGGCTGCGGCTACGACTTCTACTATATTTCCGTACCCTGCTTCTGCTTGGGCTTCTGCTATAGCTTCGGCCTCTATCCCAATCATTTCTAAAATCATCCCTCGCTCTGTCTCTGTCATCCACATATCTATCAGGGCGACCTCTATCATGCCTCTCTATGTCAAAACTATCACGTCCACCCTCGTATCTATCACGTGTATCCCGTTCATACCTTCCACGGCCTCCTCCAAATCCACCGAATCCTCTTTCACTTCTATCAGACCTCCCTCCTGAAGCTCCCCATCCTCCTCTTCCACTAAATGAATCCATCCGACCACCGCCGAAACCACGACCGCCATCCCTTCCACCACGGCCTCCAAAATCCCATCTACCACCACGACCTTTGTTAAAGCTTCCTGCACGAGAAGCCATCTCTCTCAACTCCGGAGGAACTCTTTGATTTGCACGTTCTAGAACCTTGATTAGATCAGGAGCATATTTGGCATCCTGGTCAGAAAGAAATGTATACGCTAATCCTGTAGCACCAGCTCGACCAGTTCTACCAATTCTATGAACATAATCTTCAACACCAGTGGGAAAGTCGTAGTTTAACACCACTCTGAAAGGCCATTTTGCCAGAGAAATACATCAGAACACCATAAAAACAATTATGAAAGGGAAATCTAAATTTCGAATTGACGTATCTTAAATTTCACATACCGTATATCTTTAATATCAAGCCCTCTTGCAGCCACATCTGTCGCGACTAGCACAGGGGATTTTCCAGTTCTGAACTGGCCTAAAACCCAATCTCTCTCCCCTTGAGTCTTGTCCCCATGGATAGCAATAGCTCCAAATTGTCGACCAAGACTTCGGGCAAGGTTGTCACACATCCTTTTTGTTGAACAAAATATTATAACTCTTGACCCTGGCTCCTGTCCCCGAAGAATTTGTTCCAGTCTTCTTTGTTTCTCCATTGGTGGAACTACTTCAATATACTGGAAAATACAGTTCCAAGTGTCGTATAAAAATAAAACACTAGAAGAAAAGTGCAGCTATAATCTTCAGAAATTGGCATACCTGAGTAATGGAATTATTCGCAGCTAACTCATCAATTGTCCCTATTGTCACTTGAACAGGATTATTCAACAAATCACCAGCTATCTTCCGAACCTCCTTCGGCCAAGTTGCAGTATACATCAAGGTTTGCCTTTGACGCGGGATTTCATTCACAATTTTCCGAATCTGTGGCTCAAAGCCCATATCAAGCATACGATCAGCTTCATCAAGTGCCAAGAATGAAATCTGCTTAAGGTTTACTTTTTTAGTTTCTAAAATGTCATTTAGTCTTCCGGGAGTGGCAACAACAATATCAACTCCACGTTCCAAATCCCTTAGTTGTGGGCCTTTTGGTGCCCCTCCATATAAGCACTAAACAAAGAACAAAAAAATCACAAGATAAGAAACAGCCAATGTAAAATGTTCATAGATCTGCATGTAAAAAATAATCTAACAAGGATAGGAGATTTTTAACAAACCGTGCATGAAATCCTCGATGATCTACCAAACTTTATAGCTTCCTCTTGTATTTGAGTTGCAAGCTCTCGCGTTGGTGCCAAAACAAGTACCGTAGGGCCCATCTGAGTGTTGTTACAACGGCGTCGAAGATGAATAAATGCAGGCAAAAGATAGCCCAATGTTTTCCCCGAACCTGTTTTTGCAATGGCTACTATGTCCTGATTCTGCATAGCGATTGGCCATGATTGTGCCTGTATTGGAGTGGGGGACGAGAAGCCTGCATTTTGTAGCTGGAAATCCAACATTCCACACAGTATCAGAAGAGTTTGTATCACAAATTGACCTGCATACTCTAAATGCAATCCCATCAATCAGTCCATCTAACATCACAAAACCAAACAAATCAGTAACAAAAAAGAAGAAGCATCGCCAATGTGCATGGTTGCTTGTTGAAGCAACCTGTGACAGAAACATTGGGCTTCTTCTCAAGATATATGGCTGGCCCAAAAACATTGGCAGCCGTGACCCCGTCCTGTGACTTGAAAGCCACCCTCAGACAGCGATCCCCCAGCAAACAGACCCCAACTACATGAAGCCCAAACAGGAGAGCAGGGAGCTGTGTTTCCGTTGTACAGCAGTACAGCGTACGACATATGCTCATCTCTGGAGCAAATATCGCACCTGCGACAAGTACAAGGGATAACAGACAAGTGAGTTTGACACTCGACACATCACGGATTGTTACCCCAGTTAACAAGTAACTGGGATGTCAATCACAAAAAGCAGAAGCTGCTAATAATAATTGCAGAAACCAAGGTAAATAATATTGTAATCCTCGTACAGACGAAGAGAAGAGACACACTTAACCCACAAATTTATAAGATGCAATCAAAAGCATGAGCTAGCAAACAATTTTACCTCTCGAAGAAGTTCCGGTGGAAACCCAGTTTGGTCAAAAGTCATAAATGGAGCAGGAACATTTTCCCCCTGAGCACAACCACCAATTTATAAAAAGTCAGATAATAAATGCTTGCAAGAAATATCCATATATCATTGTCACAATACCATACACAAAGACTAACCCTCCTCTAACAATTTAATCTCCATTTCACAGATAGTACAAGTACAACCATTTTATAAAATTATCGGATGTTTCAAGAAAGATGGAAGAGAATATGAAACTGAATAAGAAAACGAACTTGGAAATGCTTTGTAATATTCTGTGAAAATATTCGAATCATGACCCAAAACATTGGAAATTGATCACTTGGCATTTTTTCTTGAAAGCACAAACACTCGTAAGTATTCAACTTCATAAAAATAAGTAACAATGATCAAAAGTTTCTTGGTTGCAGATACAGGCCTGCCTAAATTCATTGGTCTGGCGATTCAGGCATAACATGCGCTGTATTATATAGCCCAAGTGGTTAGTTCAACCGGTTGTTTCCGAAGTTGCTGGGCATTTGGCTAGTTTCGTACCAGCAGGTGCTAGTGCCTGGCTCAAAAACCGGCTCCAACACACCTGAGTAAGCGTGACACCGACCGGTTAACTATGATGTCATGCACAAATTTGGCAAAGACCTCTTGGGTTTCGCACAAGGTTTTCCTTGTGTGTATGTATATATATATTTATATTATAGACTACCCATTAACCTGCATGTAACTGTTCTTCCTATATAGATATCAAGCGCAAAATCAAACACACAAGATAGTGTTTGCTAAATCAAGGGTTCAAAAAAAAAACCTTCAATGGTGTTCAATGAAAACCACCTCCCCAAACAAATGTACACAACTAGACATCTCGCAAGATGAACACTTTCAGAGCTATAGAAGCATCTTATAAATGAAAACGCATACCTGGGCTGAAACCTCGTGCTGTCTTCGATAGGCATCTACTGCTGTGGAACTCGGAAGTTCAGCATTTCCCTGTATAGCATTTCCCTGCATAGCATTTCCCTGCATTCTTGGAGTCGGTTTGACATTGGGATTTGGGTAATTGGTTCCATTGGGGACATACTTATACTGATCAGCAGCTTGGCGGGGACCAAGACCAGCTGGTACACTGGAACCATTACCAAATCCAGGTGGACCATGTGAGGAGTTCGTCCCCGGCATAATATGCTACACATAACAATCAGACAATATTAAGACTTCATTTGTAAAAGATGAAACATAAGCAACAACAAAATTAACAAACAGCAAAACATTTTTCGAAAATCCTGAGATTCGGCGAGATTATCTAACACCCAGAAAACCCAGTAAATGAGACTCGAATTTTTTGACTCTTTGTTAATCATCAAAATCTCTTTCTAAATAAAAACATATCTCAATCCCATTCAAAACAAAAACATATTTCAATCCCAAGTTCCAAAGGTAACAAAAACATATTTCAATCCCAAGTTCCAAAGGTTGTTTTAAAAATCCATTAAAAAAATCAAATCTGTAACAGGGCTATTCAACCACGGAAACCAGCAAACTCAACCAAACTCTGGTTAAAACCGACTTTCAATTTTGATTCATAACCATAAACATCTAAAAAATCCAACAAAATAAATACACCAAACTGCAATTCACAAGGGAATAAATCAGAAAATGGTTTTTGTTATGAATAAATAAACAAACTAAAGAATCAGGGTTCTCATAAACTGAATTAACTAGTTATAAAAATACCTGTTGTTGCTGCTGCGGCTGCTGTTGGTGATGTTGCTGATGTTGCTGCTGCGGCTGCTGTTGCTGATGTTGTTGCTGCAGCGGCGGCTGCTGCTGCTGCGGCGGCTGCTGCTGCTGTTGATTTCTCATGATGGGAATGACTGCAAGCTTGGGCTGCCCTGCCATGGTCATGGCAACCTTATTAGCATCAGAAAGGTGGTCATTGCCCAATCTTCCGCCTCTATTGTCTTCGCCCGCGTGCAACACCGCGCCACCACCTGGCTGTTGCCCGTGTACAGAAGACCCACTCGGAATGGGGGCCAATTTGGGAGTAGAAGCCACAGGAGGCGGCCCAGGAGGGATAGGAGGGGCTTGAGCTACTGGTTTCTCGTACTGGGTAACATTGCTCTCCGGGTTCCAATAGTAGAGATACCCAGTATTACCATCGACCAGAGCTCTCCATGGTGCCGGAAGCGTGGGATCATGAGGAGCATATCGGGGACCCGTTCCAACCGGAGCAGCAGCAGCCGCCATTGTCATCCAAACTGAAAAAGACCTAAAAACTACACAAAGAGAACCAGATATTAAAACCCTATATAAAAATCAGAAGCCCCTGCAAATCTAAACAGATTTCATCGATTTGAGCTTCAAAAATCCCAGATCTGATGCCTGAAAACCCTAAATACCCTCACTACTGGAATAAAACAACAAAATACCTCTAAATCGTTCGAAATTCTCGGCTTCAACGGAACAGGGAGACCAAAAACATCCGTTTCCAGTTGATCGATAGCCACATAAACTCTATCCGGCTTAACTATGCGTTCAACACAGAACAAAATTTGGGTAGGGGAAACAAACACCGGAAACCCAATTAGTACGAAGGAATTGCCATCCTACCCATGATGGATTGACGGTATAAAAGCTCCTCAATCCGTCGGCTCCTCTATTTTCCTCTCTGCTGTGGTCAGGAGCACAACAGAACTGATGCCAAACCCTAGCGGTAGCGAAGATATTTTTATAGTTAACTCGGGGTTGTTGTGTTTGACCGAAGGGTTAAGTCACGTCGCCAGTGGTGTTTGATTTGAATTACGAAAAAGTGGTGTTAAGGCTCCCACGACTTTGTACTTTTTACAGATCTAAAATACCCGAAGTTAACATTAGGCCACTTACCTCTATATACATTATGCCGCTTATATTTTATAGATTTCCTATCGTGAAGACACTTGTCGGCGCAAAGCAAATTCAAGATCGACATTTGGAGGGGCTTGACTTCTACGTTGAGGAGTGATTTGGTGATCTTAGTCCCTTTGTCTCTTTGGGAGATCCTCACATCAAGGATGATGGGGACCAAAAAATGTTGTTGAGGAGTGATTTAGTGATCTTAGTCCCTTTGTCTCTTTGGGAGATCCTCACATCAAGAATGATGGGGACCAAAAAATGTTGTTGGCAATGATGTTGCCGGGCCAAAGGGATGCCTCTTCCCACGCCTCTTTCCTCTCCCCTTCCCTCTCCCACCTTAGCTCATCACATCATTCCATCCTTTGCATAGATGGTGTATTGAATGCTCTTAATCTCAATGGTCTTACTAAGACATTCATTCTTCAGCAAAACTCTAGATTTGGTTGTACATTAGGCTGCAAAGGACCTCTACCACCTTGAAGCTCGGTGGCTCGGTGGATGATGGGCAGGGCATTGAGCTAGGAGCAAGAGGGAAAGAACTTCATTTCTTATCCAAACTTGGTGTAGGATTGATCATCTCTAGTGTGTAGTCCCTTTCCGCTATGGGAAGATTAGTTGGGCTCACAACGTGTGTCACATTGAACATGGTAGTGAAACCAATCACAATGAGCAATCACGACAAATGGTGAGTTGCTTTGCATTTATTGGAGAAAATATTGAACTATGTTATCGATGCTTAAGTGAGTTAAGTGTGATGCATACTCATAATTACAGCGAATGGAATATGAGAGTATCAAGAAGCTTTCTTTGACTCTATTAAATGTTAAGTATCTACCATCTATCAAGAGGTGTGACATCATGTACACGTTTTTTACATGTGCCTAGCGGGATTGACTTCATAACCATGACAATGCAATTACTTATCAATGTCTCCATTGCAAGAGCACATTGACCATGTTCTTGAGCAATCGAATCCCGGTGGGGGCTATAACTCTACCTCGCTTTCACTGACCTAGTGGTCCTCTCGTGGCTAAACAAGAAATGGGAGAAACAACATAACCCCCAAAAAAGGTTAAACACAAATCAACCCCAAAAATGTTGCACAAGTCTACATATATTTTCAGTGTAAAAGCATCTACTACAAAGAATGTCATGGATCGAAGTGATGTAGGTAACCATTTTGGCTCGGAGCTATGAGCACTTTTGCGACAAAGCTCAATCCTACTAAATGATCACCACAAAACTACATGATCATTCTGCAACGAGGTGTTTACATATTTATACAAGTAAACAAAGAATATTGGTATTCATAAGGGGGTTACAACTCAGTATAACATACCCATTTTAACCCCTTGTTTAAATTGTAATTAACTGTATTTACTGTTGTTTATTTTAGCATGAATTTTTTAATTACCATGTCAAGTTGAACTGGACAAATAAATAAATAAAACACAATGTATATGTATTTTATTTAATACATTTACTATGTGTTTCTCCCGCATGTAAGGTTGACCCAACAACACAGTGCCTATCTAAGAGGGCATGGCATTGCATGTGATGTCATCTTTTCAAGGACAGATAAGTAGCAAAAATTGCATTTCTCAATGATGTGAATCTCCTTTCATCATTGGAGCCATTTGATGTTGTAAGGTCGTGGGTGGGGTTAGGTCACTAACTTGAGACAATTTACAATTGAGATATACTAAAATCATATTCTTATGACTTCCACTAGCAACAATGAAGTGGAGATTTTGTTGATGTACCCACATCAATGAACATGGGATTAATGAGGGAGTTGAGTCTATGTGCATTGTGAGAACACCGACATTGGAGGATTAAGGTCTAAAGGTGGCAATTTAATGCTTGCCCTTAAATTATATAAAAGAATCTATGAATTGTGCCAAAAGAGTTTTTCATTGACCACAATCATTACTATTGTGATTGGGTGTCTAATGAATGTTGCACCACATACATGTATCTTGTTCCCTTTTAAGTTGCCTCTTGCTTTTGTAGCCTTCTTTTATCACTGCAGAGGAATTGTGACACTATGCAATATTGTCTAGATTGTGACGAGGATGCTTCTTTTTGGACCACTTCTCATGCTTGGGGGCATCACACTTTTCATTGCATTGGTCGCTAAAATAATTGGTGCACTACTTGGATTTATGCCCATGTTGAATCCTTTGCATAAATCGATGTGCATCTATGAATGTTTAAATGGTCAGGAACTCCAACTTCTAGTTGATAGATAGGGGTATACTATTATGGTACTTGCATACTGTATTTGGTGACTCCTTGTTGATGAATACAAAAACCATGAGGGAATCATACCATTTGTGTATCTTTCAACAAATAGATCATGGTGTTGGCATAGTTGTTGCCAATTCATGCACTAATCCTCTTGATGTCCCAGTGATAATACTTGTCATGCATCACCTTAATGAATCCATCCCATGTAGTGATGGACTCACCAAGCCCCTCACATTATTGGTTATGAGCTTCCCACTAGGCTTTCAAAACAAGTGACATTTTCATGGTTGTGAGTTTGATTTTATTTATGTCATTGAGGTCCTTTGCATCAAAATATGTCTACATGGAGCTAAAGTGCTCAACGCTAAACCACTCGTTGAGCACTTTAGCATCAATTTTCCCTTCAAATAGTGGGATATGACAGTCAATATTGACCTTGAAGGGGCTTCATCCGTCGTACAATCCTAACATGGGGTTGGATGTAGTAGGTGTTGTCTAAGTTGTTATCCTTTTGAAGAATTTGTACAATGATTTAAGATATCTTCATGTTAATTTTGAAGAGCTTCTTTGTTCATGTTCTTCACAACACTAGTGTTGGCCATAAAGACCCAATGGAATTATCTCCTACGATATTTATGGGATTGAGTGTATAAAATGACATTTATGAGAGGTAAGATCAAACCCTCTACCTTTGGTACTATGAGTGTGTCTAAGTAGACTTTCACTTCTTCTCACAATCTGCAATCCCTGCAAAGGTAGTTGTACAAAGGGAAATTTTGCAAAAAATATTCCAATAGTCAATCATCAAAGATTCTATCAATGTGTAACATTGGAATCTTTAGTGGAGGTGAATGTCAAGTTGTTAGAGCTCAGAAGTCAAAATCAAATTATACCAATCATAAAAAAGGGTTGTTAGAGAATAAAATTTCAAAGCTTCTTAAATATTTTGTGTTATGATACCAATGATTTGAACACTAGGTGACATCAGTTACCCTAGGTAAGCAATCCCTTTAATCTATGATAATATTGGGTGGGCCCACAACTTATGTTGTGTTGAACACTACAACCAAGTTGGTCATGTTAAGAATTCGCAATGAAGGATGAGTTGTTGTGAAAATGAACTCAACCAAGTAGAAGTGACGAGTATTGCACGATCATTTATCAAACAAAATATTGAATTATTCTACTACAATTGAAGTGAGTTAAGTGTGATGCATACACTTAATTACAACAAATAAGAAATGGGAGACAACAGAGCCAGAAGAAAGATAACGCAGATCAATGCACATCTATTCACGAGACAAAAGAATGAGCTACAAACAATGATAATGATTGAAATTATGCAAGGAACTTGTTAGGGTTCTACCCAAACCTCCCTACTTTAGGATACCTAAGAGTTAGTCAATTGTTGTATGCAACCATCCTCCTTGAATAAGGCCCATTTAGATAGTAGTGGATAGTTATTTAATGTAAAAGGGTCCACTTTATAAGGCCCATTAGATAGTAGTGAACAGTTATTTAATGTAAAAGGGTCCACTTTATAAGGCCCATTAGGTAGTTGGTACCCCTTAGTGATGGGACCACAAGTAGTTAGGGTTTTGCTACTAAGAATCTATTTAAAGAGATGGGAGTCTATGGAATGTTTATCTTATGTTGTTGTATTGGGAGCTTTGCTCAGTGAAAGGTTGCCCCATCTTAAGAGGCAAGTGAACATCGCTTTCCTTCTTTTGATTATCATAATACAAGGGTATCTTTGCATATTTCATCTTATTGTCTCTTGTATCTAGTTTTTTGCAATTATATTCTTTGTATACATGGTTGTGTTTCAAGTTTAAGGGTTGAGAAACACTTCAAGTAGTATCAAAGCTCTCTCTTTGAGCTAGCATGCCTCCAATTTTAGCAGATTTTTTTTAGGCTAGAGATGTGTTACAATATCTTGATAGAGATCTATCATTCAACAGGTAAAACTACAGTCGAGGAAGAATACATGCAAAAAATACAAGTCATGTCACTTGATTCGACACCCTTGTAACCTTTGTTGGTACCCCTTTATGTAGTACTGCATCAAACAACACCCACATATGAAATTGTCTTCCATGTACCCTCAGGTACATTGGAATTCCTTTAGGCATACTAGAAACCAACCTTACATAAACTTGTGTCTGTCTTGTTGCTATAATACACAGAGAACAACACTTGAGGAGATCACTCTCATGTACCAAGGGATTGGATAGTACAACTAAAGGTGTGGTCTATCCTCCTTAGTTGGTGTTGTGAAAGATTCGGTTGAGCATTGTTGTTGAAAACTCTTTAGTATATCAAAGAGCTATCTCACTTGACACTCTTCTGTCCTTAGGACCTTGCAAAGCCTAGCCTTTCAGTTAGCCAACAAAATTCCTACATCTTTGCATCTAGAAGGAATTTGGAAATTCTTACAACGTAGTTATATTTAGTAGGGAGTAATACTCCTACCAATGTAAAAAAAGAAGTATGGCTTTTTCTGATATTGTTGCAACAAACCCATCTCAAAAGATTCCTTGCATAATATTTGATCACTTGGATCTACCTCTCAAGTAACCCTTTTTGTTTGGACTCGACATATAATGATTCATGGTATATCTAAATAGACTCTTTTCAAGCCACAAATCACAATGAGATAAATGGGGAACTTCCACAAAATATTTGATGGTCCCATGGTGACGCAGTCGCGCTCCTCAGAACACGTCTGCTCTCACAGGATCTTCTTCTACTCACGGCCCGAAGAACTCCAAGGTTCCTCTAATTCCCTATCAGGAATTTTCCTTGCCCACAGATTCTCTTCTGCATGATCCCCCTTTCTCAACTTATCAGAGAATCGGAACTCGCGACTTCGCAAGTTCACTATCGATTTCTGGGCTCTCGAATCCCCGAGACCGATGGCTTAGTCAACACCGACCTCTACCCGTATCTATCAGAATTTCTCTTATCGCGGTTTCGCTACTCGCAATGTCATGCACTTTGTTTTGCAGACTCTCGATACCCGATGTGACGAAACGCCGACACACGTGCGAGTTATCACCTTAACTCCCACCACTTCTATCGAGATTTTGGAATTCGCGGGGTTGCGAATCCTAATGCCAAAGGATTCAGGACTTACCTTTTCCCGACCCCCGACATGGTATGCCATATGTCCTCCACTTTCCCTGTTGTGGCCCACACGACCCTTCCGTCGGGATATCGCAGATCGTGATTCCAATGTGCAAGGGTTTCCTGTTCTCAGGAACCCCGATTCTCCGAACTCCGACTCCTCGGGATCCCCTGACACACGTCCTTACTGATGGACGGTTCTGAGCTTATCGGGATATCGCGGATCGCGATATCACAAGTCTCGTTGCAATCTTTTGGAGCTTCACCTCGCGAATCCCCGATACACGATGTCACGTGTAGATCCAATGGTCCCTATGACTCGAGATCGACGGCTCTGCCCTTCCTGAGCTTCGAACCTCTTCCACAATTACACTGTAACCTCCTTGCACCTCCACAAGATCTGACAGCTCATAGTGAATCATGAAATCTCCTCAGAGGATTTCGACCATTCGTTCTCCTTTTGATGATTCTGCGAAATGGAGAATTGTCTCTCCACGAGACTCGTTCACCTGCTCGTCAACCTACGACGCTTCTCTCCGACTTCCCACGGTAGCTTCCCTGCACTTACCCTTCAGTGAATTCACAGGTCTATTCCTCCTGAGATTTTCCACAACTTCAGTCTTCAGGAAGAAACCTTGCACACACTCCTTGCGACAAATCTTTCAACAACGCTTAAGTGTTGAAGGCACTCGACTCTGCGCACACCTGCAACAGCAGTCTTTCGATACTCTGCTCAGAATCACAACTCTGAGACTTAGCTCGACCTGCACACTCCTTGCACGGCACTGGGCCTAACTGCCTCTTCGAGGAAATGAGAACAAAAGTTATCTCCAATTGAATCCTTTTGTCAACGCACTCCTTGCGGACGATTCGAGTGCACTCCTTGCAGGAATCCTCTGGCTTAAAAGCACTATCCCTCCTGAGCTTCTCAACCACTTAGACCCCTAAGGGATTTTATCTTTCTTCTCCCACAGATGGAGAATATGGGCGCGCTCTTGGCTATCCTTCTGCCTCAAGCAACTTCTTATTGAGCCTTCTGGGCATTCAGTAACCCAGTGAAGATCCCTTAGTGGACTCTTCCTCACTTCCAGAACTCAAAGAGTTCCCTTCTCCTGTGTCGCCTGCACAATATCTCTATGCCTCATGGCTGAGTGTCTTCCTCCAGAACTTCCAGCAGTTCTATCTTCCTTGTCCACCCATGCACCTGCTCAATGCCCACCTGGCAGAGCTCTCAGAATCTTCAATGATTCTGCTTCCTTCTTCAACTTTCAATAGAGTTCTTCTTCCAATGCACCGCATCACATATGCTTAATGCCCACTTGGCAGAGCTCTACAGAATTCCCAGCAGAATTATGTTTGCAACTGTGTCTCTCATACACAGTCTTGCCTCCAAGGTATTCAACAACCTTGAGGTCTTCCTCCTGAGTTGTCGATTCCAGTTTATGTGCCGCAACACGTCTTTGTCTGACTTCGTAGAGTTCAGAAATGCATCCTTTGTGCACGGCCCTCAGGACCCACAGCGTTCTATCACACCCTCCTGGCGTGAAGCCTCAAAGACCTTCACCTGAAATCAAACAGACTCCCTACAAATGCCTACATACATACATTCACAACATATAAAAGAACACATACA
>ML779654.1:909737-922599 GCA_009831015.1 Picea engelmannii
TGACGTGGCTGGCTGGCCGACTGGCTGCGTGGAGAGATGCTCCTGCATCATACTCCTCAGCTGCAAAATCATGAGCTCCTACTCATGCGCTTCCCCTCTGAGCGGTTGGAATCCTCCTGGATCCCAAATAAGTCTTTGGAGCTTTCCATTTGCTCCATTCTGTTGTTGTTGTTGCTCTTCTGCTCAGCCTCTCCCTACTGGCAGTGTCTGCTGACTTCAACATCATCTCCATGATCTCCTCGATCACTTCGTCTAGCTGCTCCCATGGATGGTCCTGTTTTTGCAGTCTCCTCAACTGTAAAAATTTTTGGCCATTGGGCAAATCATCATGATCTCCCACGCCTTCCTCCTTACCTGTTTCCAACCTCACCTATTGGATGTGCCTTCCCTGCACTCTCACCCTTTCTTCTAGGGCTTCTATCTGCTGCCATAGCTCATCAAAACATGTGTTGTCTGCCTCTTCTTCTGCTGTCAGCTCTAATGCTACAGCGCTCTCAGCTCGCTGGCTGAAATCATTGAGCCATTCCTTAGAACGCTCATTCTTCCCTTCATCGGCTTGGGCAGTCTCAAATGTCTGCTCCAATTTTCTTTTGACAGTCATCATTAGCTGTGATTGTTCTTTTGTTGTTGCCGCATCTGCAACACAAATTTCTGCCTCCTCCTGAGCACATGGTAGGAATACTCCAATTCCCCCAATCATCAGAAGATTTCTCATATCTTCCACCTCTGTCAGCTGCACATGCTGATCCAAATCTATCTTTGGGCTCACCTACTCTGTCAACTCCCCTGGTTGATTCCAACTCACCTACTCATCCCTGCCCACTTGGAAATATGGGATGTCTCTGTTGCCTTCCTGGTAGACTATGAGATCAACCGATCCCATCAGGGAGATCTTCATCAGCACTCCTTGCTGAATCGAACTCACCTCCGAATCCACGAGACCTTTAGCTAGTCTCGAATTGTCATCTCTGCCCTCCTGGCAATCTGAGATGCTTCCGTTGCCTTCCTGGCAGTCTTCGAGATCCCGCAACGATCTCCTTTCACTGCCCAGCTGGCAATGTAAAATTTCTTGGCTGTCCTCATGACAGTTTGTGAGATCTTCAGCTGATCTCAACTCGTTGTCCTCTTGGCAATCTAGAATTTCCTCTTCTCTGCCCTCCTGGCAGTCTTTGAGACCATCAGCCGATCTCATTTCAGATTCCAAATCGTTGAGACTTTTCCCAGTCTCTGGTTCGCATATCTGAACCAATTCCTCTTCTGTGGCTTTGAGGGTTTCAACATTCCTCAACCATTCCTTTAACAGCCTACGCTGTCTTATGACCATCATCTCCCTAACTGGCCACTTCATCTTTGGCGTCTTCATGGGCCACTCATACACCCATCTCGACTTCCTATCCTGCCGCATCTTCAATTTAAGCTCCTCCATCTCTCGCTTTATGTCAGCGAGCTCTTTATCCATTTATGTTGCGCTCATCAGCTCTGGGCTCTTCTTTTCAGCATGCTTATGGCCTTCAGTAGCCATCTAGTTGTGTTTATCCGCCTCCCTGACAGACCTGCTGCTGTCACTCCGCATCAAGAGTGTCTCCAGCTTCATCTTACAGTCCTGCTGACTGTCTCCTTGATTGTTGCCTACCTGCAAACAATCATTACAGAGTCCTCAATAACTCTGTCTTCTTCCACCTCCTCTTTTCTCCTCTTGCCTGAAATATACAGACAAGCAATTAGCTCTGATACCACACCTGACGCAGCCGCGCTCCTCAGAACACGTCTGCTCTCACAGGATCTTCTTCTACTCACGGCCCGAAGAACTCCAAGGTTCCTCTAATTCCCTATCGGGAATTTTCCTTACCCACAGATTCTCTTCTGCACGATCCCCCTTTCTCAACTTATCGGAGAATCAGAACTCACGACTTCGCAAGTTCACTATCGATTTCTGGGCTCTCGAATCCCCGAGACCGATGGCTCAGTCAACGCTGACCTCTACCCGTATCTATCGGAATTTCTCTTATCGCGGTTTCGCTACTCGCGATGTCATGCACTTTGTTTTGTCGACTCCCGATACCCGATGTGACGAAACACCGACACACGTGCGAGTTATCACCTTAATTCCCACCACTTCTATCGGGATTTCGGAATTCGCGGGGTCGCGAATCCTAATGCCAAAGGATTCGGGACTTACCTTTTCCCAACCCCCGATATGGTATGCCACCTGTCCTCCACTTTCCCTGTTGTGGCCCACACGACCCTCTCGTCGGGATATCGCGGATCGCGATTCCAATGTGCAAGGGTTTTCTGTTCTCAGGAACCCCGATTCTCCGAACTCCGACTCCTCGAGATCCCCTGACACGCGTCCTTACTGATGGACGGTTCTGAGCTTATCGGGATATCGCGGATCGTGATATCGCAAGTCTCGTTGCAATCTTTTGGAGCTTCACCTCGCGAATCCCCGATACACGATGTCACATTTAGATCCAATGGTCCCTGTGACTCGGGATCGACGACTCTGCCCTTCCTAAGCTTTGAACCTCTTCCACACTTACACTGTAACCTCCTTGCACCTCCACGAGATTTGACAGCTCACAGTGAATCGCGAAATCTCCTCAAAGGATTTCGACCGTTCGTTCTCCTTTTGATGATTCTGCGAAATGGAGAAGTGTCTCTCCATGAGACTCGTTAACCTGCTCATCAACCTGCGACGCTTCTCTCCGACTTCCCACGACAACTTCCCTGCACTTACCCTTCAGTGAATTCACAGGTCTATTCCTCCTGAGCTTTTCCACAACTTCAGTCTTCAGGAAGAAACCTTGCACACACTCCTTGCGGCAAATCTTTCAACAACGCTTAAGTGTTGAAGGCACTCGACTCTGCGCACACCTGCAGCAGCAGTCTTTCGATACTCTGCTCAGAATCGCAACTCTGAGACTTAGCTTGACCTGCGCACTCCTCACACGGCACTGGGCCTAACTGCCTCTTCGAGGAAATGAGAACAAAAGTTATCTCCAATTGAATCCTTCTGTCAACGCACTCCTTGCGGACGATTCGACTGCACTCCTTGCAGGAATCCTCTGGCTCAAAAGCACTGTCCCTCCTGAGCTTCTCAACCACTTAGACCCCTAAGGGATTTTATCTTTCTTCTCCCACAGATGGAGAATATGGGAACGCTCCTGGCTATCCTTCTGCCTCAAGCAACTTCTTGTTGAGCCTTCTGGGCATTCAGTAACCCAGTGAAGATCCCTTAGTGGACTCTTCCTCACTTCTAGAACTCAAAGAGTTCCATTATCCTATGTCGCCTGCACAATATCTCTATGCCTCCTGGCAGAGTGTCTTCCTCCAGAACTTCCAGAAGTTCTGTCTTCCTTGTCCACCCATGCACCTACTCAATGCCCACCTGACAGAGCTCTCAGAATCTTCAATGATTCTGCTTCCTTCTTCAACTCTCAGTAGAGTTCTTCTTCCAATGCACCGCAACACATATGCTCAATGCCCACTTGGCAGAGCTCTACAGAATTCCCAGCAGAATTCTGTCTGCAACTGTGTCTCCCATACACAGTCTTGCCTCCAATGTATTCAACAACCTTGAGGTCTTCCTCCTGAGTTGTTGATTCTAGTTTTTGTGCCGCAGCACGTCTCTGTCTGACTTCGTAGAGTTCAGAAATGCATCCTTTGTGCACGACCCTTAGGACCCGCAACGTTCTGTCACACCCTCCTGGCGTGAAGCCTCAAAGAACTTCACCTGAAATCAAACAGACTCCCTGCAAATGCCTACATACATACATTCACAACATATAAAAGAACACATACAGACATCCACATAACACACAATCAATGCAGGAAAAACTGCTCTATTATATTAAATGGAAAATGCCTGAATTTACAATGGTGTTCCTGAGCTCTCTCTGGCTCTTTTCAACTCTACCTCATCTATCTTCTCATCTAACTCATCTAACTACCAAAATGAGATCTCAAAATCTCTTTTACCTGAGGGCTCAATCGAGTGCTTCCCTCCAGGATTTACCTACCCTAATAAATGTACAAATAAATGGTTGTCTAGTCTAGCACCTGGAACTGGATCTCAGCCGATCTACAATAAAGGCCGATCTACCTAACGCCTGCATAAAAGCATGGCTTCCCATGGCTCAACAACCTAAGCATTTAAATTACATTCATAACAAATGTTAAATGAGGCTATGCCTCCTTTTTTATCATTTGAATGCATGCATGCTGACGTGGCTGGCTGGCCGGCTGGCTGCGTGGAGAGATGCTCCTGCATCACATGGTCCAGACCCACAACATGGCTAACACGAAGAACCAAAACCAAGCCTCGCCTACTTTAAACCAAGCTCTTGAATCCATGGTTTCTTGCTTTGAGTCTTCACTCAAAGATATGAGTGACACAATGAATAGACAAGGTCTAGTGTTTGCAACATTAAGTGCCCACTAGGGTATCCATATATCTAAAAATTGATCCAACCAAGGAGGAATCCATAGCCAATGAAGTGCACATCACGCACATGTTATTTCAGGATAACCATATCCAGACTCCACACGTTCAGGTCACAATTCATGGCACTATTTTCCAAAGGTTGACATGAACAAATTTGATGGTTTCAGTCCTTCAGGGTGGGTTACCCAAATGGAACACTATTCCTCTCTCCATGGCATTACTAATGACCTACAAAAACTAAAAGTGGGGGTCTTATATTTGGATTCAAAACATTGATAGCGGTGGAAATGGTATAAGAAAGCTCATGGAGTTTGCATTGCCTGGACCCAATTTGTGTAGGTCCTTTATGCTTGTTTTGAATGTAACACTCACTGTTTGGAATGCCTGACAAAGTACGTCAAACTAGCATAGTTATGGACTATATTGTTTCCTTTGAGCAATTGGCAATCCACGTAGAGGGTCTATCTAATTCATTTTTTTTAAATGTTTCAATAGTGGTCTCAAGAAAGCAATCAGAGCATGTGTAATGATGCAACACCCAAAAACATGGTCCAAAGATCATGGTAGAGCTAAAGAAGCTGAGATGGTGACCGATGCCCAAACCAAGAGACCTTTATTCACTACTTGCCTTATCCCTCCTATGGTGGCTACCCCTGGTTCCTCCAACTCATAGTTGGTAAGATTTCACAAGTTATATTCAAAAGCAATGGAAGAATATCAACACCTCTGCCTTTGCTATAATTGTGATGAGAAATATTTCAAAGGGCACAAATGTAAAGAACAAAACTTATTTCAAATGGATGTATCCCCATTTTGACAATGTCACATCTCCAACGGACAAGGAAAACACTTTGCAAGATCCTTGTGAGGATCCCCAAATGACTCTCCATGCATTATCCAATTTCTTGGCACCCCAAACATTGAAGTTGATCAGTTATATCAAGCATTGCAAAGTGACTGTATTGATTGACAACCACAACACCCACAATTTTAATCATAGGAGAGTGGCCATGGAAACCTATTGTTATGTCCATCCTATGCCTAATTTTCAAATTATGATTGCCAATGGTGGTATGATGAAATGCAGTGGCCAATGTGAAAATGTGAAACTCCAAATGGGTGAGTATTGTCTCAAAACCCACATGTTTGTTATTGACATGGGTAGCTGGGTAGTTGCAATTTAGTTCTTGGGGCATAATGGCTATGCACTTTGAGACTTATCACAATGGATTTCAAGGATTTATAACAAAGTTTCAGTAAGGAAGGGCACAAACATACCCTCAAAGGGCTTACATCTGGTTCCCCTAAAATTATCGCCTCTCATTGCATGGAAAATTTATTGAAAAAAGGCCACTTGACCATTATTGACAATTCAATGCCATACAAGTAGTGGACACCCCCCACAAGAGATTCACCCCAATTTCCAATTGCTCCTCTCCAAACATCAACATGTATTTGAAATGCCATAGGGGTTATCACCTTCGCGAGGGGAGCATGACCACAATATTCCACTGATTCCTTGTAGTCTACCACCCAGTGTGAATTCATATAGGCATTTGTTTGCACATACAAATGAAATCGAAAAGATTATTCAAGAACTATTAGAGGATGGAATCATATTCCCTAGTACCAATCCCTACTCATCACTAGTGCTCATGGTGTTAAAGAAGGAAGGTAATTGTTGCATGTATCTTGATTTTTGGACCTCAATAAATTAACCATCAAAGATAACAATTAATCTATTGGATGAACTTCATGGAGGCAAGTTTTTCACCAAACTTGACTTGCATTATGACTACCACCAAATTCAAATGAAAGAGGTAGACATCCTGAAGATAGCCTTTGGCATTCATGAGGGTCATGAATTTTTAGTGATGCCATTCAACCTTTGCAATGCTCCATCCACCTTCCAAAGGCTCGTGAACAAAAACTTTCGACCCTTTCTACACGATTTTGTGATAGTATTCTTTGATGATATCTTGATCTACAAGAAATCCTAGGATTCTCACATAGAGCATGTTGATAGAGCCTTACAACTCTTGTGGGACCACCAACTATTCTTGGAACACTCCAAATGTTCCTTTGGGGCTTCAAAGATTGGATACTTAGGGTACATTGTCAATAAGGATGGGATGGAATACAAATAGATGCCAAAAAAGTTGTGGTTATGCAAGGGTTTCCCCTACTCGAGACATTGAAGAGCCTACGTGAGTTCTTAAGAATTATCGGCTACTACAATAAGTTTGTAAAAAAATATGGCAAAATTGTTGCTCCCTTGACATCCTTGCTAAAAAAGAATGCATTTGTATGAAGCGAAGCAATCAATAAAGCCTTCTCAATTTTAGAGGATGCCATGTGCACTACTCTAGTATTAACAATGCCAGATTCCAAGACTTTTGTCCTTGAATGTGATGCCCTAGGTAGAGGTCCTGGTGCATTTTTTATGCAAGAAGGGTGCCCCTTAGCATTCGCCAGTAAGCACTTGTGTGACCACAATTTGGGTAAATCCATATATGAGAAAGAGATGATGGCCATCCTTCATGCAATGGAGACTTGGTGTCCATATCTCATAAGGTGACATTTTCAAATCAAGACTAACCATCATATTCTGAAGTACTTTCTTGAACAAAGGTTATCATCACTAGAGTAGCATAAGTGGGCCACCAAGATGATAGGGTAAAATTATGAGATTATCTTTAAGAAAGGTAAACAAAATGTGGTGGTTCATGCTTTGTCTTAACAATTTTAGGAGGATGGATCCCTCTTTGCCTTATCTTCACCCAATCCATGTTTGCTTGAGGAATCCCATCAAGAATGGTTGGAAAATAACACAATCACTCAACTCATCCAAAGGCTTCAGGAAGATCCCAAACCTCCTAAAGGGTATACATGGCAGCAAGATACATTGAGGTATAAAGGGCACATTATTTTAGTAAAGAAATATTCCTCAAAACAAAGGGTCTTAGAGGAATTTCATTCATCACATACAACAGGTCACTCTAGTTTTCATAAAACATATGAAAGAACTAAGTGTTCATTCTTTTGGGAAGGCATGAAAACAAACATCTAGGATTTTGTGGCAAACTATGACACTTTCCAAATAAACAAGGGTGAGATAGTAAAGATGTTAGGGGTATTGCAACCATTACCGATCCCAACACATATGGAGTGACATCTTTATGGATTTTATAGTAGGAATTCGGAGGGCAGGTAATAAATCGGTGAGTATCGTGGTAGTCGACCATCTTTCCAAATATGCTCATTTTTGTTCCTTATCACATCCATTTACCACCTCCTCAATTGTCCAAGTCTTCATGGGTTGGATTTTTAAGTTACACAACATGCCCACTTCCATTGTCTCAGATCAGGACTCTACCTTCACCAACAAATTTTGGAAAGAGTTGTTTAAACTTCAGGGTACCCAATTAATCATGAGAATCGTGTATCACCCCCAAATAGATGATCAAAATGAAGTGTTCAACAAGTTCTTATAAACCTATTTGTGATGCTTTGCTTATGAAAAAACACATCAATGGGCACAATATCTTCCCCTTGCAAAATGGTGGTACAATACCTCTTATCGTGGCTCTACCAAAATGACCCCATATGGAGTTGTTTATGGTAAAAAAGTATTGTCAAACACTTCCTATTTACTAGGCACCTCCAAGGTTTAGGCAATGGATAACACAATACACACCAGAGAAGCCATTATTGACACACTGAAGGGGAAATTGGTTATGGCTCAAAATAGAATGAAGCAACACACAAACTGACATTGCTTCAAGCATCTCTTGCAACAGGAGATCGAGTGTTTCTTTGCCTTCAATCCCATAAACAAACATCACTCAAAGAAAAAAACCTCATAAATTAGCACCAAAGTTTGATAGACCTTATGAGATCATCTAAAACATTGGACTAGTGGCCTACAAGTTGGCTCTTCTAGCCCACTCCAAGATTCATCTAGTATTTCATGTGTCTTGTCTAAAGAAGGTCATGGGATCGAAGTGCAAGGTGCAAACCAACTTACCAAAACTTGATGATAAAGACTCCATTTGGCTTCAGTAAGAAGTCGTATTGGATACCAAAGAGCATCAATTGTGCTAGCACATGGTCCGTGAAGTACCGATCCAATGGAAAGATACATAGCCCAAAGATGCCATATGGGAACCAATCACGATTTTGCAATGAATTCCCCATCTTCAACCTTGAGGACAATGTTGCTTTTGAAGGGAGAGGGCATGTTAGGGTCCTACCCTAACCTCTCTACTTTAGGCTATCTAGGAGTTAGTTAATTGCTATATGTGGCCATCCTTTTTTAATAAGGCCCATTATATAGTAGTGGATAGTTATTTGATGTAAACGAGTCTACTTTATAAGGCGCAATAGATAGTTGGTACCCATTAGTGATGGGACCACAAGTAGTGAGAGTTTTGCTATTGAGAATTTATTTAAAGAGATAAGAGGCTATGGAATGTTTGTCTTGTGTTGTTGTATTGGGAGCTTTGCTTAATGAAAGGTCACCCCCACCTTAAGAGGCAAGTGAACATCACTTGTGTTCTTCCTATTCTCATAATACAAGGGTATCTTTGCATATTTCATCTTATTGTCTCTTGTATTTGTTTTTTTGCAATTATATTATATGTATACATGGTTTTGTACAAGTATAAGGGTCGAGGAACACTACAAAGTCAATGTTGATTGAATTGGGAAGACAGTTGTGATAGATATTAGTCTTGCTATTTGATCACTACAAAATTGCATGGCCCATTCACAATGAGAAGTTTACATTTGTTCCTGTTAGTATATTGAACATTCCCTGATGACTTGGTCTACATCCTACTGACCTATCATAAATAACTCATTGGTAGACAATTAGGGGGTTGGTTAACACCTAGAGAATATGGGGCTTTAATAATAATTTTTTATGTATCCATACAAGTAAATATATAATGTTGTGTGTTGCTTGGATTTATGCTTATGATCAATCCTTTGTGCAAATTTGTGTGCATTTGTAAGTGTTTAAATGGTTGAGAACTCCAATTATAGTTGATAGATATAGATAGACCACTTCGGTACTTTAGTATCATATTCATCTCCTCCTCTTTAGAGAACAATCAAACCATGAGGGCATGGAACTCATTCATGTACTCATCAACATATTCATAACCATGGTATTGACATGGTTGTTGCCACTTTATGCACTAGTTGATATGAATCTTAGGGGGACTTATAGTCTAAGTTTAGATGTATAAGTCATATAGTCATATTTGTATGAAAAAGGGAACTTCATAGATATATAATTTATGAAGTCAAGCCTAATCAAAGTTGACTTTGTCAACAAGACACCTTATAAGAAAGAAATAGGAAGAGAGTGAAGGTCCGAAAGGAGAGGTCCCAAAATTGACCTCTTTACATAATGGTTCTTCTTAATGGAATCATTCTTCTCCAACTCTCTCTCTTTCTCATATTTTTGTGGTGTATTCAATTCATGTATTTTCATCAATGTTCTCGTGATTAATTTCATGGCAGATTTTTATGTTTTCTCTCTTTTTCTCTTATCATTCAAGCCTTCTGGATCTTATCCCTCAAGATCTAGATCATTGGTGATCTAGATTTATAAATGGAACAAAATGAAATATAGATGTATAACAAAGAAAAACATAGAGATACAGTAAAACTTGACTTCTATTAATAAAGAAAACCTACTGAAACTGTAAAAATGCAGACTGGAACAAACTTGCTCGAATGGTGGCAGCGTATCTCTGAGAAGAGATGTGACGGCTACACTCATTCGCAAGAAGATGAGTACAATGAGGCTCCAGAGTCCTTTTTAACATGAAAAATTAATGATAAAACCCTAAACATCCAAAACCCTAACCCTAGAAGATGAAACACTAGAAGGTTTGTGGGCCCCAATGGGGGTAGTTGATACATCAACTTCTTGAGGGCGTAACTTTGGCATAAGATCTCTATTTGGGGCGCTCGATACACCGTTGGAAAGGTATAGTAGAGGAGTACATATTTTGTTTAGCCTAGAATATACCTCTATTTCGATGTTGTGCAATGTCGAGCCCCAAAAACGTCATTTAGTGCGTCAAAACGACCCCAGAAGTTTGGGACCCGAAAAACTGTAAAAAAACTGCCAAAATGGAAAATGTTCTTTGAGACAGTGGAACATATGGGTGGATATTGATATCCACCTAGATCATTCCTCCCCCCTTAGGAAGCAATGGTCTCCATTGCGTTGAGCGCCCCCATAAGATGGGGAAACTTCTGTTGAACTTTGCCCCGGGTGAGCCACTTGCCTTGGTGCATGAGTTGCCCTTCTCTGACAACCCGATAAAGTTGGATCTTCTGTTGGAAAGTATCCTTAATCTAAGTGTCCTTGATCTGATCAATGGTTTCCTGTTCCATGCAGTCAGGGTAGAGCTATGTTGGTGTCAACTTCTCTATGATCTACAATGTGTCCAATAATGGTGGGAAGTATGGTCGAAGGAGGTCCACATTGAACACTGGGTGCAGGCCAAGGAAGGGGGGAATAATTAGCTCAAAAGAATTTTCACCCACAACCTTGGTGATGGTGTAAGGCGCATAGCGAAGTGGACGAAGTTTTTGATGGGGTCATGTAAGGCGCTCTTTCTTAAAATGCAACTAGACCTTGTCTCCAACTTGAGACTTGTGTGTCACCCGGTGTTGATCATGGCGTTGTTTGTAATTAGCATTGGCTTTCTGTAAAAGAAATTGTAGAATTTGAAAATAGATGAAAAACAAGCATTTTAAAAAAAAGTGGAAACATTATGTATCAGAAAATTTAAAATATCAAAAAACCACCTAAAATGGGAGGGGGGTGCTACCGGTAGCACCATTTTAAAAAATGGGGTAAAAAACTTGACCCCCCCAAAAACGAGAACTCTGTAGAGTTTTCGTTAAGTTGGTAACTATGTTTTGTTGGATCAAGATAGAAGTTTTGGAATCTTAGAACCATTCATGGCAAACTACATTCAACCAATCATCTACAATGGAGAGTGAAACGAGGGACCATTTCTCTTCATATTTCAAGTTGTTGTGGTTAGTCTGGACATAAACAAATTTCACCCAGCAAGTATTATTTCTACTTTAGCAACGAGTGAATGATTGTGATCATTTCTTTGTCATGTGTTCATTTTGCTTGCTTTCTTGGGTTTAATCTTCGAATTTTGAAGGCAATAAGCACATTGCCTATTCATATTTGTGAAACATCACATTCAAGGACACATGATTTTGTGAAGTCTAAGCTAGCCAAAACAAGAGTGGAATTCATTAAAGTCTCCATCCTCTTAAAACAAAATTATGCTAAATCATCCCACCTATAGGCGTCATTCAATAGTTTTGTTAGCAACACTAATGTCTCTACGTAGTTCTTTACAAATCTTATGTAATAACCTATAAGACCTAGGAATCCCCTTAATTATGTGATGCTTTTGGGAATATGTGAATCATTGCTCACAACAATCTTCTTTGAGTCTACCTTGACTCCTTCCGTTGGTACCATGTAGTACATAAATTCTGATTCTTCCCTTCCAAAACTACATTTTAATTTCTTTTCATAGAGCTTATTTTCTTCTAACAGTTTCAACATTGTTTCTACGTTCTTGAGATGTGAGCTCCAATTTTGTGCTATAGACTAACATACTATCAAATAACATAGGTACATTTGCAAGAATAGACATAATAAGTCATTCATCATTGTGTGAAAGGTAGTTGAGGTGTTGGATAGTCCAAAGGGCATGCCATGAAATTCATATAGGCCTGTATGGGTATAGAAAATAGTTTTAGGAATATCCTCTTCACATATTTTTATTTGGTAATACCATAACTTCATATCAAAATTGGATAAAAATCAATTTGTTATTGACATGGGTAGCTGGGTAGTTGCAATGTAGTTCTTGGGGCATAATGGCTATGCACTTTGAGACTTGTCATAATGGATTTCAAGGATTTATACCAAAGTTTTAGTAAGGAAGGGCACAAACATACACTCAAAGGCCTTACATCTGGTTCCCCTAAAATTATCACCTCTCATTGCACGAAAAAGTTATTGAAAAAAGGCCACTCGGCCATTATTGACAATTCAATGCCATACAAGTAGTGGACATCCCCCACAAGAGATTCACCCCAATTTCCAATTGGTCCTCTCCAAACATCAACAAGTATTTGAAATGCCATAAGGGTTATCACCTTCGTGAGGGGAGCATGACCATGGTATTCCATTGATTCCATGTAGTCTACCACCCATTGTGAATTCATATAGGCGTATGTTTGCACATAAGAATGAAATCAAAAAGATTATTCAAGAACTAGTGGAGGATGGAATCATATGCCCTAGTACCAATCCCTACTCATCACTAGTGATCATGGTATTAAAGAAGGAAGGTGTTG
>ML779654.1:957144-968331 GCA_009831015.1 Picea engelmannii
ATGAGTCTAAATACAAGTGATGAAGGGTATAATAATGGCAAAAAGTATGGACAAAAAGGTACAATATGTGGTCCTAACAGAGTTGTAGACATTAGAAGCATAGTTCCAAGAAGTAAAGCAACATGTAGATACGCTACAAGCGCAGCTGAAGGCCTTGACCCCAGTCGAGAGAATGAAGCGATTTCCAGAACAATGCACCACCCAACAATAGGTACGCATGCTGCAAAGTAAAGTGATGGAAGTCTCTCAACGACTTCAACCACTCCAAGAGAAATCATGTCAACTGTTCATTGAAGTTGAGAGCCAGGCAACCGAGCTTGAATAGGTTGTCATCACTGTAGAACAGGGCATGGAAGGACCAGTAAACGACGCAGTGATCCAGGAGTTCACTAAGCAAGAGGTTGTTGTACTGCAGTAGGTCGAAGTAACTCGGGCCAAGCTCGAGACATTCGAAGCGGAGTTGATCAAACCAGAGTGACTCGGGACGAGTCACAGGTGATTGTTGGGGGCATGTTGGCCCTTGACCAATTTTTGCAGAACACTTGGTCATATTTGACAATTTTTGGACATTGACACCCTGTCAAAGATGGAGCGCCAAGAGAAGCAGAGATCACGGGATATTGGCCCACTTTTGGGGCCCTTTTAGGGTTTTGGGTTAATGTAATGGGAAAGGGATGTCGGCCCATGGGTTTACCCATGTTTAGGCCTATGTTGTAAAGTATAAATAAGTAGATAGGAAATGTAAGAGGAGCTAATGGATTAGTGCTAGTAATTAGATCTGTGTGATCGAATGTAAATGCTCCGTGCATGATTGTAAGAGGCTTGCAGAGCTGAGTGCAAGTTTTGTAAGTGCGGAGTGCAAAAATTGTAAGAAGGCTCTGTGTTAGATCTACTTGGGGAAGGAGGATCTGGCGAGGTGCACGCAGATCTCCTGTCCTATGCAGAGTACAAGTTGAGCTCTGTGCTGTAATTAGATTGACCAAAGCTAATAAAGAAGAAGAAGACTTTGTGGACATAGCCCCAGGGTGGGGGTGAACCACGTAAACCTGCGTGTCATGCTTTGTGTTGTTGCTTCCTTGTGTTTTCACTATCTTGCTAAGTGTTATGCCACGATTAGATAGATTTGCTTATGCTTTGTGATTCTCTAGATGTATATGAATAATATATCTAATGTGTATGAGGATGCTTAGTGCTAATCTACAGGATCTAATATGTTTTGTTGTTGCTAAGCACTGAAATATCTTATATCTGAGCAAGTACTGTGATGTTCTATCTTATCTGCGAAGTACAATAAGGGTGAATAGTGATGAATGAATGATGCTAAGTGCTCTATAAAGGATATAATCACATATCTGTGTCCCAACTAAGGTTGCAGACACCCGAGTCCTGCAACCACCCTTTCCTCTACCTTGGGTGAGACTTCATCTGCTTCACAGGTGTTGCCGAAAGGGTTGGTAGTTAGGGCTTTGTTGGTGCGCTCTTGAGCGTTGAACCCTGGGTCTGCCCCTGTGCCAATAGAAGGTAACTGTTGCATGTATCTTGATTTTTGGACCCTTAATAAATTAACCATCAAAGATAACAATTAATCTCTTTGATGAAATTCATGGAGCCAAGTTTTTCACCAAACTTGACCTGCATTATGACTACCACCAAATACAAATGAAAGAGGCAAACATCCTGAAGATAACCTTTGGCATTCATAAGAGTCATGAATTTTTAATGATGCCATTCAACCTTTGCAATGCTCCATCCACCTTCCAAAGCCTCGTGAACAAAAAATTTCGACCCTTTCTACGCAATTTTGTGATAGTATTTTTTTATGATATCTTGATTTACAAGAAATCTTAGGATTCTCACATAGAGCATGTTGATAGAGCCTTACGACTCCTGTGGGACCACCAACTATTTTTGGAACACTCCAAATATTTATTTGGGGGTTTAAAGATTGGATACTTAGGGTACATTGTCAATAAGGATGGGATGGCATACGAGTAGATCCCAAGAAAGTTGTGGTTATGCAAGGGTTGCCCCTACCCGAGACATTGAAGAGCCTACGTGAGTTCTTAGGAATTATCAGCTACTACAATAAGTTTGTAAAAAAATAAATTGTTGCTCCCTTGACATCCTTGCTAAAAAAGAATGCATTTGTATGAAGCGAAGCAATCAAGAAAGCCTTCTCAATTTTAGAGGATGCCATGTGCACTACTCTAGTATTAACAATGCCAGATTCCAAGACTTTTGTCCTTGAATGTGATGCCCTAGGTAGAGGTCTTGGTGCATTTTTTAAGCAAGAAGAGTGCCCCTTGGCATTCACCAGTAAGCACTTGTGTGGCCACAATTTTGGTAAATCCATATATGAGAAAGAGATGATGGCCATCCTTCATGCAATGGAGACTTGGTGTCCATATCTCATAGGGCAAAATTTCCAAATCAAGACTAACCATCATATTCTGAAGTACTTTCTTGAACAAAGGTTATCATCACTAGAGTAGCATAAGTGGGCCATCGAGATGATAGGGTAAAATTATGACATTATCTTTAAGAAAGGTAAACAAAATGTGGTGGTTCATGATTTATCCTAACAATTTGAGGAGGATGGATCCCTCTTTGCCTTATCTTCACCCATTCCATGTTTTCCTGAGGAATCCCATCAATAATGGTTGGAAAATAACATAATCACTCAACTCATCCAAAGGCTTCAGGAAGATCCCAAACCTCCTAAAGGGTATACATGGAAGCAAGATACATTGAGGTATAAAGGGCACATTATTTTAGTGAAAACATATTCCTCAAAACAAAGGGTCTTAGAGGAATTTCATTCATCACATACAACAGGTCACTCTAGTTTTCATAAAACATATGAAAGAACTAAGTGTTCATTCTTTTGGGAAGTCATGAAAACAAACATCTAGGATTTTGTGGCAAATTGTGACACTTGCCAAATAAACAAGGGTGAGATAGTAAAGATGTTAGGGGCATTGCAACCATTACCAATCCCAACACATATGGAGTGACATCTTTATGGATTTTATAGTGGGACTTCGGAGGGCGGGCAATAAATCGGTTATCATGGTGGTAGTTGACCATCTTTCCAAATATGCTCATTTTTGTTCCTTATCACATCCATTTACCACCTCCTCAATTGTCCAAGTCTTCATGGATTGGATTTTTAAGTTACACGACATGCCCACTTCCATTGTCTCAGATCAGGACCCTACCTTCACCAACAAATTTTGGAAAGAGTTGTTTAAACTTCAGGGTACCCAATTAATCATGAGCATTGTGTATCACCCCCAAACAAATGACCAAATTGAAGTGTTAAACAAGTTTTTATAAACCTATTTGTGATGCTTTGTTTATGACTCCATATGGAGTTGTCTATGGTAAAAAACTATTGTCAAACACTTCCTATTTACTAGGCACCTCCAAGGTTTAGGCAATGGATAACACAGTCCACACAAGAGAATCCATTCTTCACACATTGAAGGGAAAATTGGTTATGGCTCAAAATAGAATGAAGCAACAAGCAGACTAACATCGCTTAAAGCATCTCTTGCAACAGAAGATCAGGTGTTTCTTTGCCTTCAACCCCATAAACAAACATCAATCAAAGACAAAAAACCTCATAAATTAGCACCAAAGTTCTATGGACCTTATGAGATTATCTAACACATTGGAATAGTGGCCTACAAGTTGGCTCTTCTAGCCCACTCCAAGATTCATCTGGTATTTCATGCGTCTTGTCTAAAGAAGGTCATGGGATCGAAGTGCAAGGTGCAAACCAACTTACAAAAACTTGATGATAAAGGTTCCATTTGGATTCAGTAGGAAGTAGTATTGGATAACAAAGAGCATCAATTGTGCTAGCACATGGTCCGTGAAGTACCGATCCAATGGAAATATACAGAGCCCAAAGATGCCATATGGGAACCAATCATGATTTTGCAGTAAAGTCCTCATCTTCAACCTTGAGGACAACGTTGCTTTTGAAGGGAGAGGGCATGTTAGGGTCCTACCCTAACCTCCCTACTTTAGGCTATCTAGGAGTTAGTCAATTGCTATATGTGGCCGTCCTCTTTGAATAAGGCCCATTATATAGTAGTGGATAGTTATTTTATGTAAACGGGTCTACTTTATAAGGCCCGGTAGGTAGTTGGTACCCATTAGTGATGGGACCACAAGTAGTGAGAGTTTTTCTATTGGGGATTTATTTAAAGAGATAAGAGGCTATGAAATTTTTGTCTTGTGTTGTTGTATTGTGAGCTTTGCTTAATGAAAGGTCACCCCACCTTAAGAGGCAAGTGAACATCACTTTCGTTCTTCCTATTCTCATAATACAAGGGTATCTTTGCATATTTCATCTTATTGTCTCTTGTATTTGTTTCTTTGCAATTATATTCTATGTATACATGGTTGTGTTTCAAGTTTAAGGGTCGAGGAATACTACAAAATAAATGTTGATTGAATTGGGAAGACAATTGTGACAGATATTAGTCTTGCTATTTGATCACTATAAAATTACATGGCCCATTCACAATGAGAAGTTTACATTTTTTCCTGTCGGTATATTTGAGCTTCCCTTATGACTTGGTCTACATCCTACTGGCCTATCATAAATAACTCGTTGGTAGAGAATTAAGTGGTTGCTTTCCACCTAGAGAATATGGGGCTTTAATAATAAATGTTTATGTATCTATACAAGTAAATATATAATGTTGTGTGTTGCTTGGATTTATACTTCTGATCAATCCTTTGTGCAAATTTGTGTGCATTTGTAAGTGTTTAAATGGTCGAGAACTCCAATTCTAGATGATAGATATGGGTAGACCACTTGGGTACTTTAGTATCATATTCATCTCCTCCTCTTTAGAGAACAATCAAACTATGAGGGCATGGAACTCATTCATGTACTATTCAACATATTCATAACCATGGTATTGCCATGGTTGTTGCCACTTTATGCACTAGTTGATATGAATCTTAGGGGGGCTTGTTGGCCCTTGGTTATGGAATTTAGCGAAGAGCAAGGAAGAAAAGAAAAAATATGAACTGCGCGGAAGACAGAGTGACTGTTACTGGGTAGAAGTGAGCAAAAGAGAAGAAAAGATGGAGCGAAGTAAAAGGAAGCAAGACGATGTACGAGGAGATTGAGGATGACAGATCAACAAGAAAGAAGGATCGTGGATAGCTCAACAAGAGGAAAAATCCACCATTGGATGCTTTGGAGCACCGTGCGAGAAGGAAGGAAAGACAGGCTGGTGAAGCCCTGAAAACGCGGGTCAAGTTGACCTAGGGTTTTGGTATCTAGGGTTTTGACACCTAGGTTTTGGCCTAAGGATGTCGGTGAGTGATTGCAATGTATAAATAGAGGTCTAAAGGACCTAGGATGGGTTGTTGTTACTATTGTTGGTGTTATTATTGTTGTTGAGTGATCGAGTGAGAAAGATGTGCTGAGTATGAGAGCCTTCTGTATTGTAAGATCTTTAGCTGGGTGCGAAGATCAACCCTACAACTGGGTGCGCAGGGAGGGGAAAGATAGAGAGAACAAGAGAGAAGATCTGCTAGTTGAGAGTGCAAACAAGAACTGCATGCTTCATCTTAATATATTATAAGCACAGTTCTATGGACGTAGCCCTAGAGAGAGGGTGAACCACGTATACTTTGTGTAGTGTGTGATTGATGTTATACTCTTTTCCCTTTGATATACCGCTATTGCATTACTGAATTAGATCTGATAGATAGTTGTGTGGAGTAAATCTAAGCCGATAAGTTGTATATGCATGATGTACTGTTCTAGTATTAGATCCACTTGATATTCCCCTTGGTTGTAGACATCTCTGTCCTGCAACCCCCCCAATAGCTGCTTCGGGTGAGACTGCATCTGCTTCGCAGGTGTTGCCAAAAGGGCCAGTAGTTAGGGCTTGTTGGTGTGATCTTGGAGCTGAACCCTGGGTCTGCCCCTATGCTAACAAATGGTTATGTTGCCAGGACATGAATCTTCTTGAGGGAATGTCAAGGTGGTTTCCATCAAAGACAAAGATTCAAAAGTGGATAGAAAATCAAGAAAGGGACTTCGCTGAAGCCCAGAACAAGAACCCTAATCTTAGTACAGAGGATTGGCTGGAGAGATATATCTTTACTGATATACACAAAATTTTCTTTGGAGGAATCCATCAGGAGCTATATGAGTTGTTAGCTAGGTTAACAGATACCCAGTTTGAGATTAGATCTACACCTCCTGTGGTTTGGACGTCGGCGTTGATCAATAAGTTCAAGAGAGTTGATAACGCCGTTTCAAGAGCAGTAGATCATTGGTTTGATAGCACCATTGGAGGGTACATCACCGAGTTTGTTGTTGACAGAGTAGAGTCATATAGCCAAGCTGAGAGATATTTCTTCAAGGAACCCAGAGGAAAATTTATACATTTTCTGAAGTTGAGGATCAAGATGCTATTGCACGAGAAGAACATCTTGAAGATACAATAGATTGGTCGGATTTGAAAAGGTTAATGTTCAAAAATTCGGATAGCGACAATGACATAGAGGCTGGACATACACACAATGGGAGAGCGTTCAAAGAAGTTCATGTTGCAACCCTGTTTAAGAAAAACTACGGGGACAAGGGTTTCTATAGTGGAGAAGAGGAAGATCTGATAGACAAAGAGCATTCAGAACCCGCTAGGGCAGAGGAAGGGAAAGCTGAAGAGCCTTGCCCGGAAGAGCCTGAAACTTCAGGAACTGCGTAGACTGCTGAATTAAGTAATATTACCCTCATGTTGATTCAGTAGCATTAAGAAATCAAAGTAATCCAAGCCACCAGAGCATTCAGAGCACTATCACTAGTAGTCCACCACATACTCAGTCAGGAACCTTAGGAGGATCTACGACAGACGAGATGAGGCTCCCTATTTTTAGGGGATATGGGTTTGATGACCCTGATCAACACTGGTTCTTATGTGAAGCCTTATGGAATATTAAGAATGTCACCGACGAAGCTGTTAAAAGAAATCAGTTTAGTACTACCCTAAGGGATCACACACTAAGCTGGTACATGAAGCTTGTCCAAGGACTTGCACAACCTATGCCGCTGAAAGAGATCAAGATTGCGTTGATTGCAGAGTTCAAGAAACCCAAGTCAGAGTCACAATGTATTACAGAGATGAAAGAGATCATGCAGAAGGTAGCTGAACCTGTTTGGGAATTCGATCAAAGATTCAAGACCTTAACAGGCTGATTGACTTTTCAGATCCCAAATGAGCAGAACAAAGAATGGTTTATTGTTTCCCTCTTACCACTCATCAGAGTTCCTCTGATGCAACATAAGATTGCTTCATAGGCTGAGGCGTTAGAGATCGCCATGAAGTTAGAGTCAGCCCCTATGGGAGAATCTATCTTAGGTATGAGTCAAATCTTGAGTTAGTTAACTAGTTTGTCTCTGTAGGTCGAAGATATGAAGAAAGACAGGGGAAAAGATAAAAGAGAAGACATCTAGTGTGTCAGATGTAGAAAAAAATGCCATGACAAGGAACATTGTTCCCTATTTCATGAATACTTGGCCTCTGGAGCTCCGAGCCCTTTGAAACAAGTCACCCTACCCTGGTGCGAGGTATGCAAAAATAGACATCGCCCCGGTGAGTGTTATTACAGGCAAAAATATGTTCAGACACCTACAAATTTGTATTGCACATTCTGTAAGTCCATGGGGCATGATGATAGGGATTGTAGGGCTTATGACCTCATGCATGAAAGGTCAAGAGACATATACAAAATTCAAGACGAATTACAATGAGAAGGAAACACTACGCAGTATAACTCCTCTGGGAGAGGAAACTTCAATCCTTGCGGTGGATTCAGAGGAAGAGGACGAGGAGGAGGAATGGGTAGAGGCCAAGGACAAATCATCTGTTACAACTACGCACAACCAAGACACTTAGAAAGGGACTGTTAGAACCCTTGCACTACATGCAGCTACTGCAGTTCCTTCCAACATGTTATAGAGGATTGGCCTGTGCTGCTAGCTAAGCTTCAGGAAAGACGAGGACCTCGACAGAACCCGCAAGTGCAACTGATATATGTTGAACCTCGTGAAGAAGACCCTAGAGTCACTGTTATTACTAGAGGAGGTGTTGTTACAAGAGAAGACATACTAACCCAAGGAAAGACTACAGAAGACTCAGGAGCCAGGAAAGCTACAGAGAAGACCCAAAACTTTGATGCAAATAAAGAAAGACAAATATTTGAGGAGGCAAGAAAAGAGTTCAAAGGAGACCAAGGTTCTTCATCAAAGACACGACCAGAAGTAAGAGAATATGGAATGCCTCTGGCATTCGATCAGTCTGCTTCACCAAAAGAGGGACAAGAGGTAAGCAAGCTCATGGAATTTTTATATACTTGTATTAAGTTGATTCAGGATGAGAGCGTTGTACAAGAGCTACAAAATTTAATCAGACAGTATGAGATAGGAAGGATAGATCCTTTACTGAATAAAGAAGTACATCAACTATCCAAGAAGAGAAGGACAAATAAGAAACTACACTTGAATGCTCAGATAGGAGAATATGATATAGACTATGTGGTTCTCGACTTAGTGTCGAAGGTCAATGTCATGACGAAGCAAACCTAGGCACTGATGGGAAAATTGAAGTTGATCTATTCCCCTATCAGGCTTAGGATGGCTAATCAACAGGAAGTAAGCCCCTTTGGCAGATTGGAACATGTCCTTGTGGACATCGACGAAGTAAGAGCGTTTGCAGATTTTGAGGTAATTGAGATAGTTGATGACAACTGCCCTTACCCCGCACTGTTAGGAATTGACTGGGCTTTCAATAATTCCATTGTGGTTGATTTAAAGAAAATACGTATGATGTTTGAAAGAGATGGCCTTAGGATCATTGCACCTTTAGATCTAGATGAAGGTCAATGATACACAGAACCCATCAGAGAAGAAGACCGCGCATATGAACTGGAAAACATATACAAATTAACAGCCAGACAACAGGATTACATTAACCCTACAGCTGATGGAAACCTAAGCTGGCGAAGTGACAATGCATGTTCATCAGATTCATAAGAAGCACTGGAGAATTGGTAGAACAAAATGTACAAAGTATCTACAAGGAGATGTGCTAGATTAACCAGAGATGTTCGCTGGATCGATACGACAGTAAGTAACTTGCCCACCTTTGATGGTCTGAATCCTTTATAAACCTTCTTGTTAGAATTCGAAGTAAGTGTACCAACACAACAAAGATTGTTGGCAATGGATGAGGCCTTGAAAGACAAACTAGTGAGATGATGGGGGACACACAAAAACAACATTACAAAATGGGTACAATGTCGTACCTTGATGACCGCGTGGTTCTCAGCACAAGTAGAATGGTGCAAAGTTCGGTACACAGGTCGAAGCTGCCCAAAGGACCATGTGTGAAGTTGTGAGGAAGCTTGGAGAACCATTCCTCAAGAGAAGTGGGTGCACAAGTTCATTAACACACTAGACACAACCCCTATCAACTGGTACCTTCAAGCGGAGCTGCGCCTCATCACTGCAGACTGGGAAGGTATGACTCAGAACTTTGTAACCACCTTCTTATTTGACAGTCAATATCCTTCAGTAGATCAAGCATTACAGATTGTAAGACATAAAGTATTCAAGGAGGCCTCTAGCCCCCCTTTAGAACAAGAAGAGGACGAATGGACTGCACCTCTCCAGAAACTGCAAGGCTGTTACAACGTCAATGTTGATGAAGACGATGATTTGAGGAAGGTGAACATCGCAGAAACAGAAGGCCAGCGAGATGTGGAAGGACCAGAAGTTGAGCTACCATTCATTGGAATACCAATCAAGATTAAGAAGGTCAACATTGGAACAGAGCAGACACCGAAGCTTGCAAATGTTGGAGATTACTGGGATGTTGTTACTATTGACAAAATCACAAAGCTACTGCATGAATATCAAGACTTGTTTCTAACCAAGTTTACTGATATGAAGTGCATTAAAGGGACTATGGGAGAGATGAGGATCCCTTTGAAGCCATATGCAAGACGAGTCAAACAGATTGAACCCTAAATATAAGGAGAAAGTGAAGATTAAGCTCGACAGAATGCTGGAAGCAGGAATTATAGAACCTGTTGAAGAGTCAGAATGGATTAGCCCTATGGTGGTACAAGACAAGAAGATAGGAGAGATCAAGATCTGCGTAGATCTCGGGAAGCTGAATGATCCCTGTTTGCATGACCCCTTTCCTACACCATTCATTGACGAAGTGTTAGATAATGTGGGAGGCCAGGAGGTATATTCTTTTACAGATGGATTTTTAGGATACCATCAGATCTGGATTGCCAAGGAAGATTGCCATGAGACCACATTTGCAACAGAATGGGGATCCTACTAGTATACAGTGATGCCATTTGGATTGAAGAATGCCCTAGCCATCTTTTTCAGGGTGGTGGTCGAAGCATTAAAGGAGTTTCTGCATAAATTCCTAGAAGCATATTTTGATGATTGGATTGTTTTTAGTTTATTGAAAAATCATATTGAATGTCTAAGGCTAATGTTGGACAAATGCAGGCAGTGTCAAATTGCCTTGAATCTGAAGAAGTGCATCTTCTTCTCACCATTTGGAGTGTTATTAGGTCATATTGTATGCAAACAAGGATTGCTGGTAGACCCCTCTAAAATTGCCATTATAGTTGATCTGCCACCTCCTACTTCAATCAAACAGYTGCGCACTACACTRGGACATACTGGATATTACAGGAAGTTCATTAAAGGATATGCCCAGATTACAACACCCATGGAGAATGTTTTGAAGAAAGACTGTTAGTTCAGTTAGACAGAAGAATGCCATTAGAGCTTTGACACACTGAAACAGAAAATGGTTACTRCACCTATTATGGTTTTCCTAGATTGGAGCAAGGAGTTTCATGTGCATGTTGATGAGTCTTCTATTGCCTTAGGAGCAGTGTTAGCACAACCTGGGGAAGGAGATATTGACCATTCGTTAGATTGTGCTAGCAGGAAACTATCCACAACTGAGATTAATTACACCACCACTGAGAGAGAAGGATTAGCCATGGTGTATGCGCTGCAGAAATTTCGCCACTACTTGTTGGAAGGACACTTTAAAATGTTTACTGATCACTCCGTGCTGAAATACCTTGTCAACAATCTAGTGTTGGGGGGGGGGG
>ML779654.1:968374-978853 GCA_009831015.1 Picea engelmannii
CTATTTCAGGATATGACTTTGAGATCGTAGTTAAACCAGGAAGAATGAACAAAGGTCCTGACCACTTGTCAAGGTTGGAACATGGCGAAGAGTCGATCAGTTTGGAGGATGCACTACCATATGCACAATTATTGGCCATTAGAAATATTGATGACCACTTCGCAGAGATAGCCCAATTCCTGTCAACAGGAATGGCATCGAGTGAATATACAATTCCCCAGAAGAAACAATTAGTAGTGCACGCTGCAGACTTCTCACTTATAGCTGGATAGCTATACAAAATGGGACCTGACGAGATATTGAAAAGGTGTGTTATGGAGGCAGAACGACCATTGATCCTCGCAGAAGCTCATGAAGGCATTGCAGGGGGACTCTACACAGGGAAAGCAACTATACAAAAGGTTCTTAGAGCCGGCCTTTGGTGGCCTACCTTACACAGAGATGATAAAGACTATTACAGAGCCTGCGATGTATGCTAAAGAGTTGGGAAACTATCCAGAAGAGATGAAATTCCATTAGCACCACAACTGACCCTACAAGCATTTGAGAAATGGGCCATTGACTTTGTGGAACCTATAAACCCACCAAGCAAGCATACAGGAGCAAGGTACATAATTACTGCGACATAGTACTTGACCAGATGGGTCGAAGCAAGAGAAGTTAAGGACTGTAGTGCAACTACAACTGTGCGCTTCATATTTGATGACATCATAACCAGGTTTGGAAGCCCAAAGATCCTTATGAGTTATCAAGGCACACATTTCATAAATAAAACAATTGAAGCCCTGACTGAGGAATTTGTAGCCCACCATCAGAAGAGCACGCCTTACCATCCACAAGCAAATGGGACAGTGGAAGCATTCAATAAGATCTTGGAGACATCGCTGACGAAGATTTGCAGTGTGAATAAGGATGACTGGGATTTAAGAGTACCAACAATATCATGGGCCTATAGAACCACTTGTAAGAAGCTAACAATGCAGACCCCTTTTAAGTTGGTGTATGGTCTCGAAGCCATTGTCCCAATGGAATATTTGGTACCAAGCCTAAGAATTGCTGCCTTTACAAATATGGATGATACTGGCACTGTTCGAGAGAGGCTTGCACAGTTGGTCGAACTGGAGGAAGACAGATTTGTTGCAGGATTTCATCAGCAGGTATAGAAAGAAAGATAGGAGGCCTACCATGACAGACACATTAAGAAGAAGGCATTTAAGCAAGGTGATCTGGTATTGGTATACGACAGTAAGTTCATCAAACATCCTGGAAAGTTCAGAACACATTGGCTCGGGCCCTATGAGGTCGCCTATGTTACAGAAGGAGGAGTTGCGTAGTTGAAGACTTTAAAGGGAGAATGGAAGGAAGGATTAGTGAATGGGAGCCGACTGAAGTTGTATTATGACAACCAGCTACCTCGCAACTCTCAATAAAAGCTTTAGGAAAAGGGTCTAGGTACCAGGTGTAGTTGAAACTAGGTACCAGACACAGAAAAGACAATCTGCATAAGGAAGGAGAGGAGGCATAGAGCAGAAAGCAAAGGCTACATTGCGTAGTCTGAAGTCGAAGTAAAACAGAGGGATCAGATCTGAAGTTCCTCGGGATGAGTCACATGTGAGTGTTGGGGGCCTATTGGCCCTTGGTTATGGAAGTTAGCGAAGAGCAAGGAAGAAAAGGCAAAATGTGAACTGTGCGGAAGACATAGTGATTGTTACTGGGTTGAAGTGAGCAAAAGAGAAGAAAAGACAGAGTGAAGTAAAAGGAAGCAAGATGATGGACAAGGAGATCGAGGATGACAGATCAACAAGAAAGAAGGATCGTGGACACCTCAACAAGAGGAAAAAGCCATTGTTGGATGCTTTGGAGTACTGCGTGAGAAGGAAGGAAAGACTGGCTGGCAAAGTCCTCAAAATGCGGGTCAAGTTGAGCTAGGGTTTTAGACACCTAAGGTTTTAGTATCTAGGGTTTTGACACCTAGGTTTTGGCCTAAGGATGTCGGTGAGTGATTGCAATGTATAAATAGAGGTCTAAAGGAGCTGGGATGGGTTGTTATTATTGTTGGTGTTATGATTGTTGTTGTGTGATCGAGTGAGTATTATCGAGTGAGAAAGAAGTGTTGAGTACGAGAGCCTTCTATATTGTAAGATCTTCAGCTGGGTGTGAAGATCAACCCTGCAGCTGGGTGTGCAGGGAGGGGAGAGATAGAGAGAGGAAGAGAGAAGATCTACTAGCTGAGAGTGAAGACAAGAACTGTATGCTTCATCTTAATATATTATAAGCACAGTTCTGTGGACGTAGCCTTAGAGAGAGGGTGAACCACGTATACTTTGTGTAGTGTGTGATTGATGCTATACTCTTTGCCCTTTGATATACTGCTATTGCATTACTGAATTAGAACTGATAGATAGTTGTGTGGAGTAGATCTAAACTGATAAGTGATATATGCATGCTGTACTATTCTAGTATTAGATCCACTTGATATTCCCCTTGGTTGTAGACATCTCTGTCCTGCAACCCCCCCATAGTTGCTTCGAGTGAGACTGCATATGCTTCACAGGTGTTGCCGAAAGGGCCAATAGTTAGGGCTTGTTGGTGTGCTCTTGGAGCTGAACCTTGGGTCTGCCCCTGTGCCAACAAGGCTTATAGTCTAAGTTTAGATGTATAAGTCATATAGTCATATTTTTATGCAAAAGGGAACTTCATAGATATATAATTTATGAAATCAAACCTAATCAAAGTTGACTTTGTCAACAAGACACGTTATAAGAAAGATATAGGAAGAGAGTGAAGGTCTGAAAGGAGAGGTCCCAAAATCGGCCTCTTTACATAATGGTTCTTCTTAATGGAATCATTCTTCTCCAACTCTCTCTCTTTCTTAGATTTTTGTAGTGTATTGAATTCATGTATTTTCATCAATGTTCCCGTGATTAATTTCATGGCATATTTTTATGCCTTCTCTCTTTTTTCTCTTAGCATTCAAGCCTTCTATATCTTATCCCTCAAGATCTAGATCATCGGTGATCTGGATTTATAAATGGAACAAAATGAAATACATATGTATAACAAAGAAAAACATAGAGATACAATAAAACTTGACTTCTATTAATAAAGAGAACTTACTGAAACTGTAAAAATGCAGACTGGAACAAACTTGCTCGAATGGTGGAAGCTTGTCTCTGAGAAGAGATGTGACAGCTACGCTCATTTGCAAGAACATGAGTAAATGAGGCTCCAAATTCCTTTTTAACATAAAACATAAATGAGAAAACCCTAAACATCCAAAACCCTAACCCCAGAAGATGAAATGCCAGAAGGTTTGTGGGCCTCAATGGGGGTAGTTGATACGTCAACTTCCCTAGGGCGTAACTTTTGCAGACACTCTTCTTTTGGGGTGCTTGATACACTGTTGGAAAGGTATAATAGACGAGTACATATTTCGTTTAGCCTAGAATATACCTCTACTTATATGTTAAACAATGTCGAGCCCAAAAAACATCGTTTAGGGCGTCAAAACGGCCCCAGAAGTTTGGGACCCGAAAAACTGTAAAAAAACTGCCAAAATGGAAATTGTTTTTTGAGATAGTGGAACGGATGGGTGGATATCGATATCCACCTAGATCATTCCTCCCTCCTTAGGAAGAAATGGTATCCATTGCGTTGAGCGCCCCCATCAGATGGGAAAACTTCTGCTGAACTTTTGCCCGGGTGAGCCACTTGCCTTGGTGCAGGAGCTGCCTTTCTCTGACAACCCGATAAAGTTGTATATTCTGTTGGAAAGTACCCTTAATATAAGTGTCCTTGATATCATCAATGGTTTCTTGTTCCATGCAGTCAGGGTAGAGCTCTGTCGGAGTCAACTGCTCTGCAATCTACGATGTGTCCAATAATGGTGGGAAGTATGGTTGAAGGAAGTCCACATTGAACACTGGGTGTAGGCCAAGGAAGCGAGAAATAATTAGCTCAAAAGAATTGTCACCCACAACCTTGGTGATGGTGTAAGGTCCATAGCGAAGTGGATGAAGTTTTTGATGGGGTCCTGTAAGGCGCTCTTTCTTAAAATGAAACTAGACCTTGTCTCCAACTTGAGACTTGTGCATCACCCGGTGTTGATCATGGCATTGTTTGTACTTAGCATTGGCTTTCTATAAAAAAATTATAGAATTTGAAAATAGATGAAAAACAAGCATTTAAAAAAAAAGTGGAAACATTATGTATCTGAAAATTTAAAATATCAAAAAACCACCTAAAATGGGAGGGCGGTGCTACCGGTAGCACCATTTTTAAAAATGGGGTAAAAAACTTGACCCCGAAAAAAACGAGAACTCTGTAGAGTTCTCGTTAAGTTGGTAACTATGTTTTGTTGGATCAAGATAGAAGTTTTGGAATCTTGGAATCATTCATAGCGAACTGCATTCAACCAATCATCTACAATGGAGAGTGAAACGAGGGACCATTTCTCTTCATCTTTCAAGCTGTTATGGTTAGTCTAGACCAAAACTTTTGCACCCAACAAGTATTATTTCTACTTTAGCAATGAGTGAATGTTTGTGATCATTTCTTTGTCATATGTTGATTTTGCTTGCTTTCTTGGGTTTAATCTTCGAATTTTGAAGGCAATAAGCACATTGCTTATTCATATTCGTGAAACATCACATTCAAGGACAAATGATTTTGTGAAGTCTAAGCTAGCCAAAACAAGAGTGGATTTGATTAAAATCTCCATCTTCTTAAAAGAAAACTATGCTAAATCATCCCACCTATAGGCGTCATTCAATAGTTTTGTTAGCAACGCTAATATCTCTACGTAGTTCTTTACAAATCTTTTGTAATAACCTATAAGAGCTAGGAATCCCCTTAATTATGTGATAGTTTTGGGAATATGTGAATCAATGTTCACAACAATCTTCTTTGAGTTTACCTTGACTCCTTCCGTTGGTACCATGTAGTACATAAATTCTATTTCTTCCCATCCAAAACTACATTTTAATTTCTTTTCATAGAACTTATTTTCTTCTAACAGTTTCAACATTTTTTCTACGTGCTTGAGATGTGACCTCCAATTTTGTGCTATAGACTAACATACTATCAAATAACATAGGTACATTTGCAATAATGGACAAAATAAGTCATTCATCATTGTGTGAAAGGTAGTTGAGGTGTTGGATATTCCAAAGGGCATGACATGAAATTCATATAGGCCTGTATGGGTATAGAAAACAATTTTAGGAATATCCTCTTCACGTATTTTTATTTGGTAATACCATAACTTCATATCAAAATTGGATAAAAATCAGTTTGTTATTGACATGGGTAGCTGGGTAGTTGCAATGTAGTTCTTGGGGCATAATGGTTATGCACTTTGAGACTTGTCATAATGGATTTCAAGGATTTATACCAAAGTTTCAGTAAGGAAGGGCAAAAACATACCCTCAAAGGGCTTACATCTGGTTCCCCTAAAATTATCACCTCTCATTGCATGAAAACGTTATTGAAAACAGGCCACTCAAGCATTATTGACAATTCAATGCTATACAAGTAGTGGATACCCCCCACAAGAGATTCACCCCAATTTCCAATTAGTCCTCTCCAAACATCAAGAGGTATTTGAAATTCCATAGGGGTTATCACCTTCGCGAGGGGAGCATGACCATGGTATTCCACTGATTCCCTGTAGTCTACCACCCAATGTGAATTCATATAGGTGTCTGTTTGCACATAAGAATGAAATCGAAAAGATTATTCAAGAACTATTGGAGGATGGAATCATATGCCCTAGTACCAATCCCTACTCGTCACTAGTGATCATGGTATTAAAGAAGGAAGGTAAGTGTTGTGTGTATATTGATTTTTGGATCCTCAATAAATTAACCATCAAATATAACGATTAATCTCTTGGATGAACTTCCTCATCTTCAACCTTGAGGACAACGTTGCTTTTGAAGGGAGAGGGCATGTTAGGGTCCTACCCTAACCTCCCTACTTTAGGCTACCTAGGAGTTAGTCAATTGCTATAAGTGGCCATCCTCTTTGAATAAGGCCCATTATATAGTAGTGGATAGTTATTTGATGTAAACAGGTCTACTTTAGAAGGCCCAGTAGGTAGTTGGTACCCATTAGTGATGGGACCAAAAGTAGTGAGAGTTTTGCTATTGAGAATTTATTTAAAGAGATACGAGGCTATGGAATGTTTGTCTTGTGTTGTTGTATTGGGAGCTTTTCTTAATGAAAGGTCACCCCACCTTAAGAGGCAAGTGAACATCACTTTCATTCTTCCTATTCTCATAATACAAGGGTATCTTTGCATATTTCATCTGATTGTCTCTTGTATTTGTTTTTTTGCAATTATATTCTATGTATACATGGTTGTGTTTCAAGGTTAAGGGTCGAGGAACACTACAAAATCAATGTTGATTGAATTGGGAAGACAATTGTGACAGATATTAGTCTTGCTATTTGATCACTACAAAATTGCATGGCCCATTTAGAATGAGAAGTTTACATTTTTTCCTGCCAATATATTTGACCTTCTCTTATGACTTGGTCTACATCCTACTGGCCTATCATAAATAACTTGTTGGTAGACAATTAGGGTGTTGGTTTCCACCTAGAGAATATGGGGCTTTAATAATAAATGTTTATGTATCTATACAAGTTAATATATAATGTTGTGTGTTGCTTGGATTTATGCTTCTAATCAATCCTTTGTGCAAATTTGTGTGCTTTTGTAAGTGTTTAAATGGCCGAGAACTCCAATTCTAGTTGATAGATAGGGGTGGACCACTTCGGTACTTTGATATCATATTCATCTCCTCCTCTTTAGAGAACAATCAAACCATGAGGGCATGGAACTCATTCATGTACTCATCAACATATTCATGAGCATTGTATTGGCATGGTTGTTTCCACTTTATTCACTAGTTGATATGAATCTTAGGGGCGCTTATAGTCTAAGTTCAGATGTATAAGTCATATAGTCATATTTGTATGCAAAAGGGAATGGCATAGATATATAATTTATGAAGTCAAGCCTAATTAAAGTTGACTTTGTCAACAAGACACCTTATAAGAAAGAAATAGGAAGAGAGTGAAGGTTTGAAAGGAGAGGTCCCAAAATCAGCCTCTTTGCATAATGGTTCTTCTTAATGGAATCATTCTTCTCCAACTCTCTCTCTTTCTCATATTTTTGTGGTGTATTCAATTCATGTATTTTCATCAATGTTCTCGGATTATTTTCTCCTAGCATTCAAGCCTTCTGGATCTTATCCCTCAAGATCTAGATCATTGGTGATCTGGATTTATAAATGGAACAAAATAAAATATAGATGTATAACAAAGAAAAACAAAGAGATAAAATAAAACTTGACTTCTATTAATAAAGAGAACATGCTGAAACTATAAAAATGTAGTCTGGGACAAACTTGCTCAAATGGTGGCAGCTTATCTCTGAGAAGAGATGTGATGGCTACATTCATTCGCAAGAATATGAGTACAATGAGGCTCCAAAGGCCTTTTAAACATAAAACATAAATGAGAAAACCCTAAATATCCAAAACCCTAACCCCAGAAGATGAAAGGCCAGAAGATTTGTGGGCCCCAATGGGGGTAGTTGATACGTCAACCTCTCGAGGGCGTAAATTTTTGCATACGATCTCTGTTTGGGGTGCTCGATACACTGTTGGAAAGGTATAGTCAAGGAGTAAATATTTCGTTTAGCCTAGAATCTGCCTCCATTTAAATTTTAAGAAATGTCGAGCCTAACCAAAAAACGTCTTTTAGGGCCTCAAAATGGCCCCATAAGTTTGGGACACAAAAAACTGTAAAAAAATGCCAAAATGGAAACTATTCTTTGAGACAATGGAACATATGGGTGGCTATCGATACCCACCTAGATCAATCCTCCCCCCTTAGGAAGAAACAATATCCATTGCGTTGAGTGCCCCCATAAGATGGGCAAACTTCTGTTGAACTTGGCCCCATGTGAGCCACTTTCCTTGGTGCAGGAGCTGCCTTGCTCTGACAACCCGATAAAGTTGGATCTTCTGTTGGCAAGTGCCCTTAATCTGAGTGTCCTTGATACGATCAATGGTTGTTTGTTCCATGAAGTCAGGGTAGATCTATGCTGGTGTCAACTGCTCTTCGATCTACGATGTGTCCAATAATGGTGGGAAGTATGGTTGAAGGAGGTCCACATTGAACACTGGGTGCAGGCCAAGGAAGTAGGGAATAATTAGCTCAAAATAGATGTCACCCACAACCTTGGTGATGGTGTAACGTCCATAGCGAAGTGGACGAAGATTTTGATGGGTTCTTGTAAGGCGGTCTTTCTTAAAATGCAACCAGACCTTGTCTCCCACTTGAGACTTGTGCGACCCCGGTGTTGATCATGGCGTTGTTTGTACTTAGCATTGGCTTTGTGTTAAAAAAGTTGTAGAATTTGAAAATAGATGAAAAACAAGCATTTAAAAAAAAAGTGGAAACATTATGTATCTGAAAATTTAAAATATCAAAAAAACACCTAAAATGGGAGGGGGGTGCTACCGGTAGCACCATTTTTAAAAACGGGGTAAAAAACTTGACCCCCCAAAAAACGAGAACTCTGTAGAGTTCTCGTTAAGTTGGTAACTATGTTTTGTTGGATTAGGATAGAAGCTTTGGAATATTGGAACCATTCATGGCGAACTGCATTCAACTAATCATCTACAATGTAGAGTGAAAAGAGGGACCATTTCTCTTCATATTTCAAGCTGTTGTGGTTAGTCTTGACCAAAAATTTTGCACCCAGCAAGTATTATTTCTACCTTAGCAATGAGTGAATGATTGTGATCATTTCTTTGTCATATGTTGATTTTGCTTGCTTTCTTGGGTTTAATCTTCGAATTTTGAAGGCAATAAGCACATTGCCCATTCATATTCGTGAAACATCACATTCAAGGACAAATGATTTTGTGAAGTATAAGCTAGCCAAAACAAGAGTGGATTTCATTAAAGTCTCCATCCTCTTAAAAGAAAATTATGCTAAATCATCCCACCTATAGGCGTCATTCAATAGTTTTGTTAGCAATGCTAATATCTCTACGTAGTTCTTTACAAATCTTCTGTAATAACCTATAAGACCTAGGAATCCCCTTAATTATGTGATAGTTGGGAATATGTGAATCAATGCTCACAACAATCTTCTTTGAGTCTACCTTGACTCCTTCCGTTGGTACCATGTAGTACATAAATTCTATTTCTTCCCTTCCAAAACTACATTTTAATTTCTTTTCATAGAGCTTATTTTCTTCTAAGAGTTTCAACATTGTTTCTACGTGCTTGAGATGTGAACTTCAATTTTGTGCTATAGACTAACATACTATCAAATAACATAGGTACATTTGTAAGAATGGACAGAATAAGTCATTCATCGTTGTGTGAAAGGTAGTTGAGGTGTTGGATAGTCCAAAGGGCATGACATGAAAGTCATATAGGCCTTTATGGGTATATAAAGCAGTTTTAGGAATATCCTCTTCACATATTTTTATTTGGTAATACCCTAACTTCATATCAAAATTGGAAAAAAAGCAGTTTTTTATTGACATGGGTAGCTGGATAGTTGCAATGTAGTTCTTGGGGCATAATGGCTATGCACTTTGAGACTTGTCATAATGGATTTCAAGGATTTATACCAAAGTTTCAGTAAGGAAGGGCACAAACATACCCTCAAAGGGCTTACATCTGGTTCCCCTAAAATTATCACCTCTCATTGCACAAAAAAGTTATTGAAAAAAGGCCACTCGAGTATTATTAACAATTCAATGCCATACATGTAGTGGACACCCCCCACAAGAGATTCACCCCAATTTCCAATTGGTTCTCTCCAAACATCAACAAGTATTTGAAATGCCATAGGGGTTATCACCTTCGCGAGGGGAGCATGACCATGGTATTCCATCGATTCCCTGTAGTCTACCACCCAATGTGAATTCTGTAAATGTGTTGAACCTGCACAAAATAGATCTAGCTAAACAATAATACACACATTTGCAGAGAGAATTGGAGAAAGAAGAAGAAGGAGAGAAATAATGAAAGAATTCTCATTAACCGTTGTGAATAATGAATAATTTACACATGATATACTCTGTATAACTCAATGAGTGCACACTGGAGGAGAACCAATGCGCCATGGTGGTGGTCTAGAGTGATTTGGACACACACCAATAGTTACGGGAGTGAACTGCCACCTAGTGTAGTCTCTTAAGTAGTTACATGAGTGAACTGCCACCTAGTTGAGTTAACTAGTCAACTAGTCTTCAGTTAACTGACTGAACAGAGAGTAGTGAGTAGTTAACTCAGGGAATCAAGGGTAATGCGCCAGTCTAGTGATGATCCCAAGGAAAGGTTGAATTAGTATGGTGATGATCCCAATGTTGCATGGTGATAAAACCAATGCAACATCTAAACTCAACTCAACTAGTCAAACTGAAGTGTCAACTGAAACCAACA
>ML779654.1:979036-1017995 GCA_009831015.1 Picea engelmannii
AACCGATGAAACATAATGCCCAACTTAGTGAGAAAATGTTGTAGCCACATAGCCTGGATGGTTATGTTAACTACCCCTCTTTACTCTGCCTCGGTTGAAGATAAAGCAAGGGAAGCTTGCTTCTTGCTCGACCAACAGATAGGCTCAAAACCAAGATTGAGTGAGTAACCATATGTGGACTTGCGATCAGTGCTATTGCCAACCCAGTCAGAATCAGTATACCTGATGAGATCTAATGTAGATTCAGCTGCATAATGAATCCCAAAGGTGATGGTGCCCTATATGTATCGAATAATACACTTTGTAGCCTTCCAATGTAGCTCATGCGACTCCTGCATGAACCTGGAAACTGCGCCAACTACATAGGAGAGGCCTAGTATGGAGTGTGTGAGATACAACAAGATCCCCACTAGCTGTCTGTACAGTGTGATGTCAACCAGTGGAGTCTCCCTACCATCCTCAAGTTTGACTCCTGATAGGAAAGGAGTCGGAGTAGACTTGCAGTATATCATGTGAAATCTCTCAAGGAGATCTCGTGCATACTTGGCCTGAGACAATTTGATGCTTGATGCATCCTGACTGATCTCGAGTCCAAGTAAGAAGTGTAGTGGACCCATGTCCATCATCAAAAACCTGTCATGCACAATCCTCTTGACTACAACAATTACTGAAGTCGAGCAACCGATGATCAACAAATCATCAATGTACATAACTAAAACTAGAAGTGACTCAACCATCCTGAGCATGTAGAAATTTGGGTCTTATTTACAACATACAAAGTTTTGGGACAATAGGTAGGAGTCCATCTTGGCATACCATGCCCTCGGAGCTTGCTTGAGGCCATAAAGGGACTTCTTTAGTCGACACACCAAAGATGAGTCCTGCATAAATCCCTGGGGCTGCTCCATATATATCTCCTCAGAGAGATTGTCGTGAAGAAATGCATTCTTCACGTCCATCTGATGGAATTCCCATCCTTTGGCTGTCGCAATGGCAAGTGCCAATTGTATGGAATCCATCTTCGCTACTGGAGCGAAGGTCTCATCATAGTGAATACCATGAACCTACTGAAAGCCTTTGGCGACAAGCCTGGATTTGTATCTGCTAATATCTCCATCCGCTACTCTCTTGGTCCTATAGACCCATATTCATCTGACAAGTTTCCTCCCAGAAGGAAGGCAACCAGATCCCAAGTTTGGTTCTCAAGGAGGGAGTTGTACTCATCCTGCATGGCGGATTCCCAAAAGGGATTTCTAGTAGTTTATCCATAAGACTGTGGATCTGAAGACTAAACCAAGAAAATATGCCTAGAAGGTAATGGTTCAGTGGCAGTGAGTGCAACAGGAGGCTCCTAGAAATCAAATCGAGTCCTCCTAATGTCGGTTGGATCACCAACGAGAGCCCCTGCATCCTGAAGAGTAGTATGTGCCCACTTGGGCCTTTGTTCTGGCTCTGCAACTGCATATAGATGCTTTGATTCTGCATCTGACTGTGCTGACTCTGAATCTGAATCATCTGAGTCCTCTGAATCAGAACTCTCATATGAAGAAGAGTTAGCATGTGCATGGTTATCATCTGAGATAGGTGGAAAAATGAAGGTGTCTACATGCGACTATTGAGGTGCATGCAAGACACTTTCCTTGAATTGGACACTACACTCAATGATGAGCCAGTTCGAGGAAATATCAATAAGACTATATCCCTTCACACCGTTGGGGTATCCAACAAAAATGCACTCATTTCTCTGTGGATCAAGTGCCTTCCTCTTTTCAGAGGGAATCTGGGCCCATGCATGTGAACCGAAAATGTGAAAGTGGGTCACTTACAGTTTGAGGCCGCTCCAAGCCTCATAGGGGGTCTTATCCTTGACATATCTATGGGGAGAACTGTTTTGGATGTATGTTGCACAATTAAGTGCTTCGTCCCATAGTCTCTATGGTAGAGACTTTGCATGCATCATGCAAGATGCCATCTCCTTTAGAGATCTATTTTTCCACTCGAAAACTCCATTTTGTTGTGGAGTATAGGGAACTGTGTGTTGCAAATAGATCCCTGCCTCATGGAAAAGATCATGGATCTCATGATTTACATACTCTCCTCCATTATTAGTTCGGAGGACCTTGATGTTCTTTCCAGACTCTGTCTCAACCAGGGCTTTGAAATCTTTGAGGTGTTGAAAGACCTCGGAATTTTTCCTGAGAAAGTAGAATCATGTAAAACATGAGAAATCATTAACAAAAATGAGAACAAACCTCGCTTTGCTAATTTATTGATGCGGAAAAGGACCCATAAGGTCACTATGGATCAGATCTAAAGGTGCAAAGGCTCTCTGAGACTTTCCCTTATCGAATTTCTCTTGAGGGTGTTTCCTGAGAACACATCCCTCACACACTCCCTTGGAGAAATGGATGTTTGGTAGACCATCAACCAATATTTGCTTGCTAAATTGTTGCATGTATCTAAAATTCAAATGTCCAAACCTTTCGTGCCATATCCTACTACTTTCATCAGCATGAGTAAGCAGTAAAGCTGAATCAGGTTCAATGAATTCAGAAAATGTATACAATCTAGACTGATGATTTACCTCACTGGTAGAAACCCTGGAGTTGGCTTGCATGCCGTAGATGTCCAATGAATTTGGTGTGAATATGACTTTATTTTCGGTGTCAGAATTCATCATCTGATACACGAAGAGAAGGTTGACATAAATTTTGGGAACATGCAGCACGTTCTCGATGCTTTCGTTGGTGAGTTCAATCCTTCCTTTGCCGGTGACTTTGACAGAAGAGTTGTCCCCCATCAGAATAGGAGGACCTTTGCATGCATCCAAAGAATAATATACTACTTTTGAGGAAACCATGTGATGTGATGCTCCTGAATCTACGATCCAAGCATCGAGAGAGGAGTTGATGGCAATCAAGGCATGGCTTGAATTGCCTTTCTTGGAATTCAAATCTTTTGGCTTCTTCTTCTTCTTGGCACCCTTGGGGATGCGATCTCCAAGTTTGTTTTGCTGAAGTATTTGAGACATTAGATCTATTTGTTTTTGCATGCATGCAGATTCCGAATGGAATCCTTTGTGACAGTACGTGGATTTCTCCCCTTTTCCCCTTTGGATCTGGAGGCATCGGTGAAGGGTTTTGTGTACCCTTCCTTCTTCGGACATGCATGAGATTTCCGTTTATATTTATATTTATATTTATGATATTTGTGGCTTCCATCTTTCACAGTGAGTGCATGCGCCTTTGGGCCTTTGATTTTGCCCATGTTGATGAGCTTGGTTTGCTCTTGTGTCAGGGCTTCGATAAAATCTTCAAGAGAAGGCCTCTTCCAGGTGGCTCGTGAGGTGAATCTGACATAATGGAATGTGGATACGAATACAGAGAATTTAGGACCAATCTTGGAGAGAATGGTGAGAATGATTTGTTTCTCCTCCTTCGATTTATTAACCCTGCAAGCTTTGAGTTGCAACAATAAATCCTTGAATTTTGTAAAGAAATATTGGATATTGTCGAAGCTTTTTGGATCCAATGTGAGTAGCTCCTCCTCTAGCATGTGTACCCTCATCTCATCCTATTTTCCAAAGATCCCTTCCATGGTGGTCCAGGCTTCATTGGGAGTCTTACAGGAAGATATGTGAAACAAGAGATCGAGAGAAATAACACTGCAAATTGTTCCGAGTGCCTCATCCATGCGATTTAAGTACTTGGATTTTTCTATGGCTGATGTCGGTTCTGTATCTGTCTTCAAGGTTGACCTGTACAAACCTATGGTTCGGAGATGTATGGATATTTTCTCCTTCCATGCAAAATAGTTGTAAGGTGTAAGAATGAATTCTTTTTGGAAATCCATCTTTCCGTTGTCTTCAATCTTTTGTACCTGCAAAAAAATTTGGTGTAGCTTTTGCTTAGCAGTCTGTCGGATCTGATACCATGTAAATGTGTTGAACCTACACAAAATAGTTCTAGCTAAACGATAATACACACATTTGCAGAGAGAATTGGAGAAATAAGAAGGAGAGAAAGAATGAAAGAATTCTCATTAACCGTTGTGAATAATGAATAATTTACACATGATATACTCTGTATAACTCAATGAGTGTGCACTGGAGGAGAACCAATGTGCCATGGTGGTGGTTTAGAGTGATATGGATACACACTAGCATTTACGGGAGTGAACTACCACCTAGTATAGTCTCTGAGGCAGTTACGGGAGTGCACTGTCACCTAGTCTAGTCTCTCAAGCAGTTACAAGAATGAACTGGCACCTGGTTGAGTTAACTAGTCAACTAGTCTTCGGTTAACTGACTGAACAGAGAGTAGTGAGGAGTTAACTCAGGGAATCAAGGGTAATGCGCCAGTCTGGTGATGATCCCAATGTTGCATGGTGATAAAACCAATGCAACATCTAAACTCAACTCAACTAGTCAAATTGAAGTGTCAATTGAAAGAGAATATTCTCCAGGTGGAATATTCTCCACTAAAATATAGGAGACTAGATAATGACTAATTATGACTAATAAACAGGGAAAAACCTTAGGAAAAAGAAATCCTAGGTGTGTGTGAAGTAACTCCAACAAATTCATATAGGCGTATGTTTGCACATAAGAATGAAATCGAAAATATTATTCAAGAACTATTGGAGGATGGAATCATATGCCCTAGTACCAATCCCTACTCATCACTAGTGATCATGGTATTAAAGAAGGAAGGTAATTGTTGCATGTATCTTGATTTTTGGACCCTCGATAAATTAACCATCAAAGATAACGATTAATCTCTTGGATGAACTTCATGGAGCCAAGATTTTCACCAAACTTGACTTGCATTATGACTACCACCAAATACAAATGAAAGAGGCAGACATCCCGAAGATAGCCTTTGGCATTCATGAGGGTCATGAATTTTTAGTGATGCCATTCAACCTTTGCAATGCTCCATCCACCTTCCAAAGCCACGTGAACAAAAAATTTGGACCTTTTCTATGCAATTTTGTGATAGTATTCTTTGATGATATATTGATCTACAAGAAATCCTAGGATTCTCGCATAGAGAATGTTGATAGAGCCTTACAATTCCTGTGGGACCACCAACTATTCTTGGAACACTCCAAATGTTCCTTTGGGGCTTCAAAGATTGGATACTTAGGGTACATTGTCAATAAGGATGGGATGGCATATGAGTAGATCCCAAGAAAATTGTGGTTATGCAAGGGTTTCCCCTACCCGAGACATTGAAGAGCCTATGTGAGTTCTTAGGAATTATCGGCTACTACAATAAATTTATAAAAAATTATGGCAAAAATGTTGCTCCCTTGACATCCTTGCTAAAAAAGAATTCATTTGTATGAAGCGAAGCAATCAAGAAAACCTTCTCAATATTAGAGGATTCCATGTGCACTGCTCTAGTATTAATAGTGAAAGATTCCAAGACTTTTGTGCTTGAATGTGATGCCCTAGGTAGAGATCTTGGTGCATTTTTTATGCAAGAAGGGTGCCCCTTGGCATTCACCAGTAAGCACTTGTGTGGGCACAATTTGGGTAAATCCACATATGAGAAAGAGATGATGGCCATCCTTCATGCAGTGGAGACTTGGTGTCCATATCTCATAAGGGGACATTTCCAAATCAAGACTAACCATCATATTTTGAAGTACTTTCTTGAACAAAGGTTATCATCACTAGAGTAGCATAAGTGGGCCACCAAGATGATAGGGTAAACTTAGGAGATTATATGTAAGAAAGGTAAACAAAATGTGGTGGTTCATGCTTTATCCTAACAATTTGAGGAGTATGGGTCCCTCTTTGCCTTATCTTCACCCATTCCATGTTTGCTTGAGGAATCCCATCGAGAATGGTTAGAAAGTAACACAATCACTCAACTCATCCAAAGGCTTCAGGAAGATCCCAAACCTCCTAAAGGGTATACATGGCAGCAAGATACATTGAGGTATAAAGGGAACATTATTTTAGTAAAAAAATATTCCTCAAAACAAAGGATCTTAGAGGAATTTCATTCATCACATACAACAAGTCACTCTGGTTTTCATAAAACATATGAAAGAACTAAGTGCTCATTCTTTTGGGAAGGCATGAAAACAAACATCGAGGATTTTGTGGCAAATTGTGACACTTGCCAAAGAAACAAGGGTGAGATAGTAAAGATGTTAGGGGCATTGCAACCATTACCGATCCCAAAACATAGGGAGTGACATCTTTATGGATTTTATAGTGGGACTTGGGAGGGCAGACAATAAATCTGTGATCATGGTGGTATTTGACCATATTTCCAAATATGCTCATTTTTGTTCCTTATCAAATCCATATACCACCTCCTCAATTTTCCAAGTCTTCATGGATTGTATTTTTAAGTTACATGACATGCCCACTTCCATTGTCTAATCATGAGCATCGTGTATCACCCCCAAACAAATGGTCAAATTGACGTGTTAAACAAGTTCTTATAAACATATTTTTGATGCTTTGCTTATGAAAAACCACATTGATGGGCACAATATCTTCCCCTTGCAAAATGGTGGCACAATACCTCTTATTGTGGATCTACCAAAATGACCCCATATGGAGTTGTCTATGGTAAAAAACTATTGTCAAACACTTCCTATTTACTAGGCACCTCCAAGGTTTAGGCAATGGATAACATAGTCCACACCATAGAAGCCATTCTTCACACACTTAAGGACAAATTTGTTATGGCTCAAAACAGAATGAAGCAATAAGGAGACTGACATCACTTCAAGCATCACTTTCAACAAGAGATCAAGTGTTTCTTTGCCTTCAACCCCATAAACAAACATCACTCAAAGACAAAAAAACCTCATAAATCAACACCAAAGTTCTATGGACCTTATGAGATTATATAACACATTGGACAAGTGGCCTACAACTTGGCTCTTCTAGACCACTCCAAGATTCATCTAATATTTCATGTGTCTTGTCTAAAGAAGGTCATGGGATCGAAGTGTAAGGTGCAAACCAACTTACCAAAAATTGATGATAAAGGCTCCATTTGGCTTAAATAGGAAGTAGTATTGGTTACCAAAGATCATCAATTGTGCTAGCACATGGTCCGTGAAGTACTGATCCAATGGAAAGATGCATAGTCCAAAGATACCATATGGGAACCAATCATGATTTTGCAGTAAATTCATCATCTTCAACCTTGAGGACAATGTTGCTTTTGAAGGGAGAGGGCATGTTAGGGTCGTACCCTAACCTCCCTACTTTAGGCCACCTAGGAGTTAATCAATTGCTATATGCGGCCATCCTCTTTGAATAAGACCCATTATATAGTAGTGGATAGTTATTTGATGTAAATGGGTCTACTTTATATGGACCAATAGGTAGTTGGTACCCATTAGTGATGGTACCACAAGTAGTGAGAGTTTTGCTATTGAGAATTTGTTTAAAGAGATAAGAGGCTATGGAATGTTTATCTTGTGTTGTTGTATTGGGAGCTTTTCTTAATGAAAGGTCACCCCACCTTAAGAAGCAAGTGAACATCACTTTCGTTCTTCCTATTGTCATAATACAAGGGTATCTTTGCATATTTAATCTTATTGTCTCATGTATTTGTTTTTTTGCAATTATATGCTATATATACATGGTTGTGTTTCAAGTTTAATGGTCGAGGAACATTACAAAATCAATGTTTATTGAATTGGGAAGACACTTGTGACATATATTGGTCTTGCTATTTGATCACTACAAAATTGCATGGCCTGTTCACAATGAGAAGTTTACATTTTTTCCTATCAGTATATTTGACCTTCCCTTATGACTTGGTCTATATCCTCCTGGCCTATCATAAATAACTTGTTGGTAGACAATTAGGGGGTTGGTTTCCACCTAGTGAATATGGGGCTTTACTAATAAATGTTTATGTATCTATATAAGTAAATACATAATGTTGTGTGTTTCTTGGATTTATGCTTCTAATCAATCCTTTGTGCCAATTTGTGTGCATTTGTAAGTGTTTAAATGGTCGAGAACTCCAATTCTAGTTGATAGATAGGGGTAGACCACTTCAATACTTTAGTATCATATTCATCTCCTCCTCTTTAGAGAACAATCAAATCACGAGGGCATGTAACTCATTCATGTACTCATCAACATATTCATGACCACGGTATTTGCATGGTTGTTGCCACTTTATGCACTAGTTGATATGAATCTTAGGGGGCTTATAGTCTAAGTTCAGATGTATAAGTCATATAGTCATATTTGTATGCAAAAGGGAACTTCATAGATATATAATTTATGAAGTCAAGCCTAATCAAAGTTGACTTTGTCAACAAGACACCTTATAAGAAAGAAATAGGAAGAGAGTGAAGGTCTGAAAGGAGAGGTCCCAAAATCGACCTATTTGAAAAATGATTCTTCTTAATGGAATCATTCTTCTCCAACTGTCTCTCTTTCTCATATTTTTGTGGTGTATTAGATTCATGTATTGTCATCAATGTTCTCGTGATTAATTTCATGGCATATTTTTATGTTTTCTCTCTTTTTCTCTTAGCATTCAAGCCTTATGGATCTTATCCCTCAAGATCTAGATCATTGGTGATCTAGATTTATAAATGGAACAAAATGAAATACACATTTATAACAAAGAAAAACACAGAGATACAGTAAAACTTGACTTCTATTAATAAAGAGAACCCGGTGAAATTGTAAAAATGCAGACTGGAACAATCTTGTTCGAATGGTGGAAACTTATCTCTGAGAAGAGATGTGAGGGCTACACTCATTCACAAGAAGATGAGTACAATGAGGCTCGAAAGGCCTTTTTAACATAAAAAACAAATGAGAAAACCCTAAACATCCAAAACTCTAACCCTATAAGATTAAACTCCAGAAGGTTTGTGGGGCTCGATGGGGGGAGTTGATATGTTAACTTCCTGAGCGCGTAACGTTTGCATACGATGTCTGTTTGCGGTGCTTGATACACCATTAGAAAGGTGTAGTTGAGTAGTACATATTTCATTCAGCCTAGAATTTGCCTCCATTTATATGCTTAGCAATGTCGAGCTCCAAAAACATCATTTAGGGCCTCAAAACGATCCCAGAAGTTTGGGACCCGCAAAATTGTAAAAAAACTGCCAAAATGGAAATTGTTCTTGATTCCGTGGAACATATGGGTGCTTATTGATATCCACCTAGATCAATCCTCCCCCCTTAGGAAGGAATGGTCTCCATTGCATTGAGTGCCCCCATCAGATGGGGAAACTTTTGTTGAACTTGGCCCCGGGTGAGCCACTTTCCTTGGCGCAGGAGCTGCCTTGCTCTGACAACCCGATAAAGTTGGATATTTTGTTGGCGAGTGACCTTAATCTGAGTGTCTTTGATCTAATCAATGGTTTCTTGTTCCATGCAGTCAGGGTAGAGCTATGTTGGTGTCAACTGCTTTGCGATCTACGATGTGTCCAATAATGGTGGGAAGTATGGTCGAAGGAGGTCCACATTGAATACTGGGTGCAGGCCAAGGAAGGGGGGAATAATTTGCTCAAAATCATTGTTAACCACAACCTTTGTGATGGTGTAAGGTTGATAGTGAAGTGGACAAATTTTTTGATGGGGTCCTGTGAGGCGTTCTTTCCTAAAATGCAACCATACCTTGTCTCTCATTTGAGACTTATGAGGCACCCGATGTTGATCATGGTTTTGTTTGTACTTAGCATTGGATTTTTGTAAAATATCACGGACCTATTGTCAGATGTGTTGAATTCATTCAACAAACTTGGTGGATTTGTTAGCCTTAGATCGAGCATGGGATGATTATGCTTGTGTGGATGTAAGGGGCAATGAGACATTAATGGGACCCAATGGTTGGAATCCCAACCCCACCTGAAAGGGACTATGGTCGATCGAGTTATGAAGGGATTTGTTGTAGCCATGTTGAACATAAGGGAGACTCTCATCCCATCTGTGCGAATGTTTGGAGTTGTACATGCACAAGATATGCATGATCATTCTGTTGATGACCTTTGTCTGGCCATCAGTTTGGGGGTGGAAGGAGGTTGATTTGGTGAGGTTGGTGTCCAACAGTGATCAGATGTTGGACAAAAATGTGCTTAGGAACTCGCTCTCTGGATATGATATGACATTTTGTGGTATCTTGAAGTGTATCCACACCTGTTCGAAGAAGAGCTTGGCAGTGGCCTCCGCTGTGATATTCTTCTTGCAGGCTGTTAGGATGGCCATCTTAGAAAATCGATCAACCACCACAAAAACACAGTCATTTCCCTGCTTGGTTGAAGGAAGGCCTAGCATGTAGTCCATCGAGATGGATTCCCATGGCCTGTTGGGAGTAGGAAGAGGGGTGTACAGGCCTTGCTTCTTAGTGGTTGGTTTGGAAATGGCGCAGGCAGTGCAGGACCTGATATACTTGCTGACATCCTAACACAGTTTTGGCCAATAGAAATGCTTCTATAGTACTACCATGATATTTTCCATGCCAAAATGTCCTACCATCCAACTGTAGTGATCTTCCCAAATAGACTTCGCACACTTGCTTGAAGGAACATAGAGGTGGCCCAGATGGCATAACAGTCCTTCCTGAAGATGAAAGTCAGTGACTGTTGCACCTGTGCCCAACATTTGGTAAGTGGTAGTGAAGTCATGATCACCCTTGTAGAGTTGGGGCCACTCGAATGCCTCATGGCCACATGAGTCGAGCACCATGGTTAAGGCTGCAACTAGAGGTCAACCAAGGCAATAAACGACACGATTGGTGCTCATTGTCTTATATTTTATGTTGATATGGAACTGCTACAAGTATGTGGACCACTTTTGATGGAGGTTGTTCTACAATTTTCCTCGTGTTTGCATGAACAACAAAGGATTTTGATAAATATGGATGATTGTCTCCTTCCCGAGAATGTAGTGCTTCCATTGTTGGCAAGCTTGTATAATGGAATACATTTCTTTGTCATAGGTGGGGTACTTATGGATGACATATGATAGTCTCTCACTATGATATGCCATTGGATTCCCATGCTGAGTGAGACTTTCACCCACGACATAGTCCGAGGCATCAATCTCAATCTCAAAAGGTTGTTGCAGATCCGATAGGGAGAGTACTGGAGCTGAGCACAAGAGGTTTTTCATATCATCAAACACTTTCTATTGTGACTTTCCCCACACGAACTTTGCCTTGCCACCACCCTTCGTCATTTGGTTGAGGGCCCATGCAATGTGGGAGAATCCCAACATGAAACTGCGATAGAAGTTGGCAAGTCCTAATAAACTTCGAAGCTCGGTTAGTGTGGTTAGGGCTGGCCAGTCATGAATGACTTGGATCTTGGCTAGATCCAAATGCCCACCATGCTCATCAACAATGTAGCCTAGATCTTGGAAACAACCTTCTTGCATTTCTTAGGAGAGATCAAGGAAATGGCGGTAGGTGAAGCTACCTCTAGTATCCTGTACAATTTTCTACCCAAAGTAATAATAACAATGTGAGGTCTAGAATCATATACAACATGTCATTTCCACAAGTATGGTTGGCCTAAAAGAACATCACAAAATTCAAGGGGGGAGATATCACACAATATCTCATCCCTGAAGGGATTGATGGCGTAGGGCAGAGGACAATGTTGGATGACACAAAGATATCTTCCTTAGAGGAGCCACCCGATGGTGTAGGGTTGTGGGTGTGGTTTCATGGACAGGTTCAATCGTTTGGTGACCTCTGCTGAGATCAAGTTCTTTTGATTTCTGCTATTGACAATGAAATGCAGTGGAACACCCTTCACCCACATTTGCGAGTGAAAAAGGCATTCACCTTCCTTTGTTTCTTCTGGTACACTTGACTAACCCTTGGTGGTAGCAACAATGGCACTGGGTTCGACATCAATGATTTGCTTCCCTTTTTCTAGATATGATTCAGAGTTGGAATCTTTCTATGACCCAGAGGCTTTCAACTCAACCACCAATGACTACTTCGAGTGACATTCATCGGTGTTATTCCAGGGGATTTTATGGAATTCACACCACTTTCGAGTGTTTTTGTTTGACTTCTCATTATCCTTCTTTCTTTGTGTCTCTGATCGGTTGTCCTAAGGGGGTCCATCCTTGATATGTCATTTGTTTTGTGGGTTAGGGCCACCTTTGCCTTGCTTATGCTGTGAGGAATTTGCAGATCCAAACTCCTGCTTCTTTTGTTTAAATTTATGCTCGATTTTGACAACATATTGATAAGTCGTGCCCAACGATGAGATGTCCAGAAACTCCATTTATGTTAGGATGTATCTATGCAGACAATCACGGTACTTGAGCACCAGATGTCATTCAGAGTCTTTGATACCCAACCTGGTGTGCAAGGTATGGAAGATATTTTTGAACTCTAGTACTATTTGCTCCCTTTCCTGTTGTAGTGTGGTCCATTTTGTATACTGTTCATCGTAGCTTCCAACAAGGTAGTAATGTTCCTTAATAGCATCCCTGAAAGAATCCCAAGTGGGTGCGACAAAAAATATTGCATATTCCTCAGTGGTCCTTTGCTCATAGTAAGTCTCCCACCAATCCTTGACATGGGGGACAACCTTAAGGTGCACAAAGGTAATCTTCTCTCTATTGAATGAATTATGGACTGAAAAATACCCTTCTAGTAGATTCAACCATTTATCTACAACATCCTCATATATTTGGCCTTCAAATAAGGGGATATCAAAATTGACTTGTACCTTGAAGGGAGCGTTGCCTCCAAAGTGGCCACTTGATGAAGATGCATCATCTGTTGGCAACCGTCAAAGGATATGTGCAAAGTTATCCATCATCTCATTCCTTTGTCGCATGAGGGCTTCCTCGAGGAACAATTTAAATGGATCTCTTGCTCCATCGTCTTTCTTTTCTTCCGCCATGGGAGGCCATCGTGATCAACGAGGACAACCTTGCAAGGGTTCAACTACTTCGAGTCCCAACTCCTTGTACCCTGACCTCATTAGGGACATGGACATAGAAACAAATAAAGAGAAAATCACTCTCATACCACTAATCTGAATTTATAAATGGAATGGAATGAGATACACATGTATAGCAAAGAAACACACAGAGATACAATAAAACTCGACTTCTATTAATAAAGAGAATCTATTGAAACTATAAAGATGCTGACTGAAACAAACTTGCTCGAATGGTGGTATCTTATCTCTGAGAAGAGATGTGACGACTACACTCATTCATAAGAATATGAGTACAATTAGGCTCCAAAATCCTTTTTAGCATAAAATAGAAATGAAAAAATCCTAAACATCCAAAAACCTAACCCCAGGAGATGAAATGCCAAAAGGTTTGTGGGCCTCGATGGGGGTAGTTGATACATCAACTTCCCGAGGGCATAACTTTTGCATACAATCTTTGTTTGGGGCGCTCAATACACCATTGGAAAGTTATGGCTGAGCAGTACATATTTTGTTTGGCCTCACATCAACCTCCATCAACCTACCACATGTTCTCGAGCCCAAAAAATGTCGTTTAGTGCCTCAAAACGACCCTGGACGTTTGGGACTCAAAAAACTGTAAAAAAACTGTCATAAGGGAAACTATTCTTTGAGCCAGTGGAATAGGTGGGTGGCCATCGATATCCACCTGGATCATTCCTCCCTCCTTAGGAAGAAATTGTCTCCATTTCATTGAGTGCTCCCATCAGATGGGAAAACTTCTGTTGAACTTGGCCCTGGGTGAGCCACTTGCCTTGGTGTTGGAGCTGCCCTGATCTGACAACACGATAAAGATGGATCCTATGTTGGTGAGTGCCCTTAATATGAGTGTCCCTGATCCGATCAATGGCTACCTGTTCCATGCAGTTAGGGTTGAGCTATGTTAGTGTCAATCGCTCTGTGATCTTCGATGTGTCGAATAATGGTGGGAAATATGGTCGAAGGAGGTCCACATTGAACATTGGGTGTAGGCCAAGGAAGGGGGGAATACTTAGCTCAAAATCGTTGTCACCCATAGCCTTGGTGATGCTATAAGGTGCATAGTAAAATGGACAAAGATTCTGATGGGATCCTATAAGGTGCTCTTTCTGCAAATGCAACCAGACCTAGTCTCCCACTTGAAACTTGTGCAACACACGTTGTTTATAATGGAGTTGTTTGTAATTATCATTGGCTTTCTGTAAAATATCATGGACATGTTGTCAGATGTGATGAATCTGTTCAATAATCTTGGTGACTTTGTTAGCCTCAGATTGATCATGGGATGATTTTTCATGTGTGGATGCAAGGGGGAGTGCGACATCAATGAGACCCAATGGTTGGAATCCCAACCTCACCTGAAAGGGACCGTGGACGGTCGAGCTATGAAGGGATTTGTTGTAGTTGTGTTGAACATAGGGGAGACTCTCATCCCATGTGCACGGATGTTTGGAGTTGTACATGCGCAAGATATGCACGATCATTTTGTTGACGACCTCTGTCTGGCCATCATTTTGGGGGTGGAAGGTGGTGGATTTGATGAGCTTGGTGTCAAACAGTGACCAGAGGATGGAAATGAATGTGCTTAGGAACCTATTGTCCCTATATGATATGATGGTCTATGGTATCTCGAAGTGTACCCACACCCGTTCAAAGAATATATTGGCTGTGGCCTTCGCTGTGATATTCTTCTTGCAGGTTGTTAGGATGACCATCTTAGAAAATCGATCAACTACCACAAAAACACAGTGATTTCCCTGCTTGGTTGAAGGAAATCCTAACACATAGTCCATCAAGATGGATTCCCATGGTCTGTCATGAGTAGGCATATTGATGTACATGCCTTGCTTCTTAGTGGTTGGTTTGGTAATGGCGCAGGCAGTGCATGACCTCATATACTTGCTGACGTCCTGATGCAGTTTCGACCAACATAAATGCTTCTATAGTACTGCCATGGTCTTTTCCATGCCAAGATGTTCTGCCATCTGACTGTAGTGAGCTTCCCAAATTAGCTTCGCACACTCACTTGAATGAACAAAAAGGTGGCCCATATGGCATAAGAGTCCGTCCTGAAAATGAAAGTCTGTGACAGTCGTGCCTGTGCCCAACATCTTGTAAGCGGTAGTAAATTCAGAATCGCCCTTGCAGAGTTAGGGCCACTCAGATGCCTCATGGCCACAGGAGTGGAGCACCATGGTTAAGGCTATAAGTAGAGGTTGAATGAGGCAATCAACGACACAATTGGTTCTCCTTATATTATATTTGATGTTGAGATGGAACTGCTGCAAGTATGTGGACCACTTTTGATGGTGGTCATTTTACAATTTGCCTTGTGTCTACATGAACTACAGAGGCTTATGATCAGTGTGGATGATTGTCTCCTTCCTGAGAATGTAGTGCTTCCATTGTCGGGAGGCTTGTACAATGGAATATATTTCTTTGTCATATGTGGGGTACTTATAGATGAAATCTATTAGTGTCTCACTATGATATGCCACTAGATACCCGTGCTAAGTGAGAATTGCCCATGACATAGTTTGAGGCATTGGTCTTAATCTTAAAAGGTTGTTGCAGATTAGGTAGGGAGAGCACTCGAGCTGAGCACAGGTGATTTTTTCAGATCATCGAATGCTTGTTGTTGTGAATTCTTGGTTACTTCGATGAGGGCCCATGCAATGTGGGAGAATACCAACACAAACCCATGATAGAAGTTGGCAAGTCCTAAGAAACTTCGAAGCTCAGTTATTGTGGTGGGGGATGGCCAGTCACGAATAACTTGGATCTTGGCTAGATCCACATGCACACCCTACTCATCAACAATGTATCCTAGGTATTGGACCATGTTCATGTCGAAGGAGAATTTTTGCAAGTTAGCATATAACTTGTGTTGTCGCAAAGTGTGAAGGACTTGTTGAATATGATGCAAGTGTTTTACCCAATTCTTGTTGAAGATGAGGATATCATTCAGATCTACCACCAAAAAAGAATTAGTGAAAGACTGCAATATATCGTCCATCATTCTCATGAAAGTTATTGGAGCATTTGTCAAACCAAAGGGCATGACTAGCCATTCGAAAAGACCTTCTTTGGATTTGAAAGTAGTCTTCCATACATCAGTTTGTTCTATTGGGACCTGGTGGTATCCAAACTTTAGGTCAATCTTAATGAAAAACTTGGCTCCCTTGAGTAGGTCAATAAGGTCATCAATTTAGGGAATTGGGTATTGGTTCCTCACTGTGATTTTGTTTAGGGCCCTGTAATCAATGCAAACTCACCAAGTCCCATATTTCTTCTGCACGAGTTTAATTGGGCTTCTGCAAGGTGAGGAGCTGGGTCGAATGTTCCCCTTTTGAAGTAACTCTTAGATCCATCGCTTGATTTCCTCATTTTCCATCAGAGAGTGGCGATAGACTGACCCATTGGGTAGAGGTGCATCGAGGGTTTGATCGGTTGAATTCTTGACCTAACAGTGCAATGGTACCCCAATGGGTGAGGAGAAGATGTCTTTGTATTCTTACATGATCTTTTCCACCTGCTTCTGCTATGTGGAGAGGCCCTGTGCAGAGGCCATGGATGTGGCTACGACCTTTTGTTCACTTTGAGAGTGAATCATGAAGAAGATAAATTTCCCAATCTTGGAAATGACCTTCCTGCATTGCTTAGCAAAGATCAAAGAAATGGCGATAGGCGAAGCTATCTCTGGTATCTTGTACAATTGTCTACCCAAATTAATAATAACACTACAAGGTCTAGACTCATATACAACATGTCATTTCCATAAGTATGTTTGGCCTAAAATAACATCACAAACATCAAGGGGAGCAATATCAAACAATACCTCATCCTTGAAAGGCTTGATGGCGTAGGGCAGACGACACTGTTGCCTGACGCGAATATCTCTTCCTTGGCATAACCACCCAATGGTGTAGGGATGCAGGTGTGGTGTCATCAACAGGTTCAACCGCTTGATGACCTTTGTTGAGATCAGGTTCTTTTGATTTCTGCTATCAACAATGAAATGCAGCAAAACACCCTTCACCCACATCTGCGAGTGAAAAATATATTCACCTTCCTCCAGTTCTTCTGGTTCAGTTGGCTGGACCTTGGTGGTAGTGACAGTAGAACTAGGTTTGGCATCAATGATACACTTCCCCCTGTCTATATTTGATTTAGAGTCATGACTTGCCTTTGACTCTGAGGCTTTCAGCTCGACCACCAATGACTGCTTCAAGTGACATTCATCGGTGTTATGTCAGGGGACTTTATGGAATTCACACCACTTCCTAGTGTCTTTCTTCATCTTCGCATTACCCTTCTTTGTTTGTGGCTTGAATTGTTTGTCCTAAGGGGGTCCATCCTTGATCTATCCTTTGTTCTATGGGTTGGGGCCACCTTTTCCCTACTTTTTCTTTGAGGAATTTGCAGATCCAAACTTTCGCTTCTTCTATTTAAATTTCTGCTCGATTTTGTCAGCATATCAATAATCCATGCCCAACATTGAGATGTCCAAAAACTCCATTTTTGTTTGGATTTATCTATGTAGAAAATCACGATACTTGAGCACCAGATGTCGTTCAAAGTCTTTTCTACCTAGCTTGGTGCACAAGGTGTTGGAACATATATTGAATTTTGGTCAGTGACGATTGAGATCCCTTTGGAAGGTATTAGGGTCATGAACAACTGTCATATCTCAAAAAGGTACGGGGAGGTTACACCTCAAAATCCTTCAGACTTCATATTCACAAGTTTTCGTTCGCGAGGGAAGCAAATATCTGAAGTCATGAAACCCAAAATCCATCTGGACCATGGATCCGTCAAGAGGGAGTGAGACCGTCTCAGGCCGTCGGATTCGGGAAAGTTACATAGTCGTTAGTCATGAGTTCCTTCAGGGATTAGTGAATCGGAGTATCGAGGAGTAAAAAATCCCAAGGTCCGAAGTCACAAAACGCAAAAAGATCACCACCGTTGGTTGTCGGTGGGGGGTGTGAACCGTAGATGAGGTTTTGAGTAGCTCCGCCAGTTCAAAGTTCACGTGGAAAGAAATCAACTGCATGCTAAACAACCAAAACCTGAAGTTGCGAAGCGCCTGGAGGCTTAGCCCCAGGTCATAGCTTGAGGTCACGTGAAGGATCAGGACTAGTGGAAAGGGGCTAGCGCCAAGAAATTCAGAGCTTTACTCCATGTCACCTCCCTTCCTCCGAAGCTCGAAGCCCTGAAGTCAAGGTTTGTCTCACTAATTTTCATCTTGCTCACAATTCTGAGCACCATGTTTCGCTTCATAGATTTTAATCGTGGGAGGAATTTTAATAGCCCATCCTCCCTTCCCTCAAATCCCGAAGTCGAGGTTCCAACCAAATGTATCAGACGCCAATGGGGAAGGGTTCCGACTGTCAAATAAAAATGCCCCTGTCAAAGAAAAAAAGGACAGAAGCCGAGCTTCTGAATATTCGCACGCAGGTGGCAAATAAACAGATGATAGAAATAGATGAGAAGGATGAGCCTTTGTGCTTGTTTTGTCATGATTAACACTTCAGTCCGAAAATATTATCATTGTTAATTGCATGATTTTCCATCAGTTTCATTCATAACGGAATCTGAGTGCCAATGATCATGGTAACTGTAATAAATATATGAACAAAAGATATTAAATGTATCTGGGAGCAAACGAAGAGTTAGGGAAAGTGCCATTACAACTAATTGAGAATCAATAACGCATGCAATAGGTTGTGGGTAATCCAAGGGTTTTTGAATTGAGACAAATTTTGTATAAAGAGATAGATTGTAGATTCATAGAAGGGGGGGACAACCCGAGAGCCTTTTAGGCTGGGACATGTAATGCAGTCTTTTCAATAATACTTAATAGAAGCAAAGAGATTCTACACCTCATTATGTCAGATTCTGTCTTCTTCCTGTGTTATTGTTTATGACGTTTTCATTACTTCTCTTTCCTCCTTCCATTCATTAATTCATCTTGTAATGGTTACAATTCAGTGATACTTCTGCTGTAGCTAATTTAAAGCATTCCTTAAAGTGCAGTTTTTCCTCTATTTTGCTATGAGTAGAACAAGACCTGCATCTTAATTGTTTTGCCTTATTTGTTCATAGCTTTTACTCTGTCTTGCTGTGAGTGAGACAAGACCTATGTCCAAATATTTGAAGTTTGGTATTATTTCTTCTATTGAAAGGAAGACTAGATTTATCAGAATTGGATACCTGGCTTTTTCTTTCAGTTTTGTCTATATCCTATCTTCTATCCATCCTCATGATTTTAAAGTGAATTTAGCAGATGAGGTCATGCCTCTTTATTTCTGATTTTTAATGGTTGAAAAGCTCTCTCAGACCTAGTTCTAGAAGCCTCCAATAACTAATCAATCACCCATTATTATCTTTTTTCAAAATGTGCTAAGTCTTGGCTCTATTACAACCTAGAGTCAACTCTTACGACAACATTTTTTGGTGCCGTTGTCGGGGACGGAGAAACAAAGTTATCTTCCCTGGGAGACGACAAAGTTTCGATCTATTCCTTGATGGTGAACAAGGGATAGGCATTCAGTTGGTTGTGATCATTCACCTGACGACTCCTTGGTTCGAAGACTCTACATGATTCACTGACGACTCCACTAATTTCAAAATGTCAAATTCATTCCCTGCTCGGATTGCTGCGAGGTTTGCTCCTTTGGACTTTACAAATGTTTATGGTTTTCCAAACACTATTCAAGACGTTAAAATTTGGGAAGATGTCCTTCCTAAATTTGGAGGATATGTGGACGACAATCCTGCTCAACCCTTGTTTGAATTTCACAAGCTCATGGATGAATTGAATGTACATCATGAAGATGCCCTAATGAAATTGTTTATGTTTTCATTTGAAAGAGATGCTAGACTCTGGGATAAATCTTTACCCCATTCCAACATTCCTTCATTGAAATATTTCCACATAGTTTTTTTATCAACATTGTAAGAGGATCTATTCAGCTGAACTCCTTTTTTAAGATTGCTGCAATATGGAATTCATAAAACAAAAAGATTAAACAAATTCTCTTGAAGAGGAGGAAGAAATATCAGAAATTTCTCAAGTTGATAAAGATGATCAACATGAGGAAGAGTTTGTTGGTAAAGAAGTAGAATATGATAGCTCTTGTGATCATATTCAAGAAGAATATCAAACAAAACTCCATGAAGATGAAGCAAAAAGGTCAAAAGGATTTCAAACCGATCACAACCTGATTTGTTGCAGTGATGGGGATGAAAATGATTTTTCAGATGAAGAACTAGTTTCAATCTCATTCATATATGATTCTATTTTTAATTTTGTTGTTCAAGATGAATACTTTCATAATGATTTTTTTAATATTAATGATGCCAAAAATAGTTTAATTGTACAACATGATGATGAAATCGCTGGTCTAGATATTCATGAAGACCAACAACTCATGGAAGGCCATATACAATCATTGTTTGCTGATATAGAACATAGTCATTTTGCTATGGAAAAATCCCTTCCTTATCGGTTTCATGATCAAGTAAAGGCCCTGAAATATGAAGAATTGTATGTTGCCAACAAGCCATTTCATACAGAGTTTCAGGAGAATTGTAGTCAACCAATGTAATTGAGATTTCAAGTATGGCCAGTGTTGTAAATCCTCATGAAAATCAGTTTGTTGATATTCAACCATCTTTTCTAGATCCTCACAAAAATAAATTTCTGAAAGTCAATGTTCCAGAACTTTCTATGAGCGCCCTGTTTATGATGAATATCCAAAAGAGGAAGAAGAGAAGATTTCTTCTTCATCACACACGAAAACCTATGACAATCCTCCTTTGTTTGATGAATATGATGAAAGTGTTTTTGAAGACGATGAGCAGCAAGAAAGTTTGGTTCAACAGGAAAGCAATTGACAACATCATAAAAGAAATCAGCCTATGTATGATAGCTATCAAGAAGTTCTTTGGACAAAGGATGAAGGATATAAGCATGGGTTACTGAAACAACTGATCTCTCCTCCCTGTTTAGAAACTATTGAGCAACAAACCAGTAAGTTTCAATGCGACATTTTTGCACCAGAAGACAAAAAAATCAGCAGTGGACAAAGTGCGCAAAGGCATTTCATACAGCTTGCCCAACAGGAGGAAGTATGGATTAATTGCAAAAGTGGTGTATCTCTTCCCTTCTATGATCCAGTAGTACCTTATATGGAGTCAAAATGGGGCATTAAATTTTTTATTTCCAAATTCTTGATGTCTAAATTTCAAAACTGTAAGTACCTGCTCCCAAGGTATGTTTTGAAATTCGCAGCTACTCTTGTTGTTTTCGTGCTCAAATATGGAAGCATAATTAAGTTTGTTAGTCGGATATTCGCTTGGTTGATTTGGAATTTTTCCTATACTTGAACAAAGCAGTGATATCGGTTAGAGTAGGTGATGTATATAAATAAGCTTGACTTTGAGCATTAGAGTTCAGCGATAGTTTTCGGTATGTCTCAAGTTCAGTTTGGCATCCGATATGGTTTTGTTTTAAGGCATTACGACTCCATAATCCAATGAATGCATAAGCGATTTTTTTTCGGAAAGACACAAGTAAAAGGACAGGGTTTAGAGTTTGATAAGATTGATTTCAGGTCGCCCAATGGATGAAGGCACGTGGAATATTGTTCTTGGCAATTTACAGGAAAGCACCATCCCTAGATGGAGCCTATGTTGGAACATATATTGAATTTTTCTCAGTGACGATTGAGATCCCTTCGGAAGGTATCAAGTTCATGAACAACCGTCAGATCTCAAAAAGGTATGGGGAGGTTACACCTTGAAATCCTTCGGACTTCGTATATTCGCAAGTTTTCGTTCGCGAGGGAAGCAAATCTCCGAAGTCATGAAACCCAAAATCCATCTAGACCATGGATCCGTCCAGAGGGAGTGAGACCATCTTAGGCTGTCAGATTCGGGAAAGTTACATAGTCGTTAGTCATGAGTTCCTTTGGGGATTCGCGAATCAGAGTCTCGAGGAGTAAAAAATCCCAAGGTCCAAAGTCGCGAAATGCAAAAATATCACCACCGTTGGTTGTTGGAGGGGGGCGTGAACCGTCGATGAGGTTTTGAGTAGCTCCACCAGTTCAAAGTTCACGTGGAAAGAAATAAATTGCATGCTAAACAACTGAAACTCGAAGTTGCGAAGCGCTTGGAGGCTTAGCCCCAGGTCATAGCTCGAGGTCGTGTGAAGGAGCGGGACTAGTGGAAAGGGGCTAGTGCCCAGAAATTTGAAGGTTTATTCTTTGTCACCTCCCTTCCTCCGAAGCTCGAAGCTCGAAGGCCCGAAGTGAAGGTTCCTCGCACTAATTTTTGTCTTCCTCACAATTCCGAGCACCATGTTTCGCTTCATAGATTTTGACTGCGGGAGGAATTTCAATAGGCCATCCTCCCTTCCCCCGAAGTCCGAAGGCTCGAAGTCGGGGTTCCAACCACATGTATCAAACGCCGATGGGTAAGGGTTTCGACTGTCAAATAAAAATGCCTCTGTCAAAGAAAAAAAGGGCAGAAGTCGAGCTTCTGAATATTCACACGCAGGTGGAAAATAAACAGATGATAGAAATAGATGAGAAGGACGAGCCTTGGTGCTTGTTTCGTCATGACTAAAACTTCAGTCTGAAAATATTATCATTTTTAATTGCAGGCTTTTCCATCAATTTCGTTCATAACGGAATCCGAGTGCCAATGATCATGGTAACTGTAATAAATATATGAACAAAAGATATTAAATGTATCTGGGAGAAAATGAAGAGTCAGGCAAAGCGCCATTACAACTAATTGAGAATCAATAATGCATGCAATAGGTTGTGGGTAATCCAAGGGTTTTTGAATTGAGACAAATTTTGTATAAATAGATAGATTGCAGATTCATAGAAGGGGGGGACAACCCGAGAGCCTTTTAGGCTGGGACATGTAATGCAGTCTTTTCAATAATACTTAACAGAAGCAAAAAGATTCTACACCTTGTTATGTTAGATTCTATCTTCTTCCTGTGTTATTCTTTCTGAGGTTTCATTACTTCTCTTTCCTCCTTCCATTCATTAATTCAACTTGTAATGGTTACAATTCAGTGATACTTCTGCTGTAGCTAATTTAAAGCATTCCTTAAAGTGCGGTTTTTCCTCTGTTTTGCTGTGAGTAGAACAAGACCTGCATCTCAATTGTTTTGCCTTATTTACAAGTTTTATTTGTTCATAGATTTTCCTCTGTCTTACTGTGAGTGAGACAAGACCTATGTCTAAATATTTGAAGTTTAGTGTTATTTTTTCTATTGAAAGGAAGACCGGATTTATCAGAATTGGATACCTGGCTTTTTCTTTCAGTTTTATCTATCTTCTATGTTCTATCCATCCTCATGATTTTAAAGTGAATTTAGCAGATGAGGTCATGCCTCTTTATTTATGATTTTTAATGGTTGAAAAGCTCGCTCAGACCTAGTTCTAGAAGCCTCCAATAATTGATCAATCACCCATTATTATCTTTTTTCAAAATGTGCTAAGGCTTGGCTCTATTACAGCCTAGAGTGAACTCTTGCGACAACATAAGGTATGGAAGATATTTGTGAACTTTGGTACTGTCTGGTCTAGTGTGGTCCATTTCATATACTAGTAATCATAGATTCCAACATGGTAGTATTGTTCCTTAATAACATCTCTGAAAGAATCCCAAGTGGGTGCGACCGAAAATATTGTAGATTCCTCAGTGGCCCTTTTCTCACAGTAAGTCTCCCACCAATCCTTGATATGGGGGACAGACCTAAGAAGTCCAAAGGTAATCTTTTCTCTATTAGAAAAATTATGGAACGAAATATACCCTTCGAGCAAATTCAACCATTTATCTACAACATCTGCATCTATTTGTCCTTCAAATAAGGGTATATCAGAATTGAATTGTACCTTGAAGGGGGCGATGCCTCTAAAGTGGTCACTTGATGAATGCATGTTGGCAGTCATTGAAGGATTTGTGCAAAGTTATCCATCGTCCCATTCCTTTGTCGCACAAGGGATTCCTTGAGAAATAGTTTAAATGGATCTCTTGCTCCATTGTCTCTTTTTTCTTCTACCATGGGAGGCCATCAAATCAGTGGGGATGGTCTTTCAAGGGCTCAACTACTTCGAGTCCCAACTCCTAGTACCTTATCCTCGCTGGGGACATGCACAGAGAAATAAATAAAGGGCAAGTCACTCTGATACCACTGATCCAAATTTATAAATGAAAAAAAATGAAATACATATATATAGCAAAGAAACACTTAGAGATACAATAGAACTTAACTTCTATTAATAAAGAGAACCTGCTGAAACTGTAAAAGTGCAAGTTGAAACAAACTTGTTCGAATGGTGGCAACTTATCTCTGAGAAGAGATGTGAGGGCTACACTCATTATCAAGAAGATGAGTACAATGAGGCTCCAAAGGCCTTTTTAACATAAAACATAAATGAGAAAACCCTAAACATACAAAACCCTAACCCCAGGAGATGAAACACTAAAAGGTTTGTGGGCCCCAATGGGGGTAGTTTATACATCAATTTCAAAAGGGCATAACTTTTGCATATTATCTCTATTTGGGGCGATTGATACACCATTGGAAAGGTATAACAAAGGAGTACATATTTTTATTAGCCTATCATCTCCCTTCACTTGCATGCAAGGCGTTGTTGAGCCCAAAAAACGTCGTCTAGGGCCTCAAAACGACCTTGAAAGTTTGGGACCCGAAAAACTGTAAATTTTTTTCCAAAATGGAAATTGTTCTTTGAGCCAGTGGAATAGGTGGGTGGCCAACAATATCCACCTAAATCAGTCCTCCCCCCTTAGGAAGGAATGGTATCCATTGCATTGAGTGCCCCCATCAGATGGGGAAACTTCTGCTAAACTTGGCCCCGGGTGAGCCACTTGCCTTGGTGCAGGAGATGCCTTGTTGTAAAAACCTGATAAAGTTGGATCCTTTGTTGGTGAGTGCCCTTAATATGAGTGTCTTTGATATTATCAGTGGCTGCCTATTCCATGTAATCAGGCTTGAGCTCTATCGATGTCAACTGCTATGTGATCTCTGATGTGTTCAATAGTGGTGGGAAGTATGGTCAAAGGAGGTCCACATTGAAAACTGGGTGCATGCCAAGGAAGGGGGGAATACCTAGCTCAAAATCATTGTCACCCACAACCTTGGTGATGGTGTAAGTTCCATAGTGAAGTGGACGAAGATTTCGATGGGGTCCTGTAAGGCGTTCTTTCTGCAAATGCAACCAAACCTTCTATCCCACTTGAAACTTATGTGACGCCCAGTGTTGATCATGACAATGTTTGTACTTAGCATTGGCTTTATGTAAAATATTATGGACCTCTTATCAGATGTGATAAATGAATTCAATAAACTTGGTGGCTATGTCAACCTCATATTCAGTATGGGATGATTTTGCATATGTGGATGCAAGGGGCAACACGGCATCAATGGGACCAAATGGTTGGAATCCCAACCTCACCTGAAAGGGACTCTGGTCGGTCGAGCTATGAAGGGCTCTGTTGTAGTTGTGTTAAACATAGGGGACACTATTATCCCATGTGCACAGATGTTTGGAGTTGTACATGCACAAGATATGCATGATCATTTTGTTGATGACCTCTGTCTGGCCATAAATTTGGGGGTGGAAAGCGGTGGATTTGGTGAGCTTGGTGTCCAACAATGACCAGAGGCTAGACCAAAATGTGCTTAGGAATCAATTGTACTGATCTCATATGATGGTGTGTGGTATCTTGAAGTGTACCAACACCCATTCAAAGAAGATCTTGGTAGTGGCCTCCACTGTGATATTCTTCTTGCAAGCTGTTAGGATGGCCATCTTAGAAAACTGATCAACCACCACAAAAATAAAGTCATTTCCTCGCTTGGTTGAAGGAAGGACCGACATGTAGTCCATTGATATGGATTCTCATGGCTTATCGAGAGTAGGCATAGGGGCGTACAAGCCTAGCTTCTTAGTGGTTGGTTTGGCAATGGTGCAGGTAGTGCATGACCTCATATACTTGCTAACGTCCTGGAAAAATTTCGACGAATAAAAATTCTTCTATAGTACTGCCATGGTCTTTTCCATTCCAAAATGTCCTACCATCCAATTGTAGTAAGCTTCCCAAAAAAACTTTACATGCTTGCTTGAAGGAACACAAAGGTGGCTCGGATGGCATAATAGTTTGTCCTGAAGATGAAAGTCAATGACAATCACGCCTGTGCCCAACATCTTGTAAGTGGTAGTAAATTCAGTATCGCCCTTGCAGAGTTAGTGCCACTCAAATGTCGCATGGCCACATGAGTGGAGCATCGTGGTTAAGGCTACTACTAGAGGTTGAATGAGGCAGTCAACGACACGATTAGTGCTCCCTATCTTATATTTGATGTTGAGATGGAACTAGTGCAAGTATGTGGACCACTTTTTATGGTGGTTGTTCTACAATTTGTCTTGTGTTTACATGAGCTACAGAGGCTTGTGTTCAGTGTGGATGACTATCTCCTTCCTGAGAATATAGTGCTTCCATTGTTGGCAGGCTTGTATAATGGAATACATTTATTTTTCATAGGTAGGGTACTTACAAACAACATCTGATAGTGTCTCACTATGATATGCCACTGGATTCCCATGTTGAGTGAGAACTGCACCCACAACATAGTCTGAGGCATCGGTCTCAATCTCAAAAGGTTGTTGTAGATCGAGTAGGGAGAGTATTGGAGATAAGCACAAAGGGTTTTTCAGATCATCGAATGCTTGTTGTTGTTACTTCCCCCACACAAAAGTTTCCTTTCCACCACCCTTGGTCACTTGGATGAGGGCCCATGCAATGTGGGAGAATCCCAACATGAACCTGCGATAGAAGTTGGCAAGTTCTAAGAAACTTTGAAGCTCGGTTAGTGTGGTCGGGGATAGCAAGTCATGAATGACTTGGAGCTTGGCTGGATCCACATGCACACCATGCTCATCAACAATGTAGCCTAGATATTGGACCCTTTTCATGCCAAAGGAGCATTTTTCCAAGTTAACATACAACTTGTGTTGTCGCAGAGTGTGAAGGACATGCTGAATATGCTGCAAGTGTTCTGCCCAATTCTTGTTGAAGATGAGGATATCATCTAGATGTACCACCACAAAATAGTTGGTGAAAGGACACAATATATCATGCTTCAATCTCATGAAAGTTGTTCGAGCATTTGTTAAACCAAAGGGCATCACTAGCCATTCTAAAAGACCTTCTTTGAACTTGAATGCACTCTTCTATACATCAACTTGTTCTATTGGGACTTGGTGGTAGCCATACTTTAGGTCAATCTTATTGAAAAAATTGGCTCCCTTGAGATGGTCAAGAAAGTTGCAATTCGAGGAATTGGGTATTGGTTCCTAACTGTGGTTTTGTTTAGGGCGGTATAATCAATGCAGAGTCGCAAAGTCCCATCTTTATTCTACACGAATACAATTGGACTTCCGCAGGGTGAGGAGTTGGGTCGGATGTGCCCCTTTTGAAGAAACTCTTGGAAATGTCACTTGATTTCGTTATTTTCCATTAGAGAGAGACGATAGATTGGCCCATTGGGTAGAGGTGCATTAGGGGTTGGATCGATTGAATGCTTGACCTGATAGTGTAGCGGTACCTTGGTGGGTGAGGAGAATATGTCTTTGTATTCTTCCACGATCTTTTCCACCTGCTTTTGATGTGTGGAGAGGCTCTGTGCAGAGCCCATGGATGTGGATGCAACCTTATGTTCACTTTGAGAGCAAATCATGAAGAAGACAAATTTATTGTTCTGGGAAATGACCTTCCTACATTGTTTAATAGAGATCAAAGAAATGGCAGTAGGCGAAGCTACCTATGGTATCTTGTATAATTGTCTACCCAAAGTAATAATAATACTGCAAGGTCTATACTCATATACAACATGTCATTTCCACAAGTATGGCTGGTCTAAAATAACATCACAAACTTCAAGGGGGGAAATATCACACAATACCTCATCCTTGAAGGGCTTGATGCCATAGGGCATACGACACTGTTGGCTGACATGAATATCTCTTCCTTGGTAGAGCCACCTGATGGTGTAGGGATGCAGGTATGGTGTCATCAACAGGTTCAACTGATTGATGACCTCTGATGAGATCAAGTTATTTTGACTTTCGCTATCGACAATGAAATGCAGTGGAGCACCCTTCACCCACATCTACAAGTGAAAAAGGCGTTCACCTTCCTCCGATTCTTCTAGTTCACTTGGTTGGACCTTGGTGGTATTGACAATGGAACTGGGTTCAGTATCAATGATATGCTTCCCCTTGTATAGATTTGATTCAGATTTGGAACTTGCCTCTGACTCTGAGGATTTCAACTCGGCCACCAATGACTGCTTCGAGCAACATTCATCGGTGTTATGCGAGGGGATTTTATGGAATTCACACTACTTCCTAGTGTCTTTATTCATCTTCTCATTACCCTTCTTTGTTTGTAGCTTGGTCTGGTTGTCTTAAGGGGGTCCATCATTGCTCTATCCTTTGGTATGTGGGTTGGGGCCTCCTTTTCCCCGCTTCTACTGTGAGGAATTTGCAGATCCAAACTCCTTCTTCTTCTATTTAAATTTCTACCTGATTTTGACAACATATCGATAAGTCACGCCCAACGATGAGATGCCCAGAAAATACATTTCTATTTGGATGTATATATGCAAACATCCGTGGTACTTGAGCACCAAATGTCGTTCGAAGTCTTTGATACCCATTTTGGTGCACAAGGTATGGAAGATATTTGTGACCTCTGGTTCTATTTGGTTCCTTTCCTATCGCAGTGTGGTCCATTTCGTATACTAGTCATCATAGCTTCCAACAAGGTAGTATTATTCCTTAATAACATCCCTAAAAGAATCCCAAGTGGGTGCGATCGAAAATATTGTAGATTCCTCAGTGGCACTTTGTTCACAGTAAGTCTCCCACCAATCCTTGACATGGGGGATAGCCTTAAGGAGCACAAAGGTAACCTTTTCTCTCTTGGAAAAATTATAGACCAAAAAATACCGTACAAGTAGATTCAACCATTTATCTACATCATCCACATCTATCTGGCCTTCAAATAAGGGGATATCATAATTGACTTGTACCTTGAAGGGGGTGACGCCTCCAAAGTGGTCGCTTGATGAAGATGTGTCACTTGTTGGCAGTAGTTGAAGGATCTGTGCAAAGTTATCCATCATCTCGTTCCTTTGTCGCACTAGGGATTCCTCGAGAAACAGTTTAAAAGGATATCCTACTACAACATGTCTCTTTTCTTCTGCCCTGGGAGGTTGTCTTGATTGGTGGGGACGATCTTGCAAGGGATCAACTACTTTGAGTCCCAACTCCTTATACCCTGACCTCGTTGGGGACATGCACAAAGAAACAAATAAAGAGAAAACTGCCCTGATACGATTGATTTGGATTTATAAATGGAATGAAATGAAATACAGATGTATAGCAAAGAAACACACAAAGATACAATACAACTTGACTTCTATTAATAAAGAGAACCTGTCGAAATTGTGAAAATGTAGACTAAAACAAACTTGCTCGAATGGTGGCATCTTATCTCTAAGAAGAGATGTAACGACTATGCTCGTTCGGAAGAAGATGAGTACAATGAGGCTCCAAGGCCTTTTTAACATAAAACATAAATGAGAAAACCCTAAACATCCAAAACCCTAACCCTAAGAGATGAAACAACAAAAGGTTTGTGGGCTTCGATGGGGGTAGTTGGTATGTCAACTTCCCGAGGGAGTAACTTTTGCATACAATCTCTATTTGGGGCACTCGATACATCGTTGGAAAGGTATATTCGAGGAATACATATTCCGTTTGACCTAACATTTTCCTAGGATATCATGTTAGGCATTGTCGAGCCCAAAAAACGTCGTTTAGGGCCTCAAAACATCCTCAGAAGTTTGGGACCCAAAAAACTGTAAAAAAAAACTGCCAAAATGGAAACTGTTCTTTGAGCCAGTGGAATAGGTGCGTGGCCACTGATATCCACCTGGATCAATTGGTATCAGAGTAGGTAACCAATCCATAGGAACCAGGGTTTGAAGAATCTTTGGGGTTCAAAAATTTGTAGCGATCTCCAACCTCCTTTTGGCACTCTCAGAGTCCATTTGCTAGGCCATACACTGTAAATATAACAGTTGATCCATTTGCATTACAAGGTTTTTCTACCCTCAGACCTTCGTTCACCATTCTAATAGCATCCTTACATGGATTCACTACATCTATAGTTTTGCAACATTTTTAGAAATTTTGCAGGGTTTCCATGTTGCCTACAAAGGTTCCATGACCTCTACAACAACCCATGCTGCTTTACAAACCCTTGGCATCCTTTTTGGCCCTCTGCACTTGGTGCTCTCACATTCAACAATATTTCAAATTCATACAACCATGCCATGGCTTAAAAAAATCTACATGCAACATTTGGAAGCTTGGGCAACCTCATTTTATCCCTTTCTTAGCTTCCTCATAGTTGTATGGCCACCATTGAGGCATAATAATGGATAGGATGCAGGGCAACAAAATTCAATAAAATTTATAAATGTGCCATGACCTCTATAGAGTGTTTAAGAGGGTAGATTATAGATCATTTTAAAGGATTATCTATTGGCTCAAATGGGGTTTTTTTTACAAAATTTCATTTTGTTTCATTGTTTATGAGATATCATTGATTGAAGTATCAAAGGTCTATAAAACAGTGCAGATGCACATACCTTGAGTTTCAGGAAGAATCTTCTCATTCCACGGGTTGAAACAAAGAAAGTATCTTGTATCAATGGAAATATCTATTTGATACCTCAAATGGGTCTTCAATGGAATTTGATTTCATCATCTTTAACAAAATCCATGAACAAAATTGCAGCTAGAGGTCCACTGCGAGAAAAAATAGGATTTTTTCATTTCAAATTTTATTTTTTTTGGATTTATTAAATCCTATTGTAATTTTGTTTTTCCCATGTAAAATATCCCATAAATTATAATTGACATCAACAAAAATCTTGCCATTGTGAACTTGATTATGGCTTAACCACACAAAAACCTTCTCTTCATTGACACTCATCACATTGTAATCATGATGGTATGATGAACATAATGGGGTCTCTTTTTCTGTTTTTAGCATGGGTGAAATGATGGGGACCATCCGTTTCTAAGTAGGGAGGATTGATCTGAATCTTAAGGGGGATTATAGTCTAAGTTCAGATTTATAAGTCATAAAGTCATGTTTTTATGTAAAGGGAACTTTGTAGATATGTAATTCTCAGAGTCAAGCCTAATCAAAGTTGACTTCATCAACAAGACACCTTATAAGAAAGAAATAGGAAGAGAGTGAAGGTTGGGAAGGAGAGGTCCCAAAATTGGTCTCATTGCATGTAATGGTTCTTCTGAATGGAATCCTTCTTCTCCGACTATCTCTCTTTCTCATATTTTTGTGGTGTATTCAATTCAAACATTTTCATCAATGCTCTTCTGAATAATTTTATGGCAGATTTTTATGTTTTCTCTCCTCTTCTATTGGAATTCAATCCTTTTGGATCTTATCCCTCAAGACTAAGATCACTAGTCCTCTTAATTTCCCGGTGATAATACTTGTCATGCACCACCTTTATGAAGTCATTCCATGTAATGATGGGATCATCATGTTCCTCACACTACTCGTTGTTAGTTTTCCACTAGGATTTCGTAGTAAGCGACATTTTCATGGTAATTATGAGTTTGAATTTCTCTAAGTTGTCGAGGTCTTTTGCATCAAAATATGTCTACATGGAAAACCACTTATTAAGCGATTTAACATCAATTTCCCTTTTAATAATGGGGTGTTGTTTTCAATCTCAATCTTAAATGGGCTTCATAAACAGACCCAAGTTGTAAGTGGATCTATTGAATGTGGTATGAGTCACTATCAAATTAAATAGAGCTTAAGATTGGTTTCGGATTTCTTCATGCCATTTCTGGAGAACTTCTTTGTTCATGTTATTCACAACATTAGCATTGAGAGTAGAAGATCCAACAAAATTATCTCCTACCATATTTAGGGGGTTGAGCATATAAAATGATGTTTAGGGGAGGTAGGATCAACCTCGTGTGTTTGGTACTATGATTGTGCTTTGGTAAACATTCACTTCTTTTCACAATTTGCAATCTAGATAATTACAAAAAAGGTAATATTAGAAAGACTTTAGGCAACTATTCATTGAAGATTATGTGAATGTGTACCATTGCACTCTTTAGTGATAGTAAGTTCAAGTTAGAGCTCAAATCACATCCTAAATGTACCAAGCACAAAAAAAGGGTTGTTAGAGATTAAAATCTCAAATGTTCTTACAAATTGTTTGTTCCTGACTTGTAAACTACTGTGGATGTTCTAATGGAACAATTTGTCACAATAGATCTTACCATATTATGAAATCTCTTATTATGTGGTGTTTTACTTTAGATTCACGTTTGATATTACCAGCTTAGTGCAAAAAATACTAAAATAAGCTAAAACTAAAATGAAGGAAGCTAAGAAATAACACACCATCCACACAATGAACACAAGATGTACCCCAGGAAAGCCTAATTAGAAGGTGAGGCCTATGCCTTGCTCTTTTCTTCTTAGTTTTGAAATGTAAATACAAATAAAGTGAACTCACTATGGAGTTGCCATGGGAAATGTGGCCTATATCGCTGCTACAATATCTTCTACTTCCTCTATTCTGGTTCAATTTCCCACTCCCATATGCTTTGCACAACTATGGAACAATAACAATACCATAAGAATGGAATCCCTTCCTACCCTAGTAGCCCAATATTTAACAATGCCCTTATAGTCGTTTAGGGTTAGGTTTAGGGTTTTTGCATGCCTCAACGCTTGATTAGGGTTATGGTTTTAGACCCTCCAAAATATTCTTGAAAGTCCACACATGACCAACTCCACATGTGTGAGTAGCGGAAGTTGATGTGGCATCCACTCGATTTCATGGTGGTCAATGGGATATGTAAATTTGCAAGAGGCATAACTTCTTCATATGAACTCTATTTGAGACGATCTTCACACTATTTGAAATATCTCAATGTGTAGAATAACATCAAGACACTATGAACTTCATTTGCAATGTTTTGATCCCCAAAACGGTTGTTTAAGGCTCAAACAAGCTCTAGAAGTTTTTGGACCACAAATCACCGAAGTGGACCGACCCCTAAAATGGGCCCTATAAGCTAACAACTCTAAATTTTCCACCTAGAAAGTACCAAAATAGATGACACATTATATAATGATCCATTTTGGGTAAGTTCCCATAGAAATTGTTTGAACTGAAGGTGATATTAGTTATCCAATGTGTACAATCCCTTCAATATATGTTAAGATTGGTTAGGGCCACAACCCATGTCATGTTGAACACTACAACCAAGATAGTTGTGGTGAGAAGTCACAATAAGTGAAATTTTGTACTTGTGAACATGAATTGAACCAAGTAAAATCAATAAGTACCACAAAAAAGATTTATCAAATAAAACATTGAATTATATTATTACAACTTAAGTGAGTTAAGTGTGATACATACACATAATTACAATAATTAGGAAATGAAAGAGACAACATAGCCAAAATAAAGATAACACAGATCAACCTACTAAGCTGTCTCCAATATACATCTATTTCCAAGATAACAATGAGCTACAAGCAATGACAAGGATTGAAGTAATGTAGGAAACCATTGTGGCTTTCAACTATGGAGACGATTGTGCCAATCAATCACTACACATTGCAAGATTTTTAGTGATTTGCCATCAAAATATAATCCAAATATATACTTTCCCCCAAATGACCCCTCAAATGGTCTCTCTTTCATTTAACTGACATTAATTTGGTTATTTGTTCATTGTTTACTAAGTCCAAGATTGTCAATAATAGATTCAATTTTCTAGCATAATCACATTAGTAATGGTGCCGGTTATAATGCCTTTAACAATGCCGCTTTTAGCTTCAAAAGTGCTTTTTGACACCACTCTTTGGTTTGGATGGTTATATAGATAATTTTTCATTTTAGTTTGGTCACAATGGCGTAAGAAAGTACGTCCAAAGAAGTTTATTATAAATGATTTAATAAAATGACAATTTCTTCCTTAAGTAACAATATCTAAATGATTTAATAAAATGATGATTTCTTCCTTAAACAATGATAGTAAATTTGGAATTTCATTAGTGATTGTCATTGGAGCAATTCTTTTGATAATTATTGAATATATGTGTTCCGATATATTTTGATGTTTTTTTTTATTTAAAATTGTATTTAACTTTTGATATTAAATTCTTAAAGTTAATGTTGATATTCACCCTCTTACTTTTATTAACTTAAATTTTTAGCAATACAAGCTAAAAGTAGAACCCCCATTTCAAGATGTTTGGTAATGGACTTAGACCCATAGGATCTTGCACAAAGAAATTTGAAATTGAGGTGTTTCCTAGTTTCTATGAGACTTATCCATTTTTTCAGTATGCCAACATTGTGTGAGACAAAATAGTGTATGACTTGATTAGACGAAAGGTCTTCTTGAGTTATTTCTAAGACATTGATTGCCTTTGTGTAGACAAAAGAACATCTTACAAAATATTGATACATTTTCTGAATAATTGAAGACCAAATAACCAAGGGTTCTTTATTAGAGAATTGCCATCATTACTAATGAATGACAACCATGAGAGTTCGTTGAAACTCAAAATAATTTCAGAAGAAAAAAGAAAAAAAAAACAATCTCCTAATGTGGTTAGTGGGTCAAAGGGTAGACATATATGGTTTAGTTGCTATGTGTGGATCAACAAGATAAGGGTTAGGAGGTTACTGGTAAGTTATTTAGGGGTTATTGGGATATGGGTTAGGAGTCTTAGTTGGTTAGTGGCTAAGTTTTAAAGTTGATACACGGTAAATGGGTAAGGGTTGGCAGTTCGAGGCTAGAGAATTAGGGGTTTAGGGTTTAGTGGGTTAGTGATCAATTAAGGGATAGGGTCAAACATTATTAGTGTCCCAAGGGGGAGCATGTACGTGATAGTGAGAGTTAGGGGCCAGTTGAGGGTAAGGGGTAGATTAGTTGGTGGTTGTCAAGGGGTTAGGGGTTAGTGGGATATGGATTAGTCATATTTTGGGTCGTAATAAAGTATTGACAAACAACCTCTTCCTCATACTGCTTTTCCCTTTGTTTTTCATTTCAAAATAAGTTTATGGTCTAAGAGGCTATTTCTTATTGGGATTCAAGGCTCAAAATCAATATATACAAGCAAGAAACATTTACACATGGAAAATACATAGTCAAAACAAGTATTGACAAGGAATAATATCTATAATTATATAGCCATATTATTCTTATTATTTTCTTTGGAAACAAAATTACATTTTTATTTGAGATGAAAAAAACACATTTTGTTGATGTTCATGGCATTTAAGAGAGAGACATACAATGTTCTTCTCAATCACCCACAAAAAATAAAGAGGAAAACTTGAGCATGAAAAAATTACTCAACAAATTGAATATTGTCTTAGCCTTATAGTTTTAAGAAGCATTGCATTATAGTAGTATAGGATATATAGAAGCAAGAAAACATTTTCCAACAATAATCTCTTCGGGTAATTTAAGTACATATAACAAGATAATTAAAAACAATTATGAACAAAGATAATCTTTAAAAATACTAGTGAGAGATCACTAGTTGCACCTGTATCAGATTAAAGATTTCTAGTGCTAGTTAAGTATATTTGATGAAGGTCGATTTCGGGGGTCCTTCAAATCAAGTTTTCCAAGATCTCGATCCTTGGACCTATGGGTATATATATATAGCCGAGAGCCAAAGCGATGTAATATGTAAATGATGTAAATTGAATATAATGAAACAAAATGTATCGCCAGCTGTTGATGGACACAAACGAAGATTTGGGGGCTAAGTATCCAAAAGAGACGGTAGGTGTCCAAGGGGGAGAGTTACCCATATCCATTAAACCAAAACCCATTTCTTATTTTCTCTAAATTATCCTTACCATGAACTTTCCATTAGTTGTTGAGTGTTCTAGAGCCCAATCATTGAATTCATGTAAGAGGGTTGGTGTGAGAGACACTTCCATAGTTATTGAGAGCATGGGGGATGAGTACAATCATCTTGGAGAAGAGTGCAAGTCAAGCAAGCAAGAGAAAGAGAGGAAATTCATATGGATAGAGACCATGCTAGCACATTCACGTTTTTGCATAGAGAGTTGTTTTTACATGAATTTTTCTGGCCAACAATGGAGTTCTGGGTGTGGGAGCTCGAAGGTATATATTGTGGAAATGTTTGGTTGCTATTTGGAGCTGTAATCTCGTGAAGAAAGAGGATGTGTGTTTGGGAGTGGCGTGCTGCTCGAGATTCACCGAAGAAGCATGTGTTTTGCTGATGGGAGAATTTGTGTTTACAACTGTAGAATTCTTGAGGTCCCATTAAGTAAAATTCATGTCGAACCTGTGTTGGAAGCCCTGGAGGGGAGTACAAAGGGCTGAGGGACTGTGACCACTGAAGGGGGATTCCATCCCTTGGGTTGTACAGGTTGAGGGGAAGTGAGCTGGTGGAATGGAATTAGCTATGAGTTTAACTTCTAAGAGGGGAACATTAGCCAACCTTAGGGACCACCATCTCTTATGGATTCATAGGCCTAACTCAAGGGTGTCTTGTTGTTGAGAACTCGAACAACAAAGCTATGGTCGGGAGGAATGTTCTTCCTTTGTAGAGGGTTGCATACTTGTATAAGATAAGTGTTCTTATCTGATGTGTTGATGTGTTAAATGTTGATATATATTTGCTGTGCATTTTACTTGGAGTTCTATTGGTTATAAATGCTTGTTGGGAGAAAAATGATGTATTTAAATCCCTGTTTATATGGTTGAATATTTTTGTATGTTATTTAATTGTTTCTATGCATAGTTAAGCAATTGTATTTACATTTTTTAAGTAGTATAGACAACTACTTGAGTTTAGTAGTCATGTTGTGTGATTATTTCCACATTTGATTTAATATCAGGAATTTTATGGGGTCATTTTTAGTAGTGATGTGTCCCAACTAGGGGCTGGGTACGTTACAAAATGGTATAAGAGCTACTGGTTCAACAATGGAACCATATGGGCCAACAACTAGTGTGAATTTGAGTAAATTTGTTGTTGCAAATTTGGTCTATGTGAGTTTGGGGAAAAATCAGGAGAAAATCGGAGTTAAATCCCCAAATTCGTGGTCAAGATTCATGTTAGAATGAATCAAAACTATTTAAGGAGTTTAATGGAACCAATATGCAAAGTTGCAGGGCCGAATTCAACTTGGAATGACCAAATTTCACATTTTAATGGTTGTTGTAGAGTTATAGGTAGTTTGGTAAACCGACGATCGAGATCGCGTTTGATCGCGAGATCAACGACCGAGTTTAACTTTGATAAATTTTTTTTTGTAAGGTTTCAACAGTTTGGAAGGTCGAAAAAGTAAAGGACTGAGATTCAATTTCGGCGGTTGAAAGTTGAAGTAAATCGATGGTCCAGATTCACCTAGATTGTGCTCAAAATTTTCCAAGTGTTGGAGTTCATCAAAATATTTTGCTGATGGTCGATGGTCAGATCGACAAGATTTGTGGAGCGTTTGAAGTTTGGCATTTGAACTTGTCTAAGGCTGAAGTTCGGATCGATGAGTTTGGCCAAAATAAGTCTCTTATCATCAACGACCGATAGTCGGGGATCGACAAATTTTGGCCAAATTTTGAAAGTGTCAAAGTTCACCAACAAAACTTGTTGACGGCTGTTGGTCGGGGATCGACATGAATTGATGAAAGTTTCACGTGTTTAGAGAGGATATTTGATCGTCGATGGCCGGGGATTGAAATAATTCAATGAAAATTTCATGCATCCAGGGGTCTGTTGATCATCGATGATTGATGAATCAGGGATTGGTGGATTGTGATGAGAGTTTTCATTTGTCCAAGAGAAGTGGCCGATCGTCGATGAAGGAAAAGAGAATGATTACATCATCATCCACGTGTCATGCCATATCACCAAAGTTGACACCTCAGGATGATGTGTCATGCCATGTCAGTAGATTCCACATCAGCCTAGAAGTGGTCGATGACTGATGGTCAGGTCGATTTGAGGGGGTGTTTTCGACACTCCTCAAGGATCGTCGATCACCGATGGACTGATGGTTGGGAGTCGATCGACTTAGTGAGGGGCTTTCATTCGCCAATGAAGATCGTCGACAATCGATGATCGATCGAGCGATTTAGAGTTGGGTACAAATCGATCATCGGGGAGTTGGCCGATGGCCGACGGTCGGGTCGACAATATGGAGAAAGCGTTGTGCGTGCCCAAAGGAGAACGCCGGTCCCTGATGGCCAATGAAGCATATATAAACGACTCATATTCCACGTGATTTGAGATCAATGGTTCAGATTTAGAGGGCTGTTACAATAGTAAAATAGTAAGTTTTATGTGAAATTTTGTGGTTTTTGAAGGTCATTAACTTGCAGGGCGATTTTGAGGCCCTTAATGACGTTTTTAGCTAGTCAAAACCCACGAGAACAGACTGTACCAGTGTACCAAGGTACACTTTGTCTTTGCAGCTCAAATAAAATAACCCATAGAGAGCTATCCAATGAGATAAATATTCGAAAAATGAAGCTCACATGAGAAAGTTACAACCAAAACAATAAGGGTAAAAATTTTGGCACCAGATTACTTTCGGAGGGCATAACTCCTTGCTCCGAAGTCCGTTTGGGGCATAGAAGCAATCGATGGAAAGATTATGACCCATATAATCTAGAGGTGGAGTCCAAATCAGGTTATGAGTACCTGAAAATGTGCAATAAGAGAAACAAGACACTTGTAACATGCATGGATAAATTGGGTAAAACAACCTAAACTTCTCTAGACCATAACTTTCAACTCGGAGCTCGATTTTGAGAAAATTAATAGTCGTTAGAAATTTCTTGAG
>ML779654.1:1023747-1054494 GCA_009831015.1 Picea engelmannii
TCATCTTGGAATTGTACATTTATGTGGGCATAAGGAGGTTGCCCCCTCGAAGAGGCTTATTATTTGAATTTCTCTCTTTTTCAAGGCGTTGAGTACTTATTCTGAGGTTTTTCTATGCTATATTGATATTTGGTTCTTAACAGAGGCATGGATATAGTCGTTGGAGAGATATTCCAGAGAATATTGTGTTTAAGGAATCATATTTTTGACTTGGGGCATTGTATTATCCATAAATTGATGAGAAGAATAGCCTATAATCTAATTAACAAATAAATTGCAATATGCTTAATTCTAACAACAATTATTGCATGCACATTTGTGCAAATTTAGAGATACATAAAAGCAAACTTTAGCCCCTACATGAGAACTAGAAATATGGAGGATGATTAAGGGTCTTACAACCATGAAGAAGAAATTAAAGGCATGAATGTCATCGTGGGTAATGCTGAGACTGAGTCTAATGGGAGAAGAGATAGGCATGAGCCTGTAACTACGAGAACCTGCAACAAGAACTATAGAGATACATGGATGGTAATGAGAGGATCATGAAGTCTCAAGAAGAGATACTTCAAAGCCATGAAGAATAAATTAAAGGCATGCATGTCATCATGGGTAATGCTGAGACTGAGTATAATGGGAGAAGAGATAAGCACGAGCCTGTAACTATGAGAAGCCTGTAAAAAGAACTGTAGATCTATAGGGATGATAATGAGAGGATCATGAAGTCTCAAGAAGAGATACTTCAAAGCATGAATATGCTGCAAAAGCAAGTCAACACATATTCAGGCACTAGGAAAGAAGCTAGTTCCAATCAAGTGGAAGTGTCTAGGTCTCATGATAGGAGAGATGATCATGGAGGATCTAGATGATCAAGTAGTATTAGTAGACATAAAAACCATCATTCCCCATGGCACTTGACTAGAAAAACATATGCACATTCAAGGTCAACAATCAACCGAAGTATATCTCCTATTAGGCATCAGAGAAGGAGACATGGATTAGATAGCTTGCAAGGGGAGCTGAGGAAAATCAAGCCACCATCATTTGATGGAGAAAAAAATAAAGTGAAGATGCAAAAGCATGGTTGTTGGGAATGAGAAAATATTTCCAGTTGCATAACTACTCATCAAATGCAAAAGCCAGAATTGCAGCCTACCACCTTCAAGGAAAGGCATCTATGTGGTGGGACCAGCTGAAGCAGGTTAAGCACCTTGATGAGAAGATAATTTATTGGAAGTAGTGAAAGAAATACTTTCAACAACAATACTTGTCAAAACAATATTATGACAAGAAGATGCAAGAGTTCTTTGAACTCAAACTTGGGAACATGACCATGGATGAATATGAGAGAAAGTTCTTGGAACTTCTCAAGTACGTGAGCTTCATCAAAGATGAGAAGGTCAAAGTTTAGAGGTTTCTGAGTGGAATGACATCCTTTTATAAGGATAATATTCAGTTTGATGAGCCCAAGAATTTAGAGGAGCCACAAGGAAGGCCAAGTATTTGTATGAGAAAAATAGAGGAATACCAACTTTTCAAAAGGTTTGGGATGACAAGAAGAAATGAAAGATGGATCAAAGGAAGAAAATATTCAAGCCACCATTCATAAGGAATATATCTCAATCATATCAACAAGGGAATCCATCTCAAGGTGATTAGAAAATGATAGAGTCCATAGGAAAGAGGCCAAGACAACAACCCATAAAGTTTTGGGGATGTGAAGGATATCACATATATAAAGATTGTCCTCACCGAGGAGATAAGATGAAAATTTTTCATAGCGTCAAGGAGGAGATAATAGAGGATGTGTGAAAAAGCATGCCAAGGATCTATGCATCCTTGGAAAATGGACACACAGACTATCAATCCCACATGATTGAGGTGGAAGGTAAGATTGATAATCAACCCATAAATATTTTAATTGATTCTGGAGCTAGTCATAGCTATATAGATCCAAAACTAATTGAAAGATTTAAATTGAAGAAAAATAAGCATGAAAAGTCTTGGTTAGTTCAACTAGCTACTGGAACCAAGAGAAGAATTATTGAGCTTGTTAAAGAATTCCCTATAAACATGAAAAAAATTAACACTAGGGAATGTTTGAACATCATATCATTGGGGTCTTATGATTGCTTGATTGATATGGATTGGCTAGAAAATCATCGTGTTGTTTTAGATTTTTATAACAAGGTGTTCACATGTCTTGATGAAGAAGGGAATTCAAGGACAATGCAAGGTATTACAAGGCCTATAACTATCCGAGAGATTTCAACATTGTAGTTGAAAACAAGTTTTAGAAAAGGGTGCTAGATATATGCATCCCATATGGAAGAGCCAATGAAGGATAAGGATCCAAGTCTTAAAGATTATTCAGTATTGAAAGAGTATGAAGATGTGTTTGAGGAGTTGCCATGATTGCCACCAATGAGGGATATAAATTTCTCAATTGACTTAATGCATGGAGCTGCCCCAATCTCTAAGACTCCCTACAGAATGAGCATGCCAGAGATAAAAGAGTTTCAAATGAAACTAGAAGAGTAGTTAAAGAAAGGGTACGTACGCCCAAGTGTTTCTCCTTGGGGTTCCCGAGTTATTTTTTTCAAGAAAAAAGAAGGAATGATGGGGATATGTAATGACTTCAAACAACTGAACAAGGTTACAATCAAGAACAAATATCCTTTTCCAAGGATTGATGATCTTTTTGATCAACTGAAAGGAACAAAGATATTCTCCAAGATTGATTTGAGGTCGAGATATTATCAAGTGAGAATCAAAGAAGGGGATACTAGCAAAATGACCTTTAGGAAGAGGTATGGACACTAAGAGTTTGAAGTGTTGAGAGAGCACCAATTGTTTTCCAAATTGAGTATGTGCACTTTCTATCAAAAGCAGATCCATTATTTGGGTCACATTGTTTCAAAAAAGGGCATAGCAGTGGATCTAGAAAATATTGAAGCAGTCAAGAGTTGGCTAACACCAACAAATATTTCAGAAGTTAGATCATTTATGGGTCTAGCTGGTTACTATAGGAGATTCAATGCGAGATTCTCCAAAATTGCACACCCAATAACATCTTTACAAAAGAAAGGAGTAAAGTTTGAATGGAGTGTTAAATGTGAATACAATTTTCAGTGCTTAAAGGATTTGTTAACTAGTGCACCTATTTTGAAAGTTGCAGATCCATATGAGGATTTTGTTGTGTGCACATATGCATGCAAGAAAGGGATCGATGAATTCCTTATGCAAAATGGACATGTAATTTGTTATGAGATCAAGAAATTGAAGGAACATGAAATAAATTATGCCATACATGACTTAGAGTTGGCAACCATAGTACATGCCTAAAGAATGTGGAGGCATTACCTTATGGGCAGAAAATTTGAATCGAGCACAGACCATAGTGGTCTGAAATATTTGTTTGAACAACCGACATTAAATGCTAAACAAACTATATGGATGGCATTTTTGAGTGAATATGACTTTAATATCAAGCATATAAAAGGAAAAGAGAACAAGGTGGATAATGCACTCAATATAAGGGTGCATAAAATGCATGCTATAGCCATTAGTATGTATAGAACATATTTGAAAGATAGAATTTTAGAAGCTGTAACAACAAACCAAGATTATGTACAAGTCAAAGAAAGCTTATACTAGAATGATATACAACAAAAATATAAGGATTACAAGCTAGAAGAGGATGGGATCCTCTTATTTCAGAACATAGTTTACGTTCCCAATTCTCAAGAATTGAGAAATTTAGTTCTAAAGGAGATGCATAATGTGCCATACGCTAGACATCCAGGATATCAGAAAACTATTACAGCTATAAGAGGCCAATATTTATGGCCTGGTATGAAGAAATACGTCACTGATTATTTGGATAGATGTATGGAATGTTAGAAGGTAAAGGCTGATCACAGACATCCAGTAGGATTGTTGCAACCATTGCCCATTCCTGAATGGAAATGGGAAGTTGTTACTATCAATTCATTACCAAATTGCCTAGGACAACAAGCCAACATGATTCCATCATGGTAGTGGTCGACAAGCTTACAAAGGATGCACATTTCATTCTAGTAAAAGTAACTCATAAGGAAACCAATATTGTAGAAATTTATATGAGAGAAGTTGATAGGCTACATGGTGTGCCTAAGAAAATAGTGTCAGATCGAGATCCCAAGTTCACTTCCAAATTTTGGAATGGGTTGTTTAAATGATTTGGGAATAATTGAAGATATGTTGAGAATGTATGTAACGAACAAGCCTTCTAAATGGGAAGACTATATCACTTTAGTTGAGTTTGCATACAAAAATGGGTATCAAGAATCATTGAAGATGAGCCAGTTTGAAGCATTGTATGGCAGAAAATGCAACACACCAGTAAGCTGGGATAACCTAGTAGACAGAGTCGTGATTGGGCCCGAGATGTTAAAGGAAATGGAGGAACATATGGTAAGGATTAGGAAGAATTTGAAAATTGCACAAGATTGACAGAAGAACTATGTTGGTAAAAAGAGAACAAATAAAGAATTCAAAGTGGGAGAACATGCGTTTTTAAAAGTTAAAGACAAGAGAAGCTCTCTCAAATTGGGAAGTTGCCCAAAGTTGGTAGTGAGATATTGTGGGCATTTTGAGAATTATTCCCATGTTGAGAGGAGGAAAAGGAGTTCTCATAAAAGCCCGACTGAAAGTGCGGAAATTAATGCAGGTTCTAATATGATCAATGGTCTTCGAAGCAGGTACCCAATTAGAAACCCATTTAGGGTGAATTGAAAAAATAATCCCAGCCCTTAAGAAATTTTCCAACTCCCTTTAAAAGCTGCTTTAAATGTAGAGTTAATAGATTTTTGTTCTTGCATAAATGGTTTCATGCTTTCCTTGATGGGAATAGCATTCTGTAAAAGACCAGGATCAAAACCACGAAGATCCTTATACGACCAAGCGTAAACCTCTTGAAATCCACCAAGTAGCTTGGAAATATTCATTTCTTCTTTATCAGAACATTGGGTACTTATGTTAACGTTCTTTGAAGATTCAAGTGCCCTAATGTTCAAGGAGATGGTTTCACCCACCCTCCTTCATAACTCCTCTTCTTTCTGTTTTTCTTTATTGCCTACATCACTCGATGAAAACAAACTCTCAAGAGGAGTCAATCCCTCAAGAATCTTATTGTTTTCTATAGATATAATTTCCTCGATCTTGAGAGGTTCATATTGAATGAAAGCATAAGTGCTCTCATTGTTAGGGAGGGTTTGCCAAGATTCTACATTGTCAGGGATATATGGATAATATAGATATTGAAAAGAACAATCAGACCTGTGAGGTAAGAGTTTCTGATTAGGAGAAGCCGCAAAGGCAACTAACCGACAAGCCATTGAATTCAACTCCCTCTTAACATGAGTGGTGTTGAAATATAAAAGGTTCGAGATAAGTGCCCAAACAGTTTGGGTGTATCGTTCCATCAACTTGTTGCTAGGAGAGCATATCTTACGTATCAGGTTCACAACAAGCTCAGAATCTCCAAAAACTGAAAGGTGAATACAACCAAGATTACGAGCGTTTTCAATGCCTAATAATAAAGCTTCAAATTCAGTGACATTGTTTGTACAAGCAAACTCTAACTTGTAAGACAAATTATGAATTTTTCCTACAGGGGAAACCAAGATAATGCCAGCCCCATTACCTTCATTAGAGTGTGAATCATCAAAGTGCATGTGCCACATATCATCATCTAAATCAATTTGTTCCAAAGGAATATTATCCTCCTCAACAAAGATGGAATACACTCCAAGGTCCTCTTCGAAATGGTTTACACTAGATTGTGGAACACTCTCTATGTAGGGTGAAATCCTTCCCTCTCTAAGGACTATAATGTTCTTACCATTCCGAGGCACGTATAAATGCGTCCCGTCGAGTGAGAGGTACCCACCTATTAAGGATTTCCAATATCTTCCTAAGATAATCGAGTAATTTCTTACATGCATATCAATTACCTGAATGCTGAGGGTTGTCCTTATTTCAGGATGAGCGCATAAAAACAAGGTCACATCCTTAATCTCATCTATGGTTGTTTATTTTAGACTATTATAGGAGAGCATGCTTCTGGTGTTTTCATTTGTACAAGACAAGCCTAGATCTTCCATAATAATCTTCGACATCACACTTGGGCCCGAACCGCCATCAATGAGGCAACATTGGGCAATCTTATCCATAATCTTTACAGAAATATAAAATGGGGGATTTTTTACAGGATATCTAAAGTTATGTACACCTACTTTATTTACAGAAGAATCCTCTTTGTTTACCCCTTCGGAAAGATTGGCTACAATAGAAGCTTTTCCTTCCATGAATTGTTTTAGATGCATCTGTTGTTCAGGCACGACAACCATGTTTAGAAGGGTTGCATCTGCTTTGATGTTGGCCAACTGATTCAAGATATTGTATTTGGGAGAGGGGAGAGGGGGAGTAATTCCTTGACTCTCAGGAACTTTAGGAACTTGGAATGTAGCATCGGGTGAGGATGAGCTCGGTCTAGAAGAACTGCCTAGAGGATCAAATTTTCCCTTGGGAGCATAGGCTTTGTTCCTAGTGTTGATGACCATGACGTCATCTGGCTTTGAAAAATCTAGGAAAACGATAGTTTCTTTTGGTCTCTTACCAAAGATCTTATCTCTGACACTCCTCTTTACCTCAAATGTGGTTTCCTCGTGGTGTTCCTCATAGAAGTTACACCAACTTTGAGGCAATATAGCTTTACGCTGAAAATTACCTTCCATCGAACTTCTAAAGGGGGGTGCAGAAGAGGACGAAGCTCCAGGGATGAGAGGGGAGACAGTTCCTTTCCACTCATATGCTATCATACAGTTGTTCATGTCTTGTACTAGTTGTAAAAGAGAAGACATGTCTGTTTGTCTAACCGACTCTCCCTGGGGAAGTTCAGTTCTTTCAAGCTGTTCTTCATACTCTGAACAAGCATGCAGAGCAGAACCGAGATTATCAATGGATTTTTCCTCGAGCCTATGATGGTAGGGGGAAGGTAATGCATTGTAGTAATGCATGATAGCGACTTGGTTCTGGGGGCAGATAAGTTTAGGGATTTGATTGTATAACTTGTTGAAATGCAAGTTGAAAGACTTGATGGTCTCACCATCCTTATAGGTGACGTTATTGTATTTCATTAAATTCTCAGCTAGGCTTTTAGATTGCCCGTATGTGGATCAAAACCAATAGATTAACTCCTCCCAAGTAGACAAAATCTTAGGAGGAAGGCCAAAGAAATCAGCCGCAGCCTTTCCTCCTAAGGAATTGATGAATAAGCGCAGGCAAGTATCATTGTCATTGGCCCCTATGTTATGACAAGCATTAGAAAATGCCACCAGGTGTTCATTTGTAGTGACAGTGTTATTTCCCGAAAACCTAGGAATATTCTCTTTGAATTTAGGAACTGGACGAGTAACAGGTGCTAGGTTAAGAGGAAATGACACATGCCACGGTGTGGTTGTGGCATCTTCTTCAAACTGAAAAAGCCCATACTTTTTAATGAATTTGGTGGGATTTGTGGTAGATTGGACAGGGATATGGTGGCTATATAAGATACCAATCACTGATGACGATAAAGACTGAGAAGATGAAACACTTCTAGTGCCACTAGAGCCACCACTAGATGTCATCTTGTGGATCATAGATGAGGGAAAGAAAGACGATCTGGATGAATTAGACAAAGTTCTCCTTAGAGCACTTTGTTGGGTAGATAACACAACATTCATCCTTACTATTTCAACAATAGGATTGATTTTAGGTGACAAACCTCCTCCTCTTCTAGAAGCATGAGAGTATAAGGACATGAAAGAAAGGCCAAAACTGAAGAAACTAGAAGGTTACTGCTGATTTCTAGGCTATCTATGTCTAGTTTCCAATCGTTCTTGGGCACTAATATCTCACTCAATTGTTTCCCATGAATGGTTAAGCTCAGCGCGGGTATTGGCAGTGTCTAAAATGGTATTAAACAAGTTCAAGCAATGGTGTTTTGATCTTGGAGACCGAGCTCAATATTGGGCTGCTTTGCAACATGCACAATCATTAAGAAATACAATAGTCAAAGAATCAATATCAGAAAAATAGATGTATCGATGAAAATCGAGTATAAAAATTAACTAGAGAGATATCAAATATCTCCCCAGTATGGTCGCCAAATAAATGTTGAGGAAAAGATATGAATTGATCTTACTCAAGCATTTTAAGATTTTTCTTGGCTAAAGAAAAATAGATGGGAATGTCACCCTAGGTTTATAGCCTTCAAAAATAAAATCCTAACTCACAAGTATCAATTACAAGTCCTTAGGCTAGTCTTTTTCACAAATAAAAGCTTGCTGGAAAATTCATTTTAATATGATTTTCTGAAATAATAGTCGCTGAAAACAAGTGTAAAGACAGAAGTAAGAAACCAAGATGATAATTAAAACAGATGAGACATAAAGCAATCCTTTATTTCATTCCAATTCACCAAAGAGTCATTTTCTTTACAAAATCTCATAAACAAATTTCGGACCAAAGTCAAACTTAGACATCCCCGATGGAACATACAAAAGGACCTCTAACAGAAAACCAAAACTAAACTTTAAAAGCTAGATCATCTTGCCACAGATTGCTACCCACTCGACTCTACACACTAGCCTTTGTCAGTCATGAAAATTAATTCACAAACAGACAAGTCTACACAGACTATCAAAGATAGATCAACACCTCTGAAAAATAAGTGTCTGAATGATGTAATTCAACCTTGAATGTTTTTGTCTACAATAAGACCCCGCTATCATAAAAAGAATTAGGCTTGTGATAAATTAATGAATGAATGAAAACTGAACTATCTCAATGTAAACTCAAAGAGCAAACCTTAGTATGCTTCTCCTTCTATCCTCTCTCTCGTTCCTCCCTTTCTTTTTGCCTTTAAGAAAATTAGAATTGGTTAAAGTAGTTGAACCACCTCATTAGTTAAGTTAACTAAGAACTCAACCAACTTCTTAGTTAAGGGGGGAAAAGTAATAAGTCATAATAAGGGTTTTAAATAAATAATAACTAGTAGGTGGGACCCCTTGTAACTCCCATTTAGCTCTTAACAATTATAACATAACTAGTCAATTAAGAAAACAAAACTTTCCTTGTGAATCCCATCATCACATGCACATTTGACAATTTATCTCATTTATATTTGACATTGTTTTCAAAAATTCATTACTCATATATCCAAAAATAAAACATGCTGTCCAAAAATTCCTGAAGTCAACTGTCATCAACAATAGTTAAAATAAAAAAAACTCAAAAGCCATATTTCCCACTCTGAGATGCAATATTCCTTGATTGCTGTTGTCACCCTATGATTTTCCTAAATTTTCCTTTGGCTGCGCTGATCCTTTAGGCCTAATCTCATTGATCACGTGAGAACAATCATCCCTCAAATGCATCCGAGAAGACACAGATTTGTCAGAGCCATTGGAGGGTGAGGAAGGGGCAACAATGGATTTTCCTTTATCAAGGGCATGGTGGGCCTCAGTTTTCAACCTTTTGCTAGCATGAGATGACTGAACTTGTGAGTGAACAAGTGCAACTTGGACAACGGGGTTAATAGGCGGGGGAGCAGGTGGGGACAAATGGGGCCAACCATGATGTTGGGAGACTGCCGGATGGACAATCTCTTGCCATCCGTTGTTTTCAGGAACCTTGGGTTGAAATGAGACATGAGGGGGCATAGGAATACTAGGGGTTTGTGGAGCTTGGAAAGGAGGCCTTTCAGGCCTAGGTCTTTTGAGTCAGCATCAAAGTGTATGGAGAACCTTGGCCTTTTTGGGCATCTGTTCCAATTACCTCTCCCTTGGCTGCCATTTCCATGGCTACCTCGGCTGAAAAAACACATTCCTACATGCATGATGGATTAGCAAATAGTCTTTTAAACAACCATACATGATAACTCTTTAAAAATATGAAATAGATTTTGGCTCAACAACATATCAGGCTCATGCAATCCAATCCATAAAAATTGTTTAACTGTCATCAATGAGCAAGGGGTGAACAAAAGGTCCTGGGATATGTGAGGGGCTTGTATCAAGCGAAAAAAATGATAAAATGAGGGGGAAATAAACATAGTTACTGCTCAAACACCACAACAATGAACTATAATACAACCCAAAAAGAACACCACTATAATCCAACGAATTTAAACTATTTCAATACAAAATGTTTCTTGAGTGTAAATAATTTTAGAATAGGGAGTGAAAAATGAATGTGGGAAGGCGAGGGGGTTGTAATTAGCGGAAAGAGAAATAATGGTAGGGAAGGAGAGCGATTAATGTTCATAAAATTAATTCAGTGATCCATAAAACCATTATGCAAAAGGAAACACACCAACCAAAGGACCACTAACACCCCAAACAATTATTGTGTAATGTCCAAACAACTCTGCATATTTAACTTGCTCAATGTTGTAATCAAATATTTAACATAGTATCATCAAAACAAACAATATTCATTCCACAACAGCCTGTAGGGGAGCTCTGCTCCTCTCATTAATATTTTCAAACAATCCCCAAATGCATAACCAACAAACTATTTCCACTCTGTTCAACATCAAAATCAACCACTGCCCACGAATTATTCAAATCATCAAATATAACTCAAATGTCATGCTCAATTTTGTCTTTTAATCATTTAAAAATTGAATTGCAATGAAGTTATACTATCACAGCACCAGTGCTTATCACTGTTAAAAAGCATGGTATCCATTTAACATACATAGTGGACCGTCGACACCACAATTCATATCCAAATTGCAAGATCCTGACTTGCCATTTAAACACAGATACAACAATCACCACTTCACTCATGCTATGCTGTGGGACACACAAAACCATTCGACCAACGCAAGTGTATTTATGTGACTGTAAAAGTCCAATTTTCTCTAAATCTAAACATTCAAAATGTTGGGCTATCCATCCAATACAATGAGGCATCAACAACAGTCCCCATTTTAGAAAGCAATCGATCAAATTGCAATAAAGCCATGTTCAAAAAACCGTGACCTTCTCTAATGGCACAATCAATAAATATTGATAAAAAACACTGTGGACAACCATGCCATAATCACCACGATTGCAACATTCCCATTGAACAATTCTAAAACACACAGTCATAGTATTATTAACTCAAACTATCGGGCCGAGCTATCAATCCAATACAAAGAGGCAACAACAATATTGCCCAAATTAATCAATATTGCAATCGAACTACATTGTGTAAAACATGTTCCCCTCCTTGACAACACAATCAAATAACCATACATATATAGTGGATGGAAATGCCATAAACACCACGATTGCAATAATCATTTGGCCATTAAAAACACACAGTTACAATAATCATTGATTCATGCTATAGGAACACCACTCATACCAATGCATCAAGCATGAAGCATCATTGTGCATTAATCAATTAAAAACAGTGTTGGGTTATCAATTCAACAAACACAAGGACAACGCCTGTGTATTTGATTTATCCAATTAACCATAATGAGCTTATCCATTCAATTATAAAAACGATGCAGTAACTAGATACCAAAACCAACACCATCGTCACATAATCAACGGGGCGAGCCAATAATCAACCCTGCCGACAATACACACCAATCCATAACAACCAATAGTAAACCCGACAGTCCAGAACGGTCTTCTCTATCAACCCTCGGACTTGAGGAGTCAAGGGTTTGCTCTGTGGACCAACAGGGGGATGCTAGAGTCGACTCCTCTCAATGGTGAAAACCTCCGAGACCAATCGGTGCACACACAGAGAATACCACAATTCACTTCATGGACAGGGTGAAAAATCCCATGACAGGAGAGGCTATGAACAAAGGAGCAAGGCTTCATTTCAGATTTGTAATGATACTTAACACACGCAGGGTTTAACCCTCGTGGCTCTCCCAACCAACCAACTAACAATGCTGAGGTGAAAATAGAGCCGTGAAAAAACAATATAACCCACTACGTGACCATTAGAAGCATGAACAACCCAATGCCCAAGTGAACAATACGCAGTGACATAAAGCGCTTCCAACCCATTAAACCCCATAAAATCCAAAAACTAGGCATGGTGATCCAAAAACATGAAAACAATTGGCCACTAATACCAAATGAAACCTTCCAACTAAACCAACAAGGATGAAAACGAGCCTTTATGGTTGCTAACACTTAGGACGACCAAATACACTGTAACTTCAGACATTATCGCAGAGAAATCCACCAACAATTCATTTAAGAAAAATCACAATTTTACATAGTTGCCATACTTAAGGAAAACACAAACCCATACATATGAGCCAATCTCCATTTCATAACCAGAGCAAACTCATTGATGGAAAAAAAGGACATACCTATAATCAAAACACCTTAAAACATGAGTTGGCTGAGCAGTTCCTCTTTGCTTGAAAGTCGAAGCCTAACCAAAACAACACAGTTTGAACAATAGCCCGATTAGGGTGGTGGCTGGTGGAAGGAGTAAGGGTGACGTGCAATAAATGAACATTGCATCCATCCCCAGTCCATTAATTCCTTAGTACACACCAACAAGCTTTCATTAACTCAATTAATTAAACCATGTATCGAAACCATCAACCATTAAAACCAAGAGCGCGACCCATATCAACTTATGCCATAACATAACTATAATTCATATCGACTATATAACTCAATAAATCGCATAGATATTAACTTATTAGCTAGGATAACAACAATCCATTAAAATTCGATGCATGTAGTGTAGTATATTTGCATAGTTAAATTCCTTCCTTTTGCATTTGTTTATATTACTTTTGCCCTTTTCCAACTGCTCTTTATGTATTGTTACTAACATGTCTGTTGTGCAGGTGTCCCAATAATGGATCCAAGAATAGATAGCAATAGTATCAATGCATAACATAGGCCGTTGTAAAATAAAACTTGATCTTAGGGCAGCAGAAAAAACACATAACACGCCTAATCCATGATCCAAGTGTCGCAATTTGTACCAACACATAATAAGCCCTATCCATCGCCAATAAAAATAAGATCTCATTAGCCATGTAAGCAGTGTCGAACAATAGCACAACATCAAATAAGAACTAGATCTAACCTCCACTCTACCAGGGGGTCCCACCTACTAGTATTATTTAGCTTTTATAATAATAGGCTTTAGCAACACTTTGCGGGCAAAACTTCGTTGCGATTTTAATCATCAACAAATTGGCAACTCCATAGGGAAATTTGTTTTCAATAGATTTAGAACTCATAACTCATCATTTCATAAACCAAGAATAACAGATCAAGGAGATATAACTATGAAGATTATGCAACAGGGGGAAGTGAGCGGATTTAATGGAAAAATGACCGGGAATTTGGGAATAACTCATGAAAAGTGTTAAGTATGAGGGGTTTTACCACTGTATGAATAATCATCCAACCAGAATCTGCTCTTAACTTCAAGGAGAAAATTTTTAGACTTGCTCCTAAAAATCTCAATGGATGAAGAAATGGCAAGAAGAAGCAGGAAATAACCAAATCTTTATAAGACAACAGTGGAAATATATAACAATTTCAAGGGTGCCTTTAGAGGAGACATCATGACAGCCGTGTAACCTTGATTGTTACTGACTAACAATGCTTTGCGGGAGCCTCACTCTGGTAGAATTGATCCAACATCCTATTTTGACCAAATTAACTCAAAAATGACATGAAACAAAATCATGACAGAAGTAAAATTGCAAAAATTAAAACAACAACAAAAAAAGATAGAAATGAAAAAGCAGCAAGGAAATTGTTAACACAACAAGCATAAGTCAAACTACTGTAAAGCAGAAAAGAGAAGCATAAAATGAAAGCAGAGTTAGGCTACTAGTATACAGAAAATCCAAACAACATTAGAACTTTTCACGTTGGTCCCTCATAATGTTTCAAACGAGAACCGTTAGTGCTATAAGAAAACGATTGCTCTTGTAGATATTTTAGAATGTAAGAGTTAGTATCCAGGACAAAAGTAATTTTGAAAGGATCTAGAAATAACACTTGGAACTCCAAGGCAATTATTATCCCTTTAATGTATATGATTAGATCTTCAAGGTATATATGGATGTTGATTAATTCATCAAGATTTGTGTGTATAATTTTTTAAAAAAGAAGTACTTGCATCAGGTAAGACAGAAAGCTAGCATTTGTAAGACATGGTGCCCCAACTAGTGATAAGAGTGGTTTTTTAAGCATCTACCCGTTTTACTTTGATTTTCCTGAAACCCAAAAAACTGTCAAGTAAGGGTCTCAACTATAACTATACAACCTGCTGTAGAATTATTCCCACGTTGAGAGGAGGAAAAGGAGTTCTCATAACAGCCTGACTGAAAGTGCGGAAATTAATGTAGGTTCTAATATGATCAATGGTCTTCGAAGCAGGTACCCAATTAGAAACCCATTCAGGGTGAACTGAAAAAATAATCCTGGCCCTTAAGAAATTTTCCAACTCCCTTTGAAAAGATGCTTTAAATGCAGAGTTAATAGATTTTTGTTCTTGCATAAAAGGTTTCATGCTTTCCATGATGGGAATAACATTCTGTAAAAGACCAGGATCAACACCACGAAGATCCTTATACAACCAAGCATAAACCTCTTGAAATCCACCAAGTAGCTTAGAAATATTCATTTCTTCTTTATCAGAACATTGGGTACTTATGTTAATGTTCCTTGAAGATTCGAGTGCCCCAATGTTCAAGGGGATGGTTTCACCCAGCTTCCTTCGTAAATCCTCTTCTTTCTATTTTTCTTTATTGCCTACATCACTCGATGAAAACAAACTCTCAAGAGGAGTCAATCCATCAATAATCTTATTATTTTCTATAGATATAATTTCCTCAGGCTTGAGAGGTTCATCTTGAATGAAAGAATAAATGCTCTCATTGTTAGTGAGGGCCTACCAAGATTCTACATTGTCAGGGATATATGGATAATATAGAGATTGAAAAGAACAATCAAGCTTGTGAGGCAAGAGTTTCTAATTAGGAGAAGCCGCAAAGGCAGCTAACCGACCAACCATTGAATTCAACTCCCTCTTAACATGAGTGATGTTGAAAGATAAAAGGTTCGAGATAAGCGCCCAAACAGTTTCGGTGTATCGTTCCATCAGCTTGTTTCTAGGAGAGCATATCTTACGTATCAGGTTCACAATAAGCTCATAATCTCCAAAATATGAAAGGTGACTACAACAATGATTACGGGTGTTTTCAATGCCTAATAATAAAGCTTTGAATTCAGTGACATTGTTTGTACAAGTAAACTCTAACTTGTAAGACAAATTATGAATTTTTCCTGCAGGGGAAACCAAGATAATGCCAACCCCATTACCTTCATTAGAGCGTGAACCATCAAAGTGCATGTGCCACATATCATCATCTAAATCGATTTGTTCCAAAGGAATATTATCCTCCTCAACAAAGATGGAATACACTCCTAGGTCCTCTTCGATATGGTTTACACTAGATTGTGGAACACTCTCTATGTAGGGCGAAATCCTTCCCTCTCTAAGGACTATAATGTTCTTACCATTCCGAGGCACGGATAAATGCATTCCATCGAGTGAGAGGTACCCACCTGTTAAGGCTTTCCAATACCTTCCTAAGATAATTGAGTAATTTCTTACATGCATATCAATTATCTGAATGCTGAGGGTTGTCCTCATTTCAGGATGAGCGCATAGAACCAAGGTCACATCCTTAATCTCTCCTATGGTTGTTTGTTGTAGAATATTATAGGAGAGCATACTTCTGGCATTTTCATTTGTACAAGACAAGCCTAGCTCTTCCATAATAATCTTCGACATCACACTTGGGCCCGAACCGCCATCAATGAGGCAACAATGGACAATCTTATCCATAATCTTTACAGAAATATAAAAAAGGGGATTTTTTACAGGATATCTAAACTTATGTACACCTACTTTATTTACATAATAATCCTCTTCGTTTACCCCTTCAGAAAGATTGGCTACAACATAAGCTTTTCCTTCCATGAATTGTTTCAGATGCATCTGTTGTTCAGGGACGACAACCATGTCTAGAAGGGTTGCATCTTCTTTGATGTTGGACAACTGATTCAAGATATTGTATTTGGAAGAGGGGAGAGGGGGAGTAATTCCTTGACTCTCAGGAACTTTAGGAACCTGGACTGTAGCAATAGGTGAGGATGAGCTCGGGCTAGAAGAACTGCGTGGAGGATCAAATTTTCCCTTGGGAGCATAGGCTTTGTTCCTAGTGTTGATGATCATGAAGTCTTCTGGCTCTGCAAAATCTAGGACAATGATAGTAGCTTCTGGTCTCTTACCAAATATCTTATATTTGGCACTCTTCTTTACCTCACATGTGGTCTCCTCGTGGTGTTCCTCGCAGAAGTTACACCAACTTTGAGGCAAGATAAATTTAGGCTGAAAATTACCTTCCACCAGACTTCTAAAGGGGGGTGCAAAAGAGGACGAAGATCCAGGGGTGAGAGGTTAGACAGTTCCTTTCCGCTCATATGCTATCATACGATTATTCATGTCTTGTACTAGTTGTAAAAGAGAGGACATGTCTGTTTGTGTAACCAACTCTCCCTGGGGAAGTCCAATTCTTTCAAGCTATTCTTCATACTCTAAACAAGCATGCAGAGTGGAACCAAGATTATCAATGGCATTTTCCTCAAGCCTCCTTTATTTCATAATGCAATCCTTTATTTCATTCCAATTCACCAAAGAGTCATTTTATTTACAAAATATCATACAGAAATTTCGGACCAAAGTCAAACTTAGACATCCCCAATGGAACATACAAAAGGAGCTCTGACAGAAATCCAAAACTGAACTCTAAAAGTTGGATCAACTTGCCACAGATTGCTGCCCACTCGACTCTGCACAATAGCCTTTGTTATTCATGAAAATTAATTCACAAACAAACAAGTCTACACAGACTATCAAAGATAGATCAACACCTCTGAAAAATAAGTGTCTGAATGATGTAATTCAACCCTAAATGTTGTTGTCTACAATAAGACCCTGCTATCATAAAAATAATTAGGCTTGTGATAAATTAAGGAATGAATGAAAACTGAACTATCTCAACATAAACTCAAAGAGAAAACCTTAGTATGCTTCTCCTTCTATCCTCTCTCTTGTTCCTCCCTTTCTTTTTGCCTTTAATCAAATAAGAATTGGTTGAAGTAGTTGAACCACCTCATTAGTTAAGTTAACTAAGAACTCAACCAAATTCTTAGTTAAGGGGGGAAAAGTAATAAGTCATAATAAGGGTTTTAAATAAATAATAACTAGTACGTGGGACCCCTTGTAACTCCCATTTAGCTCTTAAAAATTATAACATAACTAGTCAATTAAGCAAGAACAACTCTCCTTGTGACTCCCATCATCACATGCACATTTGACAATTTATCTCATTTATATTTGACATTGTTTTAAAATATGCATTACTCATATATCCAAAAATAAAACATGTTGTCCAAAAATTCTTGAAGTCAACTGTCATCAACAATAGATAAAATAAAAATAACTCAAAAGCCATATTTCCCAGTCTGAGATGCAATCTTTCCTTGATTGCTGCTGTCGCCCTTTGATTTTCCTGAATTTTCCTTTGGCTGCACTGAGCCTTTAGGCCTAATCTCCCTGATCACGTCAGAAAAATCATCCCTTAAATGCATCTGGGAAGACACATATTTATTAGATCCATTGGAGGGTGAGAAAGGGGCAGAAATGTCTTTTCCTTTGCTAAGGGCATGGTGGGCCTCAATTTTTAACCTTTTTCTAGCATGAGAAGAATGAATCAGTGAGTGAACAGTGCAGCTTGGAAAATGGGGTTAATAGGCGGGGGAGTAGGTAGGGACAAATTGGGCTAGCCACAATGTTGGGAGACTGCTGGATGGACAATCTCTTGCCATCCTACGTTTTTGGGAACCTCGGGTTGCAATGAGATATGAGGGGGCACGGGAATACCAGGGGCTTGTGGAGCTTAGAAAGGAGGCATTTCAAGCCTAGGTCTTGTGAGTCAACATCAAAGTGTATTGAGAACCTTGGCCTTCCTTGGCCTTTGTTCCAATTATGTCTCTCTCGGTTGCCTCTACCATGGCTACCTCGGCTGAAAAAACTCATTCTTGCATGCATGATAGATTAGCAAACAGTCTTTTAAACAACCATACATGATAACTCTTTAAAAATATGAAATATATTTTGGCTAAGAAACATATCAGGCTCATGCAATCCAATCCATAAAAAATGTTTAATTGTCATCAATGAGTAGGGGGTGAACAAAAGGTCCCGAGATATGTGAGGGGATTGTATTAAGCGAAAAAATGATAAAATGAGGGGGAAAGGAACACGATTACTGCTCAAATACCACACCAATCAACTGTAATGAAACCCAAAAAGAACATAACTATAATCCAATGACTTTAAACTGTTTCAATACAAAATTTTTCTTGACTGTAATTCATTTTAGAACAGGGAGTGAAAAATGAATGTGGGAAGGCGAGGGGGTTGTAATTAGCGGAAAGTGAAATAATGGTAGGGAAGGAGAGATATTATTATTCATAAAATTAATTCAGTGATCCATAAAACCATTCTACAAAGGGAAACACACCAACCAAATGACCACTGAGACCCCAAACAATTACTGTGTATTGTCCAAACAACTCTGCATATTTAACTTGCTCAATGTTGTAATCAAATATTTAACATAGTATCATCAAAATAGACACTATGCATTCCAAAAAAACCTGTAGGGGAGATCTGCTCCTCTCATTAATATTTTCAAACAATCCCCAAATGCATAACCAATAAACTATTTCAACTCTGTTCAACATCAAAATCAACCACTGCCCACGAATTATTCCAATCATCAAATACAACTCAAATGTTGTGCTTGATTTTGTCTTTTAATCATTTAAAAATTGAATTGCAATGAAGTTATACTGTCACAACACCAGTGCCTATCACTGTTAAAAAGAATGGTATCCATTTAACATACATAGTGGACCGTCGACACCACAATTCATATCCAAATTGCAAGATCTTGACTTGCCATTTAAACACACAGACAACGATCACCACTTCACTCACGCTATGCTGCGGGACACACAAAACCATTCGACCAACGCAAGTGTATTTCTGTGACTGTACAAGTCCAATTTTCTTTGACTCTAAACATTCAAAATGTTGGGCTATCCATCAAATACAACGAGACATCAACAACATACCCAATTTTACAAAGCAATCGATCAAATTGCAATAAAGCCATGTTCAAAAACCCGTGACCTTCTCCAATGGCGCAATCAATTAATATTGATAACAAACACAATGGACAACCATGCCATAATCACCATGATTGCAACATTCCCATTGAACAATTCTAAAACACACAATCATAGTATTATTAACTCAACCTATCGGGGTGAGCTATCAATCCAATACAAAAAGGCAACAACAATATTGCCCAAATTAATCAATATTGCAATCGAACCACATTGTGTAAAACTTGTGCCCCTCCTTGATGACAAAATCAAATAACCATACATATATAGTGGATGTAAATTCCATAAACACTCCGATTGCAATAATCATTTGGCCATTAAAAACACACAGTTACAATAATCATTGATTCATGCTATAGGAACGCCACTCATACCAATGCATCAAGAACGAAGCATAATTGTGCATTAATCAATTAAAAACAGTGCTAGGTTATCAATTCAACAAATGAAAGGACACCGACTGTGTGTTTTATTTATCCAATTAACCATGCCGAGCTTATCCATTCAATTATAAAAACAATGAAGTAACTAGATACCAAAACCAACACCATCGTCACATAATCAACGAGGCGAGTCGGTAATCAACCCTGTCAACAATACACACCAATCCATAACAACCAATAGTAAACCCGACATGCCACAACGGTCTTCTCTATCAACCCTCAAACTTGAGGAGTCAAGGGTTTGCTCTCTGGACCAACACGGGGAGGCTAGAGTCGACTCCTCTCAATGGTGAAAACCTTTGAGACCAATCGGTGCACACACAAAGAATACCACAATTCACTTCGTGGATAGGGTGACAAATCCCATGACAGGAGAGGCTATGAACAGAGGAGCAAGGCTCCATTTCAACTTTGTAATGATACTTAGCACAAACAGGGTTTAACCCTCGTGGCTCTCCCATCCAACCAACTAACAATGCTGAGGTGAAAACAAAGTTGTGAAAAAAAAATATAACCCATTGCGTGACCATTAGTAGCATGAACAACCCAATGCCCAAGTGAACAATACGCAGTGACACAAAGTGCTTCCAACCCATTAAACCCCATAAAATCCAAAGACTTGGCATGGTGATACGAAAACATGAAAACAATCTGCCACTAAGACCAAACGAAACCTTCCAACTAAACCAACAAGGATGATAGAGAGCCTTTATGGCTGCTAACACTCAGGACAACCAAATACACTGTAACTTCAGACATTATCACAGAGAAAGCCACCAATGATTCATTTAAGAAAAATCACAATTTTACATAGTTGCCATACTTAAGGAAAACACAAACCCATACATCTGAGTCAATCTCCATTTCATAACCATAGCAACCTCATGGATGGAAAAAAAAGACATACCTATAATCAAAACACCTTAAAACACGAGTTGGCCGAGCGATTCCTCTCTGCTCAAAAGTTGGAGCCTAACCACAACAACACAGTTTGAACAATAGCCTGACTAGGGTGGCGGCTGGTGGAAGGAGTAAAGGTGACATGCAGTAAATGCACGCCGCCTCCATCCCTAGTCCATTAATTCCTTAGTACACGCCGTCAAGCTTTCATTGACTCAATTAATTAAATCATGTATCAAAACCTTCAACCATTAAAACCAATAGCGCGACCCATATCAACTTATGCCATAACATAATTATAATGCATATCGACTATATAACGCAATAAATCACATAGCTATTAACTTATTAGCTAGGATAACAACAATCCATTAAAATTCGATGGATGTAGTGTAGTATATTTGCATAGTTAAATTCCTTCCTTTTGCATTTGTTTATATTGCTTTTTCCTTCTTCCAACTGATCTTTATGTATTGTTACTAACATGTCTATTGTGCAGGTGTCCAAGTAATGGATCCAAGAATAGATAGCAATGGTATCAATGAATAACATAGGCCTTTGTAAAATAAAACTTGAGCTTAGAGCAACAGAAAAAACACATAACACACCTAATCCATCATCTAAGTGTTGCAATTTGCACCAACACATAATAAGCCCTATCCATCGCTAATAAAAATAAGATCTCATCAACCATGTAAGCAATGTCGAACAATAGTACAACATCAAATAAGAACTAGATATGACCTCCACTCTACTACGGGGTTCCACCTACTAGTATTATTTAGCTTTTATAATAATAGGCTTTAGCAACACTTTGCAGGCAAAACTTCGTTGCGATTTTAATCATCAACAATACCCTAGTACATTCCAATGAATGTGAATAAATGAATTGAAGTCAAACATCCACAGAATCAATCGATTAGGGGTCATTGATGTAAACCCACTGTTGAAAGCGAGGAGGCCTGCCATTGAGGCATGCAGGTCCCAAGGTACTAACTGGTTTCTAAGTCTAATTCCTGTGATGAAATTGACAGGAAAAAGGCTCATCGAAGGAGGGCCTTGATGTATCCCGCATCATCGACACAAAATTGACAAAGGAAAATGATTTAAGATGGTGAATTGAATGAGTGTGGACTGACATAGGAAATGGAAATTGGTAATACTGGAGATGGATGGTTTGCAGTGAAACTTCCCTTGAACATGATGAGGCACAACAATTGTCTTGGTAGCATTGACTTGACGAGTACTAAGAACATAATGTGATGAAAATAAAAACACTATTTGACTGATACGAAAAAGTATTGAAACACATGGAATTGGTATGACTCATAGACAAGCGGATTACCCAACTGTAAGACGAGATGAAAATAGGTGTTATGTTCAAGGGTGACAATAGTTGCCATAAAGGATTCAAAAAACTTAATCCACTTCCTTCATTTCCCCCCCATCCAGATAGATGAGTACCTCGTTCTTTTTTAACGAGCTTGAGGAGGGTAAGAAATGCTTGGTATAGCTCATCCTTTAGATGAGTCCATTGACATATGTTTAACAAACCTAAGGAAGGAGGGGTTTGGTTCCAGATGGGTCCTGGAGATTGGAATCACATAGGTCCTTCGATGCAAAGTTTTACGAGCCCAAATAAGGTAAACTCGATGGTTTTTCACATTTAGAGAGTTTGAAAAGAACTTAAATATGACTCCATGGGTGACTTTTTCGTAAATTTAGTCTCCCAAGCCTGAAAAAAGTGTAAAACAATACAGGGGAGAACTCTTCTAATCATGCTTGATTAGAGTGTTCCTTTTTCACAATTAGTCTCACAAGGACGAAAAAGAGATAAACTACCACTCGAAAGATGCTATTTTGAACCTTTTAATGAGCATGAAAGGAAGCAATATCACTTAACAATCTTTTCATTTTTAGAGACTCTGAAAAGAGCTTAAAGGAAACTCGAAAGATTTCCTTTTTCGTATAGCTTTTATGGGTCCAAAAAAGAGATAAAAGTATACTCGATAACCTATTCTCATGTTTTAACAAGCACGAGAAAGAACAAAGACTAAGCTCAGTAACCTATTCTCATGTATTTATGAGCACGAGAAAGAATAAAGACTAAGCTCATTATAGAAAAACTACTACATTACGATGTGAACGACCCTTGAATGAGGATAACTCCTAGTAGCGTGTCTCTCTAGAGGTAGTTTGCCTCCATCTTGCATGATAGAAGCTAGTGGTTTCGCTCCAGCATGATGTTCAGAGGCTGGAGATCTGCCCCCCAAACGTCGTTCCTCCGACAAATCTTCTTCTTTCCGTGTTTAGGTGTTTGGTTACTAATAGGAATATCTTCACTAGGAGGAGGAAAAGAAGGTTCAAGTACTCGATCCAGAGGGAGAATTGATTCTAATGGAGGTGGGTCTATTTCATTTTTTAACGAGCTTGACAAAGACAATAAACTATGCTTGTCGAGACCAAGTACTACCAAAGGATAAGATAATTATATGGATTGTCGCACCTGAGTCGAAATAATGTTTAACATGGCAACCTGTGTGGTGGGAGTAGCAGGCAAACTAAAAACCCCCATGAGTGAGGAATCCTTAAGAAGACCTACACCTACACTCTCAAAACCATTCTGTCTTAGACAAGGGACATAATTTGCTGCAACATTCTAGAGATATGGAGTTGTATACTCAAGTTGGTCAACAGTGATAATTTTTCCTTGATGGGGAAATCATAAGATACAAAAAACCGAAGATGCGACGACAATGATCGCATAGAACCAACTACGACCAAGTAGAAAATTATAATCCAGGGGTGCGTCGACCACTTCGATATCGACTGAAACGATTTTACCCTTCAACGTCACATTGAAAGATTGCAAGAGTCCATGAGGTTGGAAACTATGTCCATCAAACACTTTCAAGGTGGTACGGGACTGGGTTAGTGTAGGAGAACCAAGGGCTCTCCAATAAGGAAAAGACATGACATAAGTAGAGACTCCCTCATCTAGAACAATGTGATGGATGTTCTTTCCACCAACCAAAACTTGAATTTGGAATGTTAAGTGGTGGGAGACCCTCTCCTTAAAATAATTAGGTTCAACTCCTCTGGATCCATGGCTCCAATGGCTGACAACATGGTTCTACGTTGACTAGGACAATGTTGTAGAACTTCGAGGGCTGACATAGCACAAGGTGCTTGCACCAATTCTTCAACGAGGTTGTAGTTTTGGGTAGCACGAGCATTAGGATTAAATGTTGGTTTTCGAATTACGCTCTTGGTAGGGCGCAATGCTGTGTCAGAAATCAACTTCTCAATCTGAAGAGGATTGGAATATGGAGGAGGAGTGGAACTAGATGGCTGATCGATAGCCTTCCCTTTGGTCTAATCACCCGAAGGAGTGTCATAGGTATTTTCTCGAGTCATGACATTAACGGTCTTAAACATGTATACCTCAGAGGAACTTGTGCAAGCATCTCCATGGTGGGAATTGTTGGATTACTGAGAGGGGGGGTGAATTAGTAGTAGGGAAATTTAATCATTTTTAACCATAATATGCAAGTGTTATATTTCTTTATGATCAATTTGGAATTATCATCCAATAGTTGCAGAGTAAATAAACAATGAAAAAATAATCAATCATACACATACATAGTACACCAATGTTTTTACGTGGAAACCCAAAGTGGGAGAAAACCATATAATGATTTTTCTTATATGTCTTTAAGAATTACATTCATTGGAAGCACCAAATTCCTTTGTTTTCCAGATGCAACTGGAAGGAGGCTCCAACTCCCTAGTTTCTCAAGATACAACCTGAGGTAAGCTCCAACTCCTCAATCCTCTGGCTACAACTAGAAAGAGGCTACAACCCCCTATGTTCTCCGGATACAATCGGAAGGTGGCTACCACCACCTGTCTTTGCCCAGTCCAACCACCCTGACGTAGAAGTAGAATGATGGAACTACTGTCACACTATCACTGTGAGATATGCTGCTGTAAACCTATACCAATCAACCTGCACCAAATAACCTGTAACAACCTATACCAATAACTTGTGCCAACATGTACCATACATCAACCTGTACCAATAACCTGTGCCAACATGTACCATACATCAACCTGTACCTCAACCTGTACCATAAACAAATGCATCAACCATGCACCAAACCTGTACAAATAACCTGTCACACTAACTTGTCCAAACAAACTATCACAACAACCTGTCCCATCAATCTTATCAACCAAATCAGATCTAATCACCAAGATCAATCACCAAGAAAAATAACAACCATATGCACAATATCACCAAGATGTGCATCAACCAAGCATAACACAACAACTCATAATCATCACCAAGATCAATATGTGCTTCTAATAATATACCAAGACAAGTATGCTACATCACCCATAAACCATGTGTCAACAATACTACTAACAAGTGCCTCCAACCATGTACCAAGTATGTACCAATCATGCATCAACTACTCATCAACTACGAATCATCAAGATGTACCAACCTCATCAACTATACACCTTATGTATGTGTCAACTCATCAACTACTTATCTCAACCATGTACCCAACATGTACCTCAACCAAAATCCCTCATCAATTTCATCATCCAAATCTGATTTGTAACTCTGTAATAGACCTGGTGTATATGATCACATACCTACAAACCTTCCTTAACTTTAACAACAAGAGACTAACATTTTCATCAAACTTTACTTTAGTCTCACATGACTAATTTTGGATTAGTCAATAACCCTAACTTGAAATAATCATAACTATGTACCTGTAATGAATAAATATCTGAAAATAGTACATGATTTTCTTCAATGTCTTTTATGCAATTCCTCCAGGTTTCACTGCTTGCAACCTCTCAAAAAAGGAGTTATAGCAAAAATGACATACCTTGTTGAATTCTGACTTATTCTAGAGAGTGAACTTGTAGAGCGTGCCTCGCATGAAATATTTGTTGCATGGATCTAAAAATGGTACAAAGAATACTACAGACTGTACTCTAACCAATACATTTTGTCTTACTGAAATTTGATCTGTTATGAAGAAGTTATGACGTTTTTACCCGAAACACATGTTTTAGACTAGTTTTAGGACTAGCCACAAACCCTATTTTCCACGAAGTGTAACTCCAAAAATACAACGACCCACAAGTTGAAATTTTTATCATAACTACTTGGATATGTTTCCTCAACGACATCCAGATTTTTAGGTCAGAGTCATTCTAGAAAAAAATTTATTCCGAAAATGGTGAGATGAAATGTAAATAACATACCTTAGAAAGCATCATCAAAAGAAGTTATCCTCCCTTGAATTTCGGCCTTCATTAATTCACCTTCCCTCTGAAATTCACCTTAGATATCCTTTGGTTACCTCAATCACTTGTAGATATTAAATATGCTCAATTGTAATTAAAATGAGAGACCCTTGCCTCTTATTTATACTTTTATGTAGCTTCCTCAAGGGGTTACATTCTAACCATGTTAAACCACTTTCCTTATTTTAGGGCTAACCCACTTCTAACCACTTGTCCACTTAGTAATTTGTCCATTAACTTTATTATTTAAATAATTTATTTTGTATCCACTTTGACTTATAGTACATTAATCACTTCACTTTATTATTTAAATAATTTCTTCTTTGCAACCACTTTGACTACTTTGACCTTTTGGGGCTTCTAGATGACTCATGAGGGTTCTCCAACTTCACATGGCCATAACTCTCTGACCATGAGGAGTTATGTGACGTTCCACATACCACCGGAAATGGCATGACATGTACTATCCATATAGAATAATATTACCTTCAAATTTATTAAAACTCGTACCATTACACATCAAACAAACTTGGGTCCATTACCCAAACCTTTGTGCTACCGAATTTCACTACCAGACTTTCTTCATGGGTTGACATCAATGAAAACCAATCCAATTAATAAAAAATATCCCCCTTTGGCATTGATGGAAACACTCTGATGCAATACTGAATTCATATCACTCATGCTCCCCCTGTGACCATCACTCCCTCTGGAACCATGCCTCCGTGCTCTCTCTCCAAGCATTTCTATCCTGCATTTGATAAATATCTCCCCCTTTGTCATCAATGGCAAAGGTATCTTTCCATCTGGGGCTTCTCCCCCTAACTGAACTGTCCTTGGGGATACTCCCCCTGACTGAACTATTCCTAAAACTGATCTCCCAACCTGAACTGTCCTCTTATGGTGCTTCCTCGTGTAAATGTAAGACATATAAGATAATAATTCAAAAGCATTCATTTTGGAGTAGAAATTACTCCGAGTCTCTGATGAAGATACTCAAAGGTTTCCCGTGGAAGCAATTTTGTAAAGATGTCTGCCACTTGTTCTTTTCTACCCACATATTCAACTCTGATGTTCTTCTCTACAACCTGTTCCCGTAGAAAGTGATACTTGATTGGAATGTGCTTCGTCTTGGAGTGCATCATCAGGTTCTTTGAGATACTGATGGTGCTTGTATTATCACAATAGATTGGAATGGGATCATCATACTCAACCTGTATATCTGTCAGAGTTTGTTTCATCCATAGAACCTATGTACAACATTATGCTATTGCAATATACTCTGCTTTGGTTGTAGATAAAGATACTGATGATTGTTTCTTTCTTAGCCAAGATACTAAACACTCACCCAAGTAGAATGCTGCTCCATTGGTTCTTCGTCAATCATCAATGCAACCTACCCAATCTTCATATGTGTAGGAAATAAGTGATAGATCCTTTCCTTTTGCATACCATAATCCAAACTCTTATGTTCCTTTGAGATATCTGAAAATCCTCTTCACTGCTAAAACATGTGATTCCTTTGGTGCTGCTTGAAATCGTGCCATCTGTCTAACTACCTTCATTACAGTTGGTCTGGATGCTGTCACATATAGTAAGCTACCAATCATTGACTTGTATTTCCTCTGGTCTGTAGACTTTGAATCATCATCTTTGCTCAACTTGCAACTGGTTTTCAATCTTCCATTTCAAATTTCTTTAGCATTTCTCTGATATAATTAGTTTGAGAAATAAAAATTCCTTGGTTGATTTGACATATCTGAATACCCAGAAAGAATGATAGTTCTTCTAGTAATGACATTTCAAATTCATTTTGCATATCCTTTGCAAATTTCCGGCTTAACCTGTCATCATTACTTCCAAAAATAATATCATCAACATAAACTTCAATTAATAAAATACCATCTTGAGTTACCTTGATGTAGAGGTTGCTGTCTGCACTTCCTTTTCTGAACCCTGCCTGCTGTAGATATTTATCTAGTCTAGAGTACCATGCTCTAGGAGCCTGTTTTAGACCATACAAGGCCTTCTTTAATTTACACACATAATCTGCATTCTTCGACAACTTAAATCCTTCTGGTTCTTCAATGTATACTTCTTCTTCAAGTTTCCCGTTCATAAAATCTGATTTCACGTCCATCTGATACACTTTAATATTCTTGGAGCATGCATAATCTAAAAGCAATTAGATTGCTTCCATTATAGAAACTGGGGAAAATGTCTCGTCAAATTCAATTCCTTCAACCTGTGCGTATCCTTTACATACCAATCTATCTTTGTTCCTTGTAACATGTCCATCTTCATTCAATTTATTTATGAAAACCCACTTTGTGCCAATCACATTCTTATTCTTTGGTCTTGGAACCAATTCCAAGGTGTCATTCTTTTATATTTGATCCAATTCTTCATCCATGGCCTTATTCCAGAATTCAGCCTTGCTGGCCTCTTCAAAATTGTTTGGTTCAATCATAGATAAGAGTGCTAAGTACATTTGTTCTGGTGAATGGATTCTTTTTCTAGTCTCAACTCCTACATCCTTGTTTCCGATAATCTGATCTGGAGGATGATTCTTCTGTGCTTGTTTTCTAGGTGTCTTTGGAGGCACTTGCTGAACTTTCTCTTCTACATCTCTACGATCTTCTTCATCTTTTGCTTCTTCTTCGTAAAGCAATTCCACTGATTCATTTTCTTCTCCCTTTAATTCTCGTCCACCTATTTCATCAATTGTTACATTGATGCTTTCCACAACTTTGTTCAACCTCAGATTGTAACACTTGTATGCTTTCCTTGTACTTGAGTAACCAAAAAGTACTCCTTTGTCCATACAAGAGTCAAACTTTCCCATTCTGCCATCTTCTATTTTGATGTAGCATTTGCTTCCAAATACTCTGAAGTGCTTCACATTGGCTGGTATTCCTTTCCATAGCTCATAGGGAGTTTTTTCATTGTTGTTTCTGAGCATTACTTTGTTTTGAATGTGAACTGCTGTATGCACTGCATGTGTCCAAAATATATCTGTCAATTTGGAATCCATTAGCATTGTTTGAGCCATTTCCTGTGTAGTTATCATCGATTATGATAATGTTCCTTTGTCTCTGAACCACTCTCTGAACCAATATATGAATCCATGCTCTCGTCCATTGTCATATATCTTTCCAAACCTACTAAGTGTTCTTATGAATCCATCTCTGTCCATATTGTCCAAGACTCTATTGCACAATTGTCCATAGTGCTTACCCATTTATCTCTATACTATCATGAAGTCTTCACTACTACAACTGATTAATCTATCAAACTATACTTCTACTAACTGACTACTCTGGATCTGTCTACTCAAACTCTGCAAGCTGCTCGAAGGATGGTTCTTTGGTCTGTCACAACTATCACATAGACTCCCCTTATCTAATATTCATATTACCTGGGATTCTCTATGATAGATGGCTCAGAACAGTTCCTGCTCTGATGTGTATTCATCATCATCTTCATTGGTAGATTCATCATCTCTCTGAGCTCTAACTTCTTTCTTTTTGTCCGTGGATTCATCTTTCACTACAATGCCTGAAAGTACAATCTCTTGAACCTGTTCCTTATTTACTCGTCCTTATTTTCTTTCAATTATTTTCCAAACCTTTCTGTATCTGACATCTTTCTTTTTCTCTGTAGAATTTCTTCATCTCGTTTTATTGCCAATCTTGCGATCTTTGGGACCTGGTCTTTGTTTACCTGTTCTTCGTGTTTTCTTATCCATACTTTCTTATATATGATATCATTGTTCTCTTTCATGGAAGTATCGATCATGCTTCTACAATCACTAGCTATGTGTCCATAGTTATGACATTTGTAACATTCAATGTTACGTGGGGCCACATAGACATTTCTTGCTTGAACATTTCTTTTATAATCCCTGCAATCTGCAACCTTATGTCCAAAATTAGTACAATAAAAACAATGACCATAAAAGAAATTTTCATACCTGGGAGTGAATGATCTTCTTTGTGGCGTAGTGATCAGAATCTGGACCAGGGGTCTAAAAAGTGCTCAATTTTCAAAGTGCTCGGAATGCGACGAAAACGGTGCCATTGCGTCCGTCTCGTTCTCCTGATTCCGGCGGTATATTTACTTTCGCAAACAGAGTCCTTATGGAGAAGTTATTGAGGTCTGTTCGCCGAGCCAAACAGGGAAAATTTTGATGCTGACTGGGCAGGCCGTACAGCTGACGTGGTAGGCCGTACAGCTGACGTGGCGGCCGTACAGTGACGTGGCAGGACCGTACGGGACACGTGGCAGCTCCTGGGTGTGACACGTGTCACGCATTTTGGCACTTTTGGTGTACGTTTGGGCCAATTGGAAAGTGACACGTGTCACCACTGGATGGGTGACACGTGGCACATGCTGATGTCATCATCCTACGTGGCACCAGGGTGACGTCAGCATCCTGCGTGGCAGGTGACGTGGCTGGCAGGTGACGTGGCAATCTATGATTGGTTACAGCTGGACAAGTGACGTTGTGATACGTGGCTTATAATTGGTGAATAGAAAAGCGCCACGTGGCCCAATCAAGGGCTGCCACGTGGTGCTCGGTTATTGGCTATTTGTTATTGTTTGGTTTATCAAAACTTTCGTTGGTCCGGGGATTCGAACCTTGGACCTCTATCCACCGTGGAAGACTTCACATAATCCGCCTTTGCCAACGCGCCACGTAAGGTTTCTTATTATCC
>ML779654.1:1059993-1108740 GCA_009831015.1 Picea engelmannii
GATTCGGAGTTCACGAAGCACTGAGACCAAATGAAACCACTGGTTTCTCAAGAAAAACCCCCAATATATGGTCTCTCCGCTACAATTGGTTAAGAATTGGAGGGGTAATATTCGTTGCTCTCCAACACGTGACCTCGTGTTTAGCCTTTGCATGAGAGGGGGTTCCCAACTATGCTTATACAAAAGTTGGATTTGTACGCTCTTTAGTGCTCTACAATCTGTTTAATATTCTTGGACAATTTACTCACTTCACCTAGTCCAAAGACCCTAATCCTATGCTATTGTTGGTGTGCTAAAACCAAAAAATGTTCTAGTTGATTTTATTAGCACGTGGTTGATTTTAATGGATTTTAACTCAAAGGTTCACGGAGATGAAACTGATGATGTGAGAGACTCGAATCCAAATAGAATGCAAAATAATGAAATGCAGCTTATTTTTTTCAATGAATTCTATGTATGGGAAGGAGAATAGTTCTATTCTTCTTAACACAAGTAAGCACTCAAAACAATGCAACTTTCAATTCTAGGATCAATATGAGGCCAAACTACAAAGAAAATGTTTCCAAAAACCGAAATGCACATGCAAAACTATCTCTATTTCCAAATATGCCAAAACAAACTTCCTAATGAATGCAAAATTTCTTTATTTGGTTAGGTATGAAAGGATATATGCAAACTTTTCCCTTCTTAAATTTCAGATGAAAGAGATTTATATTTGATACAGAGAACTACGAAGGAAAAAATAAATCAAACAAAGAGCACTCAAAGTGATGAGAATTGAAATACAACAAGTAGGATATAACTTGTTCAATCAATACTTCAAACATGCAAAAGATAAAGAAGACAAACACTCACGGAAATCCTCAAACAATGAACAACAAGAAACATAAATCAAGATGGGTTGTGGTAAGAAAAAGAGTCCTAATCATCCAGAAAGGCGAGATGTTTCAATGAAGACAAGAGGGCTCAATACCAAGCAACCTTTTCAAACCCTAGTTGACGAACAGTCCTAAAAAGCCAAGAAATCTGAAAGCTTTGCAAGACGAAGATCAAACAAACTCAAAGGCAATAAGAACCAAGGGATCCTGTTAACCCTAGGGGACCACAACTAGAAGAAAATTTGCAAACTCAAAGGATACAAATAAATGAGTGATAAATGTCAAATTCGCAGGCCAAACAAATTCAAACATAATCAATGAGTCTTTGGAAAAAAGTCCTTCAAGATCAAACAGAGAAAGAGTAAGTAGAAAGGGGAAAAAACGCCAAAATAGGGGGAATGGTGCCCTTGTTCTGATCCAGATTATTTTTCAGAACAAAATGAAAGCAAAGATATTGCAATGAAACACATATTAAAATGGCTATAAAAAAATAAATACAACAATATATGATTTCTATTAATGAACAAAATGTATAGAGACTGTAAAAATATAGAGTGCAAGACTCGCTAGAATGGTGGCATATTTATCTCTGAGAAGAGATGTGACGACTACGCTCATTCGCAATAAGATGATTACAATGAGGCTCTGAAGGCCTTTTTATGATAAACATGAATTCCAAAACCCTAGACATCCAAAAACCTAGGAGATGAAGCACTAAAAGTCATGTGGGCCCCATTGGGGTAAGTTAGTACATTAACTTCCCGTGGTTGTAACTTTTGCATACGATCTCCATTTTAGGTGCGTGATAGCCCGTTGGAAAGGTATTTTCAAGAAATATGCATTATGCCATCAAACTCTAACTCTGTCCACAATTTGACTATGACAAGCCAATAAAACGTTGTTTAGAGCCCCAAAACGGCCCTGGAAGTACATAAAGATGTACTGACATGAAAACTTCCAAAATAAGCCAGTTGGAATAGGTGGGCGGACACCAATATCCACCTGGATGCTATGTAGGGATTCAGGATAGCCCCGTAAGTGCAAAACCTACACTTACAAATAAATTTCCCTATTACAGAAAAATGTGTTGAATTGAAAACTGTCAATATTAACCAATTGGAATTTGGAATAGGTGGGTGGCCACCAATATCCACCTGGATAAATCCCCCCCCCTTAGGAAACAATGGTATCCATTGCATTGAGTTTCCGGGGAAGAGGGGAAAGCATTTTCTAAATATGAATCTTGGTGAGCTGCGTGCCTTGTTGAAGAAGTTGCACTACTTGGTCTGTGGAAGGCTGTCACGAACCTGTTGTTGGCGGGGTTGAATCTATTGCACCAACCTATTGTCTTTGGGCTTGACAGGGCATTGTGTAGGCACCATTGTAGGTGGAGAAAAAATATCTACTTTCTATTCTACAATCTGCTTCTGCTAGATAGAAGGTGCTGAGGCTGTAGTGGCCTTCTGTGCATCCTTTGAATAGAATGGGAAGATGATGAATTTTGCAGTATGAGAGATTACCTTGCAGCACTGTTTTGGTGGAAAAGTAGTCGGAACTACCTCTGGTATCCTGTAGAACTGACCCCCAGAGTAATAATGAAACTATGGGGTCAATACTCATACATAACATGACGTTTCCACATATATGGTTGTCCCAAAACAACATCACAGACATCAAGAGGGGAAACATCACACACTACCTCATCCTTGAACGGTTGGATGCCATAGGACATGCGACACTGCTCGCTAAGACAAAGATCTCTTCCCCTATGAAGCCACCCAATGTCGTATGGCTATGGGTGTGATGTTATCAATAACCCCAATTGTTTGACGACCTCAACTGAGATGAGGTTCTTCTGTCTACCTTTATCAACAATGAAATACAACGGGGTCCCCTTCACCCACATTTGTGAATGGAAGAGGCACTTCCCCTCTTCAGGATCTACTGGTTCTTCTAGTTGAATTATTGTGGTCGGGACAACAACAGTAGGTCTGCATTAATGATCTGTCTGTTTTCAATATTTTCTCGACCAGATTCCGAATTAGGGTTCGACTCTTTGTCTTTGACCTCAACCACCAATGACTATTTCGAGTGACATTCATCGGTGTTGTGCCAAGGGACTTTGTGGAAGTCGCACCACTTCCCAATGTCATTCTTCATTTTTCCTTTACCCTTCTTTTAATGTGTCTTGGAATGGTTGTTGGAAGGATGTTGGTTAGGGTCATCTTTACCATGACTTGGTTGTTGTGGATTTGCTAACCCGAACTCCCATTTGTTCTGGTGATTAAATTTCTGCTCGATTTTGACAACATATCGATAGGGATCTACCAATGATGAGATGTTTAGGAAATCCATTTTGGTTTGGATGTACCTATGCAGAGCCCCATGGTATTTCAGAATCAAATTCTTCTCAGAGTCTTTGATACCCAACTTGGTGCGCAAGGTATCGAAAGTATTTGTGAACTCTGACATTGTTTGGCTCTTCTCTTGCCTCAGTGTGGTCCATCTCATGTACTAGTCTTCATAGTTGTCAACATGGTAGTATTGTTCCTTGACCACATCCAAAAAATAATCCCAAGTGGGCTCGACCCCATATATTCCAGAATCCTCTATGGAAATTTTCTCCCAGTAAGTTTCCCACCAATTTTTGAGATGGGGGAGAGCCTTGAGGAGTGCGAAGGTGATCTTTTCCCTGTCAGAAAAATTGTGAACAGAGAAATAACCTTCTAGAAGATTCAACCATTTTTCTAAGGCATCCGTATCTATCTGACCTTCAAATATGAGAATATAAAAATTAACTTGTACCTTGAAGGGAGAGGTTCCTACAAAGTGGCCACTTGATGAAGATGCACTTGTTTCTATTGATAGGTGTTGAAGGATGTGGGAAAAATTCTCCATCATTTCGTCCCTTTGTCATGTGAGAGCTTGGTTAAACAACATGTTAATAGAATATTCTACTCTGCCATTTTTATTTTCTTCTGCCATAGGGGTTTCTTGGGTGTGCAAGAGTGATTTTCCTCAAGAGAGACAAACTCGAGACCCAACTTGCTATACTCGAACCTCGTTAGAGACATGCACTGAAAAATGATCAAGAGCAGCCTACTCTGATACCACTGATCCAGATTATTTTCAGAATGAAATGAAAGCAAAGATATTACAATGAAAAACACATAAAAATTTCTAGAAATAGAGAAATAAAACAATACATGATTTCTATTAACAAACGAAATGAACAAATACTGTAAAAATACAGAGTATAAGACTCGCTAGAATTGTGGAAGCTTTATCTCTGAGAAGAGATGTGACAGCTACGCTCATTCGAAATAAGATGCTTACAATCATGCTCTAAAGTCCTTTTATGATAAACATGAATTCGAAAACCTTAGACATCCAAAAACCTAACCCTAGGAGATGAAGCGCCAAAATTCATGTGGGCCCCTTTGGGGTAAGTTAGTACATTAAATTCCTGAGATCATAACTTTTGCATAAGGTCTTAGTTTTAGGCGCGTGATAGCCCGTTTGAAAGGTATTTTCGAGAGATACACATTATGCTATCAAAATCTGAATTTGTCTACAGTTTGACTATCGCAAGCCAAGAAACACTGTTTAGAGCCCCAAAACGGCCCTGAAAGTACAAAAATGTGTACTGACATGAAAAATTCCAAAATAAGCTAGTTTAAATAGGTGGGCGGCCACCAATATCCACTTGGATGTTGTGTAGGGATTCAGGAGATCCCCATAAGTGCATTAACTACACTTACAAAGAAATGTCCCCATTACAGAGAAACATGCTGAACTGAAAAATGTCAATATGAGCCAGTTGGAATTTGGAACAGGTGGGTGGTGACCAATATCCACTTGGATCATGTTCTCAAGAAGACAGAGCGCTAGTTAAGGGAATGAAGCTCTAAAGGAGGGTCTAGGGGGGATCTAGTCAGTTTATAATGGCACCCTCTGACAGGATTATGGGGATTTCCAATGAGATAAGTGGCTCCTTGGTATGAACTACAGGGGAGTGCCACCCTTATGAAAAGTTTAGAAAATTGCTCAAAAAGGATAAAAACTCAGAAAATTCAATAAATGACTCTATGATATCTTCAGTGAAGAAGAGAGAAGGGGAAGTAGATCATAATATAGCAACAAACAAGATCTAAAAGGTAAGAAAAGGATTTAATATAATCCAAGAAAAGACTAGTCAAAGTCCTTCCCTAGTGGAGTTTCAAATTTCTGTTACAGAATATTTCCCTTGCGGACAGGTGAAACCTCCCTTGGATTACAGACCCCTATACCAATATATAAACAATACAGGTGGACACTAACATTCCTTTGAATTCAGTTTAACCAATTAGAAAGAGAGAGGGAGAAATAATTTGATGCACCTTGTTTCGAAGTTTGTCCTCGCTGCTTCCAATATGAGCTTGATCTCCAAATTCCTTGCCACAACTTGATACCTACAATAGGTAGAAAACATAAACCACTACCTCCTACTCTAATTTATTAAATCAAACAAATTCATCTATGATGATTAAAGTGACAATAGACAAGCACATGCAAGAATACACAAGATCGAAGGAAATATGCCAAGTATATTCAAATGAGAACCAAAAGAGAATAATTACAAACCATTGATGATGATGCAACACTTCTCCAAGTTCTCCTTGTCCAAATCCTACACAAATCTACCAATATCAAAGGTTTGATACCTGAAATCTTTCCCTAGATAAGAGGTTTGATATGCTCCAATCCTTCTCGTTTTCACTTTGGAAAGCCCTCAATATATACACTTGAGAGGCACAACAACCATGAGAAAATGAGGGGTATGGTTGAGAATATGAATCCTTAGGGATTGGATCATATCCTAAAGTGAAGCCCAAGCATGAGGGTCGAACAACACTAACCCAATCTGAAGGAGCCGACCCATAGATTAAGGTGAAGGAGATCCCCCTTTTTCCTCAACAAGAATGGCACTCCCCCCCAATTAGAGACATGGTGCCATTCACCAAAAGTGGCACTCCCTATACATGATCAAGGGAGCATCGATTCTCCCTACACATGGCCAGGTGGCACCACCCTTCATAAATGATAATAAAATGGGTCGAATTTTCCAAGGAAAAAGCATGTTTTGACCTAGAAATGATGGGTTTCCTCCTCCCATATGACTTATGGGTCATGAAAAACTGTTTTAATGGTTTCAAGGTGTGGCAACACCCCACAAAGTGTATGCGACAATTGGGAAGGTGCATACAACACTTGCGGAAGTGCATGCGACACTTACCGAGGTGCATACATGTTGGGCGCATGCCTATTTTGAGAAGGAAGTCTATTTTGGGTGCAGGCCTATTTTTGAAGAAGGATCTGTTTTGGAGAAAGACCTATTTTTGGAAAGGAAGACCTAATTTTGGAGCATGCACAATAGGTGGCAAGAAAGTAGCATGAAGAAAAAGAAGGAAAAGCAACATGCAGGAGGAAAAACAACGTGGCGTGTAGGCAGACCAACCTAACCGTGACAGGGTTAGGTTTTTTGATAAGAATTGTAACAGATATAAGCCTATAAAATAGTACAAATAAGGACCTATGAGGTATAGGTGGGTGTGTGTGTGTGAGAGATAGGAAGATATCATATCATAACAAGGAGAATTGATTATCATGATTTTGTGGAATGGTTGATTGTAATAAGTTTGTATAAGAGTCAAGTAAGGTAGTCTATGAGGGTTAGGTCACATGCTAAGGAGCCTTGTGTGATCTAGTCAGTCTTACAGAGGGTTCTTACCCTCAATTTTGATTGTATTACTGAATATGTAATGTGCCCAGTGCAAGATTTTGCAGTAGAATAAATAAAAGAGCAAAGAAGCCAGATCTTTGTGGACGTAGCCCTATGAGGGGTTGAACCACGATAAACCTTGTGTTATGTGTGATTGTTAATGAATGTTTTCTTTATGTTGGTCTTAATCTTGTGAATGAATGGTTCAAGTAGCTATATCAACATGCATGCATAAGTTTAAAGATGAATAAATCATAGAAGTACTTGAATGATTAACAAAGATAATGTATAAGGAAAAAAGAACACAATCCTAGATCCCCACTCATTCCTAGACTACAAACACTTGAGTATTGCAGTCACCCATAAAATCTATCTCAGGTGAGACTGCGCTATGCACCTTGTGTGCAACGTTGCCCTTTGGTTTACCAGGAGGGTAGATAGTTTTTGAGGTTTTTTTTGGAAACCTGTTGAGATCCTGATGCAACCGCCCTCCCCTTCTAGGGTTCTGCGACCTTCTGGTCTAGGATCTTTCTAATACTGAGTTAGATCGACTCTTCGGGTGCCTCTTTGAACCCAAATCAACTATACACAAGCCCCTTTTCCTTCTGTATGCAGGTATTGTTAGACCCGCCTGGTTTCTATGGTCATGATTTGACTGTGATCAATCTGCCCGTCGATCGACAGTTCACAACAATTTCAGGCCACCAACGTGCTCACCCTTTATAGAAGAATCCCGTCCCCACAATATAAAAGTGCTCACCTTATCTCCTTTTGATCATTCCCATTGATCTCCTACCCGATGAGATCAACGACTCCAGTGCATTTACCTTCTCAGATTGACGACCCTAATTTACTTCGGATTTTCGGATTTCAAAAATCTCAAATTCTCTCTCTTAGCAAGCTCCTTTTTGCTAAGCCCCTTCTTTGCATGTGTACTTGGGCAATGACCTTATGTGACCACACGATTGTGGCCCGCCTTTGACATTTTAAAGTCCTCTCAACTCCTGTCCTCGAAATGCTACGGGACTATCGATCTCTCGATCTTGACGGTACTGTCTAAACTGGCGGTTTAGATTTGCCCTTTCCAAATATACGGACTAGATCTACCTCCTCTGGATCAACATATGTGATCTTCTTTGCAATTGTGGACTTCAAACTTTTCAAATCTCAAACCCTCGCTACCTGTGACTGATTATCTTCTAGAGTGGAAGATCTGCTGACACATATTCTCCCTAATCAATGGCTGTGCCCCTACTTCAAGACTTTGGTATCCTCAACCAGATCAAAGGTCCTATGACTCCCTTCCTGATCGACGATTAAGATCTTCTTCGGGTCTTTATACTTTTCCCCCTTCGCTTTTCTCTGGAGTTCTGGATTTGGTGCCTCACATCCACCTTCTCATCGATGACTACTGTCGTTTCAGATTTCTGGACTTCAAAAATCTCAAATGTCAAACCTCGCCTTCATCCATACTTCAATCTTCCAGAGTTGATGATCTATGGAAACCTGTCCTTCTCAATCAACGACCCTACATTTACTTCAGGTGTTTGACCTTTCAACTCGGATCAACGGTCCCATGACCCTCTTCTTGATCAACGGTCGAGATCTCCTTTGGGTCTTCGGACTTCTGAGATCTCAAATATCAAACTTCACCCTTTTTCTCAATTCTTTTATCCAAAGGTTACGATCCATTGACACGTGTCCTCCTTGAATCAACGACTGAGATTTACTTCGGGTCTTTACCCAGAGTACATGGATTTACGCAATGTCTCCCTTAGATCTGACGGTTATGAATTTCTTCGAGACTTTACTGGTAGTCCATTGATTTGTGCCACGTCTCTCCTAGATTTGACGGCTATGAATTTCTTCGGAACTTTACCCAGAGTCCATAGATTCATGCCACGTCTCCTCTGAATACGATGACTCAGATTCACTTCGGATGATCCAACGCCTAAGATTCACTCCGGACGATCTGACGACTCAGATTCACTTCAGCTGATCGGACGATTGAGATTTACTTCGGATTTTCAGATCTTCGGGCTTCGAAAATATCAAGTCTTAACTTGCTTCCTTCAGGACTCACAACATATGATGACTCAGATCCACTTCGGGTAATCTAATGCCTGAGATTTTCTTAGGACAATCTAACGACTACGATCCACTTCGGCTAATCAGATGGTTGAGAGTCACTTCAGATCTCTGGAACTTCAGACTTCAGAAATATCAGCTCTCAAACCTTGGTAGGTTCTCTCTCCTGAGTGTGAGAAGCGCTAAGGCTTGTGCACCTTACTCTTGTAAGACAACTATTGATCCGCTGCACTACGATCCAGTGACCACTGTCGCTTCTCCTCCTGAGCTTTTGATTTCTTATGACTTGGAAGATTTATTAGTGTTCAAAGGTTTCGAACCTTTGCTCCTCCTATGAGTCCAACTCTTGGATCTTGTTAACACTTATGAAAAGTGTTATCCCTTCTTATCTTGATCCTTAAAGGATTCCAATTTCCCACACACTCCTTGCGTTCTCAGGATTTTGATAACTCAGATCGAAGGATTTCTTGAAAACAAATTCTTCTCACCCTCTTGGCATTCCTGTTGCTCGATGCACACCTTACAGAGCTCTACAAAGTTCTCAGTGACTCTATCTCTTTCTGAACTCAACACAGAGTTCCTCCTGTGCGCTCCTTGCACTACTATTGATGAAGGTTCAACGGTGTCTCTCCTGAGCTTCTCTGAGGTTAACTCACCTCTGTCAACGCACTCCTTGCAGACAACATGCACTCCTTACACTCGAAACTCAAAGATGATAAACAATTGAAACTCATACAATACTTCACCGGTTCATACATTCAGAACATGAATGACATATACAAGCATAACGATAAGCACAAATACATAAACACATCGTATGCAGGAAAAACTACTTTTCTATTATCTTTGTGTGTCTATACAAATGTTTACAAAAACTGGATTGTAACAGAGTCTCAGTTCTCCCAAGTTCTCCTAACCTAACTCTATTATGAGTTATGCTTCTTCTCTCTCCCTGAAATCTGATACAAGATCTCCTTACAAAAGAGGGCTCTACGAGCTTATCCTCTTCACCGCCTCAGTGCCATCATTGTCTCAGTTACAACACCATAATCCTATGACTCATTAAATAAATGATGATCCAGACCTGACTCAGACCTAGACCTGATTACATGCAACCATTTAAGGTGACCCTATCCACTACCTGTACAAAGGCATGGCTCCATTCTTATGAACTTACAACACAAATCCCTAAAGGATCAAATTTCAAATTTAAAAATGAGAGGGTCAATGCCACTCCTATGAAATTCGCGCGTATGTGTTGTAATGCTGGCACGTTGCTGAGGTGGAGCGATGTTGCTGTATCAAATCCAAACCTGGGTCAACCTAAGAAGAAGTTAAAGAGAGAAGCAACCGACAAATGGTTCCATTTCCAGCTGGAACCGAACGGGGTTGAGTGGACAAGATCCATGGAGGAAAGACACGAAGGATGAAATTATAGAAGGGAATGTTTAGGCCATGGAATCCAATGAAGGAAGATATTTAAAGATGGTTGGAAACAAAGAAACTTGATTTTGCACAGAAGGACAACATAAACCCTAAGTTAACACCGCACAAATAACTTGACAAATATGTGTTTAACGATTTGCATGAGGTATTTTTCTATGATTTCCCGCATTTGTTGTAGGAGTGGTTATTGATATTAAAGGAAAACCACACTACTACATATTGGAAAAATTACGATGATCTATTTGCGATGTTATGGACAAAATTGGTCATACTGTAAAAAAATAGAGGATTTTTTTTTTCTCCATACTGCCTGATATCATCACACTTGCAACGTACTTTTAAAATCATCACAAGAGCAATGATGTTCAAAATACTTTTCTCTTGCGATGACATCAAATGTCCGTCACACTTGCGACGGTGTGGACACTAGGTCCCCCCCCTAACGGTCACCCACTATTTGACAAAATCAAAATTGACCGTGTCAAATTGTCATTGGAACTGCGACATTATGTGCGTCGCACTTGTGATGGTGTGGACATTAGGTCCCCCCCCCAACGGTCACCCACTATTTGAAAAAGTCAACATTGACTTGGTCAACTGTCGTCGGAATTGCGACTCTATAAAATCTATAAATATGTTTCATTTTACGGATGTTGTGACATGTTTGCTATAACAACGATGGTTGAAAAAGGGTATAAGGTCTTCTTGGTGAACAAAAAATAGGTTTTTTTTTCATATGTTATAATAGAAAAATATAATAGATATTGTATTATACACCACTCAATTTTATAAGATATCATCAGTATATGTCCATGGGGAAGAATGTTAGAAAACATTAGAGGTGGGAAAAAAATTAAAGAGGGTAAAAAGGGTGACGGTAAATGTTATTGCCCTTGCAAAAATTGTTGTACTAGACATTTTGAAAGAGTTTTAATAGCAACAACTAAAAAACATTGTAGAAAATATGGGCACATGGACGAAGGATCAAATGAATACCATCCCATGGTAATTAGCTAAATATATATGTGTGTATATTCATTATCCGTTTTAATATTAATTGTATTCTCAAAATTTTATACTATTTATACATGCACTAATTTTTCATGATTGTTTGTAATTATAAAGTTAGATTTCCCCCCTAACTTTTTGCAGAAAGCACCAAGTAGTAGCAAAAATGTTTTTGTACAGGATGAGGAACATGAAATAGATAATGAATATCAAGTTAATGATCCCATGGAAGTAGATGACAATAATAACATAGTTCAAGATGATGGGACAAATCAAATGATCCAAGAGTTATTCAGTCATCCAGATGAGGATCATGGGGACAATAGTGATGGTATTTATGATGAACCTCTGATTGAAGAGGAAAATAAACGACTTTATAAAGGGTAAAGAGAAAATATTCTCTCCACTACATTGCTGCTAGTGAACTTAAAGGTTACAAATAATTTGTCAAACACTTGTCTGGCACAGATCCTAAGGTATGTAATATGTTTCATCACATCTACATAAAGGTTGACTTTTTCCCATTTTTTTTAGTGTTAATTAATGTGTAAAATAAAAATGCAATATTTACAATTACTATTCTTTACATTAACTAGTTATTTTTTATGGTTTAGATTGTTAAGTGAATTTTTGTTACCCTCGTCAAATATTTTACCTCCACATATTGAGATTTCATGCCATTATGAAAGACATTGGAATGGGTTATCAAAGTAGAGATGCATGTCTTGATGATCATATTATATATTATGGACAACATGTGTCGAAAACAAAATGGCCGGTATGTGGTATCAGTAGATATCGAACCGATCAAGTAACAAAAATGGTGCCTCGAAAGGTTCTCTGACATATTCCTATAATTCCACGATTGCAACGACTGTTGAGGTACCAAATCATAACAAAGTTTATGGATTACCATGCATGAAAGATAATTGAAGATGGCGTTCTTCGAATTCCTACATATGGTTATCCATTTAAGAAAATTGCTGCAAAATGGCCAGAATTTACAGATGAACCTCATAATGTTATGCTTTCATTGGCAACTGACAATGTTAATCCATTTGGAGAGATTCGGTCTGTTTACTTAGTGTGGCCTATTTTTGTTATCAACGATAACATTCCTCCTTGGATGTCAATAAAGGGGGATCACATAATGTTGACAACGATTGTTCCAGGTATTTGTTTACATTAAATTTTTGAATGTACATATTTCATTTTTCTCTTTTTTTGCATAATATGTTTCATTTATTTATTTACGCATATATACATACCATGGTAGCAATTTTGTGTAATTTCAAACAATTATGTAAGTACCAAGTTAAATATATGAATGTGTATATCAAGCCTCTTATCGACGAGCTACTAAAGTTATGGGAGGGCATCACTATGTATGAAATTTGTAAACTAATTGGGTAGAAGAGATTTCAATGTCATGGAATAGTTTTATGGACAATTCATGATGCCCCAGGACTAACACTTTTTTGTGGTATGTAACGTTCCATATTGCAGGCTTGAATAGTATATAATTAATTGAATATATCATGCATGTTGTTAAAATAACCCTTTCATATATTAATAATTCACATTAATCCATCTGTTGCAAGTCTTCAAACAAATGGTAAATTTGCATGTCCAGTTTGTGGTCCTAAGGTGAAATCTTGTCGGTCAAAAAGTTTAGGAAAGGAGGTGTTTTATGAGTACACACACTTCCTCTCTAAGAACCATAAGTATCATACTATTGAAAAAGATCTTTTAAATGGGAAACAAGAGACTGGACTAAAACCACAAAGAATGACACCTTACCTATGGAAGTTGGCATATGATAGAATTAATCCTCGAGGTACACATTTTGTTTATGTATCGTAAATGGAATCATATTTTGAAATTTTATTTTAATTATTCAATTTATTTTACTGCATTTGATAAATAACGTTCTGATTTTTTTTATGCTTCATCAATGTCGTTGTCGTAAAGGTAGTAATAATGGGCTTCCACGAGGAATGAAATTTTATCCCACTCAATTCAAGAGGTTTCCTTACTATGAGGAGCTAAAAATAGTTAATTTGTTTGATACAATGCATATCGGAAAGAATGTGACAAAAACATTCTGGAGAATCATAGATGGCAGGAGGGATAAATAAAAAATTGTCAAAATTTGTAATGACATTCAGGAAGCCAATCATGCAATGCAAAGTGTGATCTGAACAAATAGCGATGGAGACCAAAATAACCTTCCATGGTTATGAACAAATCAACAAAACAATGGTGTAAAAGAGGTCTTTCAAAGAATTAAATTTCCCATAGGTTTTTGTTCAAACCTAAAGAATATCTTAACAAAGAAAGGTGAATTTGGTGGGGTAAAAACACATGATTGGCATACCTTAATTAAGGTAATTTATAATTTTAGCATTTATATTTATATATTGGTCATATACATTTTTTGAGATTTTTGTTTTTTTTGTCTAGTTTTGTAACAATTAACAATTAGTTTTTATTGTTACAGTATGTTCTACCTCTATCTCTCCCAAACGACTTTGACAACAATGTAAAACAAGTTATATATGATCTTGGAAAATACATGAGGTAAGTAGCTGCAATATATACGCAAAAAAATTTTCAATTTTTTGTTGTACTTAATGACATGTGTTTTACTTGTAATGTAATATGTATTATGTTTTGTTGAAACATGTTATTTTCTTGCATCATGATATGTAGATGGTTGTCATTAAAATAAATACATGAAGATGATATAAAGTATTGGAAGAGAGAAATACCTCGGCTAATGTGTGAAATGTAGAAGTATCTACCTCCAACATTTTTCGATGCACAAGAACACTACCTCATACACCAAGTTGAGGAGATTGAAATGTGTGGACTTGTACACACAAGGTCAATGTGGATGGTGGAGAAGCACTTGAAATCATTGAAGGCTTTGGTTAGACAAAGAGCACATCCTGAGGGTTCTATGGTGGAGGGATATATGGTATATGAATCCATGGTGTATATTAGTTAGTATCTTCCTAAATTAGCAGCGCAAGCTATGCATACAATGGATTGCATTTGGGAAGTGAACTCCATCAAAAAATTTGAAGGGGAGCAACTGTTGGGGAAAGGTACAATGAAGAAAGTGAGAGGTAATTAAATTGTGGATATTTGTAATAAATATAATTTTTTTATGTATATGATCATAATCATTTAATATTTATTCTTTCATCATTTATTAATATTTACCATGGTTATAACTAATATTTAATATTAGTGAATTGTGATTTTTTGATCCGCCAATTGCTCAATATTGGGACACACTACATTTATACATTGCAAACAATCTTGATTGGATGAAGGTATGGATTGATAGATGTAAACAACGTCACGACGACAGGTTATCATGGAAAGAACTGTTTGAATTGGTTAGAGAAGCTCATCATAATGGAGATTCCAATGTTATGCAGAGGGGAATATATTTAGCATATTGTTTGAAAGATGGAAAGGCAAGAAAATTCACCCATTTTATTAAGTTATTTTATATTATATTAATGTGACTGTAGGTGTGTTTTTTTTCATATTATAATTTCCAAGTTATATAAATTTGTTTATTATTAATAGACAATGCATCTTTTACATGTCTGACATATTGCAGTTAAAACACCACAAAGCTATGTGGTGCAATATAGTCGTAAATTTTCATCAAATAGTTGGATTAAAACATGAAAATTTCTAATAGTGGGATAATTGCAGTGTTCCAGTTCAATAATGTTTCCTCTAGGAGTGACAACCATCCTCGAGAATCTAAAAATAGATGTTATGGGTTTTTGAATGATATAATTGAGTTTGACTTTAATTTCTTCAAATTAGTTTTGTTCGATGTCAAATGGTATAGGTTACGAATGCATGAACATGATGAGGAAAGAACTGTTATTCAACATGCCAACAAATTTCCGATGATTAAAACAACAGTTATTGAAAAAGAAAATGACCACTATGTTTTTCCAAGTCAATGTGAACAAGTCTTTTACTCAAAGGGTCCAGGTGAGAGGGATTGGTCATTTGTTGTTAGATATGATCCAAGAGGAAGGCCGACAAAGTATACTATAGATGAAGAAGATGATATTGAAGAAGAAGATGATATTGAAGAAGAAGATGATGTAGAGCTAGAGCAGGAAGAATATGGGTCGATAGATGAAGAAGATAGAGAATATGAACCAGGTGTAGGAGACAATGCGCCAGTTCTTGATGATGATATCGATGAAGATATGCTCGAAAATGACATTGATTACGATGATGATATCATCAATCCTTTGAACATTATTTTTAAACCGGATGCTGATATAGATGTCGAGTTGGATGATCAAGAAGAATATACATAAGAAGGATGATACAAATGTTGCGTTGGATGAGATACGTAACTATATATTTTAATTTGTATGAATTATTCTTTTTAAATAATTTTTTATGTGGGTTAATTACATGTTTTTAAGTTTTATTTCATTTTTGTTTTGGTAGTTTCTATGCATGATTACTATGTTTCTTTTGTTTATTTTCTAATTTATATATTGGGTATGGGGGAATTGAGAGTGATGTGAGGGGAGGTGGGGGGCGAGGGGCCATATGAGATTCCACCTTCACATGGTTGGCCTTGTCTAGTAGAGAATAAATTATTCTCGAAACCAAGAGAATTTCATTCATTCATCTTTATACTCAAAGATCACTCACATACCCACTCTGTATATTGGCCCATCTCATCCTCGTTTCATTTTAATTTTCTCGGTCGAATTTTAAAGGAAAAATCTATTAAAAGACATTGTACTAGGGATAGAGTACATGAAGGGCAACAATGACCTGTGAATGGGGCCAACGTTGGAATTTTTTTAAAATGTTTTTGTATGCACTGATATTTGGCATGGATAGACTATTCACATGCCTTGATGATATGGGAGGGTTTCCAGACTCAAATATCACTCACACACCCACACTTTATATTCATCATCTGTGTCCTTCAAAACCAACACCATGCCAATTAGGCCCATGATTTTGGTTGTGGCAAGAAGAAGGTGATAGATGAGATTTCGTATTTAAATAATGATTTCGTACAAATATTCTTTATGGAGAAAAATAGTACTTAGATGAGAGAAAAAAACAAAGACATAAAATAACTTGAAGCTTGTGCGATTAATCAAGTACTTCTTTATCGAATTTATTGCATGCCCTTACAATACTAGATGCAGGGATGTGCATCTCGGTCGTATTTTAAAGGAAACAACTATAACACATTGTACTAGGGCTAGAGTACATGATGGGAAACAATAACTTGTGAATGGGGCCAACATTGAAATTCTTTCAAAATGTTTCTGTATGCACTGAAATTTGACATGGATAGACTATTCACATTCCTTGATGACATGGGAGGCTTTCTAGACTCAAATATCACTCACACACCCACTCTATATATTGACCCATCTCGTCCTCATTTCGTTTTAATTTTCTCGGTTGAATTTTAAAGGAAAACACTATTAAAAGACATTGTACTAGGGATAGAGTACATGATGGGCAACAATGACCTGTGAATGGGGCCAACTTTGAATTTTTTTCAAAATGTTTTTGTATGCACTGAGATTTGACATGGATAGACTGTTCACATGCCTTGACGATATGGGAGGGTTTCCAAACTCAAAGATCACTCACAAACCCACTTTTTTTATTCATCATCTGTGTCGTTCAAAACCAACACCATGCCAATTAGGCCCATGATTTTGGTTATGGCAAGAAGAAGGCGGTAGATGAGATTTCATATTTAAATAATGATTTCATACAAATATTCTTTATGGAGCAAAAGAGTACTTAGATGAGAGAAAAAAACTAAGACATAAAATAACTTGAAGCTTGTGTGATTAATCAAGTACTTATTTATCGACTTTATTGCATGCCCTTGTAGTACTAGATGCGGGGATGTGCATCTCAGTTGTATTTTAAAGGAAATAGCTAAAATACATTGTACTAGGGCTAGAGTACATGATGGAAAATGATAACCTGTGAATGGGGCCAACGTTGAAATTCTTTCAAAATGTTTCTGTTTGCACTGAAATTTGACATGGATAGACTATTCGCATGCCTTGATGATATGAGAGGGTTTCCAGACTCAAATATCACTCACACACCCACTCTATATATTGACCCATCTCGTCCTCATTTCGTTTTAATTTTCTCGATCGAATTTTACATGAAAAAGATATTAAAAAACATTGTACTAGGGATAGAGTACATGATGGGCAACAATGACTTGTGAATGGGGCCAACTTTGAAATTTTTTCAAAATGTTTTTGTATGCACCGACATTTGACATGGATAGACTGTTCACATGCCTTGACGATATGGGAGGGTTTCCAGACTCAAAGATCACTCACACACTCACTCTTTATATTCATCGTCTGTGTTGTTCAAAACCAACACCATGCTAATTAGGGAAATGATTTTGGCTTGGAAAGAAGAAGGTGATAGATGATATTTCATATTTAAATAATGATTTCGTACTAATATTCTTTATGGAGAAAAAGAGTACTTAGATGAGAGAAAAAAACAAAGACATAAAATAACTTGAAGCTTGTGCGATTAATCAAGTACTTCTTTATCGACTTTATTGCATGCCATTGCAATACTAGATGTGAGGATGTGCATCTCGGTCATATTTTAAAGGAAACAACTAAAATAAATTGTACCAGGGCTAGAGTACATGATGGGAAACATTAACCTGTGAATGGGGCCAACATTGAAATTATTTCAAAATGTTTTTGTATGCATTGAAATTTGACATGGATAGACTGTTCGCATGCCTTGATGATATGGGAGGGTTTCTAGACTCAAATATCACTTGCACACCCACTCTATATATCGACCCATCTCGTCCTCATTTCATTTTAATTTTCTCGGTCAAATTTTAAAGGAAAAAGCTATTAAAAGACATTGTACTAGGTATAGAGTACATGATGGGCAACAATGACATGTGAATGGGGCCAACGTTGAATTTTTTTCAAAATGTTTTTGTATGCACTGAGATTTGACATGGATAAAATATTCACATTCCTTGATGATATGGGAGGGTTTCCAGACTCAAATATTACTCACACACTCACTATATATATCGACCCATCTCATCTTCGTTTTGTTTCAATTTTCTCGATCGAATTTTAAAGGAAACAACTATTAAAAGACATTGTACTAGGGCTAGAGTACATGAATTTAAACAATGACTTGTGAATGGGGACAACGTTAAAATTTTGTCAAAATGTTTCTGTATGCACCGAAATTTGACATGGATAGATTTTTTGTATGCCTTGACAATATGGGAGGGTTTCCAGACTCAAAGATCACTCACACACCCACTCTTTATATTCATCGTTTGTGTCATTCAAAACCAACATCATGCCAATTAGGCCCATGATTTTGGTTGTGGAGAGAAGAAGGAAATAGATGATATTTTATATTTAAATAATGATTTTGTAATAATATTCTTTATGGAGCAAAAGATTTCTTAGATGAGATCCAAAAACAAAGACAAGAAATAACTAATATTGAAACTTATGCGATTAATCAAGTACTTATTTATCGATGCTATTGCATTCGCTAACAGTACTAGATGTGGGAACGTCATGCGTCTCGATCGTATTTTAAAGGAAATAGATAAAAGACATTATACTAGGGATATAGTACATGATGGGCAACAGTAACCTGTGAATGGGGCCAACGTTGGAATGTTTTCAAAATGTTTCTGAATGCACTGAAATTTGACATGGATAGACTGTTCACATTCCTTGACAACATGGAAGGGTTTCCAGACTCAAATATTACTCACACACCCACTCTATATATCGACCCATCTCATCCTCGTTTCGTTTTAATTTTCTTGGTTGAATTTTAAAGGAAACAATTATTAAAAGACATTGTACTAGGGCTAGAGTACATCATGGGCAACAATGACATGTGAATGGGGCCAACGTTGAAATTTTGTCAAAATGTTTCTGTATGCACTGAAATTTGACATGGATAGACTGTTTGTGTGCTTTGATGATATGGGACGGTTTTCAGACTCAAATATCACTCACACACCCACTCTTTATATTCATCGTCTGTGTCATTCAAAACCAACATCATGCGAATTAGGCCCATGATTTTGGTCATGGCGAGAGAAATTAATTAGATGAGATTTCATATTTAAATAATGATTTTGTACTAATATTCTTTATGGATCAAAAGAGTACTTATATGAGAGAAAAAAACAAAGACAAGAAATAATTGATATTAAATCTTCTATGATTAATCAACTACTAATTTATCGACGTTATTGCATTCCCTTGCAGTACTAGATGCGAGGACGTCATGCATATCAATCGTATTTTAAAGGAAATAGCTAAAAGACATTGTACTAGGGATAGAGTACATGATGGGAAACAATAACCTGTGAATGGGGCCAATGTTGAAATTCTTTCAAAATGTTTCTGAATGCACCGAAATTTGACATGGATAGATTGTTCGCATGTCTTGACATATGTAAGGGTTTCCAGACTCAAATATTACTCACACACCCACTCTATATATCGACCTATCTCGTCCTCATTTCGTTTTAATTTTATTGGTCGAATTTTAAAGGAACCAACTATTAAAAGACATTATACTAGGGCTAGAGTACATGATGGACATCAATGACATGTGAATGGGGCCAACGTTGAAATTTTGTCAAAATATTTCTGTATGCACCGAAATTTGACATGGATAGGCTGTATGTATGCCTTGATTATATGGGAGGGTTTATAGACTCAAATATCACTCACACACCCACTCTTTATATTCATCGTCTGTGTCGTTCAAAACCAACATCATGCTAATTAGGCCCATGATTTTGGTCGCGGAGAGAAGAATGCAATAGATGAGATTTCATATTTAAATAATGATTTTGTACTAATATTCTCTATGGATAAAAATAGTACTTAGATGAGAGAAAAAAACAAAGACAAGAAATAACTGATATTAAAGCTTTTGCGATTAATCAACTACTTCTTTATCAACGTTATTGCATTCCCTTGCAGTACTAGATGTGGGGACATCATGCATCTCGATCATATTTTAAAGGAAATAGATAAAATACATTGTACTAGGGATATAGTACATTATGGGAAACAATAACATGTGAATGGGGCCAACGTTGAAATTCTTTCAAAATGTTTCTGAATGCATTGAAATTTGACATGGCTAGACTGTTCGCATGCCTTGACGATATGGAAGGGTTTATAAACTTAAATATTACTCACACACCCACTCTATATATCGACCCATATCATCCTCATTTTGTTTTAATTTTATCGGTCTAATTTTAAAAGAAACAACTATTAAAAGACATTATACTAGGGCTAGAGTACATGATGGGCAATAATGACCCGTGAATGGGGTCAACGTTGAAATTTTGTCAAAATGTTTCTGTATGCACCGAAATTTTACATGGATAGATTKTTGTATGCCTTGACGATATGGGAGGGTTTCCAGACTCAAATATCATTCACACAMCCACTCTTTATATTCATCATTTGTGTTGTTCAAAACTAACATCATGCCAATTAGGCCCATGATTTTGGTCATGGAGAGAAGAAGGCAATAGATGAGGTTTCGTATTTAAATAATGATTTTGTACTAATATTCTTTATGGAGMAATATATTACTTATATGAGAGTAAAAAACAAGGACAAGAAATAACTGATATTGGAGCTTCTACAATTAATCAAGTACTTACTTATCAACGTTATTGCATTCCCTTGTAGTACTAGATGCRGGGAATTTATGTGTCTTGATCGTAATTTAAAGGAAATAGCTAAAATACATTGTACTAGGGATAGAGTACATGATGGGAAAMAATAACTTGTGAATGGGGCCAACGTTGAAATTATTTCAAAATGTTTCTAAATGCCCCAAAATTTGATATGGATAGACTGTACGCATGTGTTGACGATATGGAAGGGTTTCCAGACTCAAATATTACTCACACACAAACTCTATATATTGATCCATCTCGTCCTCATTTCATTTTAATTTTCTCGGTCAAATTTTAAAGGAAACAACTATTAAAAGACATTGTACTAGGGCTAGAGTACATGATGGGAAACAATGACCTGTGAATGGGGCCAACGCTGAAATTTTGTCAAAATGTTTCTATATGCACCGAAATTTGACATGGATAGACTGTTTGTATGCCTCGAAGATATGGGAGGGTTTCCAGAATCAAAGATCACTCACACACCCACTCTTTATATTCATCGTCTATGTCGTTCAAAGCCAACATCATGCCAATTAGGACCATGATTTTGGTCGTGGAAAGAAGAAGGAAATATATGATATTTCATATTTAAATAATGATTTTGTACTAATGTTATTTATGGATCAAAAGAGCACTTATATGAGAGAAAAAAACAAAGACAAGACATAACTGATATTGAAGCTTCTGCGATTAATCAAGTACTTATTTATTGACGTTATTGCATTCCCTTGCAGTACTAGATACAGAGATGTCATGCGTCTCGATCGTATTTTAAAGGAAATAGCTAAAAGACATTGTACTATGGATAGAGTACATGATGGGAAACAATAACCTGTGAATGGGGTCAATGTTGAAATTATTTCAAAATGTTTTTGTATGCATTGAAATTTGACATGGATAGACTGTTCGCATGCCTTGATGATATGGAAGGGTTTCCAGACTCAAATATTACTCACACACCCACTCTATATATCGACCCATATCTTCCTCATTTCATTTTAATTTTCTCGGTCTAATTTTAAAGGAAACAATTATTAAAAGACATTGTACTAGGGATAGAGTACATGATGGGCAACAATGAGCTGTGAATGGGGCCAACTTTGAAATTTTGTCAAAATGTTTCTATATGCACCGAAATTTGACATGGATAGACTGTTTGTATGCCTTGACGATATGGGAGGGTTTCCAGACTCAAAGATCACTCACACACCCACTCTTTATATTCATCATCTGTGTCGTTCAAAACCAACATCATGCCAATTAGGCCCATGATTTTGGTCGTGGCAAGAAGGCAATAGATGAGATTTCGTATTTAAATAATTATTTTGTTCTAATATTCTTTATGGAGCAAAAGAGTACTTAGATGAGAGCAAAAAACAAAGAGAAGAAATAATTGATATTGAAGCTTCTGTGATTAATCAAGTACTTCTTTATCAACGTTATTTCATTCCCTTGCAGTACTATATGCAGAGACATCATGCGTCTCGATCGTATTTTAAAGGAAATAGCTAAAAGGCATTGTAATAGGGATAGAGTACACGATGGAAAAAAGTAATGTCTGAATGGGGCCAATGTTGAAATTATTTCAAAATGTTTCTGAATGCACTAAAATTTGACATGGATAGAATGTTCGCTCGTCAGACCCAAACCCACTCTATATATCGACCCATATCAAAGATCATTCACATACTCACTCTATATATCGACCCATCTCGTCCTCATTTTGTTTTAATAGAACTGTTCATATTATAAGTAAGATAGAACTGTGACCCATTCATATTATAAGTCAATTACATTTGACTTCAATCAACTAGTGATCATACATCTCCCTTCCTCCACTCCTTTCCACATAAGGGTCATCATTCAAAATATCATTTTTCATCAATGTATATTGGATAAAGGAGCCTACTCTTACATTATGTCCTTGTCTTCTTGGTGGAACTTTAGATCTCCTGTTATCATTCCACCAATGATCGAGTTGTGAGTCTTTGATTGTAGACCATATAATGAATCAATAAGAATTTTCATTAATCCCCTAATTGAGTTGGGTGGTAACATTGTTTTAATCACTATTGAATATATCACTGTTATGTCGGATATCTCGCCGACATTTTCACCTGGCCAAAATTTCCCCCTGAATATTTCGCGACACTTCCAAAACTTTCAATGTGTCGCGACACATTCACTAACTCACGACATTTTCCCAATGTGTTGCTGGTCGATAGAATATGTTGACCTGATGAGTTTTTTTGCGGATAAAGTGCRCGTGATTGGGGTTTTAGAGGCCGTGGGTGCCTTTTTTTTCTCATTATTTCATTTGTGAAGTGTGAGAGAGCTAGAGAGGTGTGAGGAAATCCATTGTGCATCTATCCAAGGAGGAGAAAGCCAAGGATMTTGCTTCCATTATCGCCAACAGAGAGATCAAGATTTCCATGTATGATCAAAAACGTTTTTCTTTCATTTGTTTGAAGTTTGAACTTGAAGATTTGAACTTTGTTTTTAAAATTTTTAGAGTTAGGCTAGGGTTTGCAATGTGCCTCTTCTTGTTGTTTTTGAATGGAAGATTCAATCATTCTAATTCATCTATCTCTTATTATTTAACCTTTGCATTATCGTGTGTTTATTTTGGTTTTTTTTGTGTCGCAGGTTTAATATTTTCATCTAAAGAAAATGTCGACGACATTAGATCCAATGTGGGTGTATGGTGAACCAGTGCAACTTCCCAATAGACAAGTATTGACATGAAATCTTTGCGGCAAAAGGATTTTTGTAGGAATTAGCTGCTTGAACTACCACCTTGCCAAAATCCCTGGGTTTGATGTAGATCTTTTTCCAAACAATACCCTGAAAATTATGCGTATTGAAAACCAATCACTCATTGATATGGCTAATAAGAGGGATGCGACTGAGGCTCGCAAAAAATAAATTTCACGTTCCACTGCAAATAGATACAATGGAACAAGTGCCTCTGAGGGGGGACCAGTACCACAATCCCACTCCTCAGCTACAGGGCCCTCAAATTATGCAATCCCCTCAAATTCTACAGTTCCCTCATCAACCTCATCTTATGTTGTGCTGAGGTCAACACCCAGGGAGCAACCTTCTATTTGGTCATTGATTAAAAGAAAAGAGACAGAGGAGGCCGACAAGATTGTGGCCAAATGTTTTCTTTGGAGTGATATACCTTTTAATATTGCCAATAACCCCTTCTACCATTCCATGTTTGAAGCTGCTACAATTGTTGGCCCGGGTATAGGGGCCCTTCCTATCAAGATTTGAGAGGGCGTCTCCTTCAAGGGGAAAAGGCCGACTGCACAAAAATATTATCCTAGCTCAGGGAAACATGGAAGACCACCAGATGCACTGTGATGTCAGATGGGTGGACTGATGGGAAGGGCAGATCAATTCTAAACTTCTTGGTTAATTGTCCCAAGGGGACAATGTTTATCAAAAGTGTTGATGCAAGTTCATATACAAAAGATGCACAATTATTATGTGAGTTGTTGGATGGCTTTATCCGAGAGATAGGTCCGCATTATGTTGTCCAAGTCATCATGAACAATGCTGCTAATTATGTTGCTACTGGGAGGATGCTTATGCAGAGGTATCCATCCTTGTACTGGAGTCCTTGTGCTGCCCATTACATTGATTTGATGCTAGAGGACATGGGAAAACTTCCTTGGATCAAGGAAATCATTGATTCAACTCGGATATATATATATATATATATATATATATATATATAATCACACATATTTTCTTTCACTCATGAGACAATTCATAGGGAACAGAGAGTTGGTGCATCTCACAATCACACGTTTTTCCACCAGCTTCATTTCTCTTCAATCGCTCCTCAATAGTATGTTGGACTTACAAAGAATGTTTCTTTATAATGAGTGGGTTGCTTGTGTCTATAGCACCAAAAAAGATGGGCAAGCCATATCCCAACTTGTGGGACATGACCTGATATTTTGGAGTGGAGTAGGGGAGGTATGTACCATTAGTGAACCTTTGGTAAAGGTTCTTTGATTGGTTGATGGTGAGAAGCCCACAATGGGCTACTTGTATGAGGCCATGGATAGGGCCAAGGACGCTATCTACCGGTACTATGAGAACAAGGGGGATGAATGACTCACCAAGAGAGATCAGATATGGGGTGTGATTGATGAGCGATGGAATAACACTCTCCATCGTCCCATTCATGTAGCAGGGCTCTGCCTCAACCCTGCATTCGCTTATGCTTGTGGATTTAATTTTGATGGTGAGGTCATTGATGGTTTCCTCTAGTGTGTTCATAGGATGGTGCTGACTCCAGCTGGATGCTCATACATTTCTAGACATAATGAGATATATAGGATGGCATCCAGGATGTTAGGCTATGATATGGATGTCCAAGATAGGACCACAAAGATGCCATGTAAGCTTCAAATTCAAATTTTGTTTATTCCTTTCTATATATTATATATGACATTTATTACTTGATGGAAATCTGAAATATAATTCGTTGTCTTCCTTCCATTTTATTCATTGTAGATGTCGAGTGGAAACACTATGGTGGAAAGCTCCCAGAGCTGCAGAAACTTACCGTTTGAGTGCTTAGTTAAACTTACATTTCTTCAGGGTGTGAGTGCAATTGGAGTGTATTTGAAAAGATACACTCCAATAAGCGCAATAGGTTAGAAATGTTAAAAATTGCAACAATCAAAATTTAAATTGTTTATATTTGTTTTAATTTTGATTTTTGCAATTTAGTATTTACTATTTATTTACCATCACTAACTATAGCTCTCAATGTTCATACAGGTTAGGTACCCAAAGCCTTAATGAATTGGTATATGTATACTACAATCTAAGGTTGTGGGTGAAGCAACTTGATAAAGAACATGACATAGAAGACATTTCATTGGATAACGTTGACATCACCAGTCAGTGGAGGTTGGAGATTCAGGAGCCTAAGATGGAGGAGGCCCCCGAGTGGTTGGAGGAGCATGCAGATGATTTGAGGGAGGAGGGGGAAATAGAGGAGGAGGAGGAGGAGGAGGAGGAGGAGGACGATGTTCCACTTCCAGTGGATACATAGGTTGGGGAGGATATTGGACTTCCAGTGGATCCAATGCCACCACCACTTCCACAGAGAGCCATACCCAGAGTTGGACTTGGGTCCGTTGGGACTAGGAGGCAACACACTTTTCCTTCCACCTCGTCCCCATAACTTACCACCTCATATGTAGCATATGGAGTAGTTGGAGCTTCCACTCCAAGCTCATATAGAGTACCTCCACGACCACCTACTGCTTCCAGAGGAAAAGTGGTGCCCTTTACCCGTAAAAGGGCTAGAGATGTAGAAGCACGACATAGAGGGAATCAATGATTTGTATTCCTATGATCTATCATTTTCATTTTATCATGTACTATTTAGTATCTATATGCCTCATGATGATTCATCTCATGAGATACTTTTATTTTGATCATTTGATGTGATTTTGTATCTACTATCATCCTATCGGGAACACGTTTCAGAATTTTCAGTTTAGTAACGATATGCGAGAACTTGACATCTTATGCATCTTATTTATTGGTTGTATTTTAATATTTATGTAGCAAAGTGCTTATTTTATGTTGTTGTTGCTTTACAAGTTTAAAAAATTGAAAAAAATGAGTTTTTTTTTTTGTATTTTTTTGAGGTCTTATGACATTTTCCGCCGATGTCACTGAGAAGTTACATTCCATACCCTCGCAGACACTTTCCCTGACATGACATATACAAAATTGGTTTTAATTGATGTAGTGGATGTGACAACGCAAACAAAATCCAACTTGTTCCTTAGGCACAATTATATGTACACCGTGAAAGTCGTAATGCCTTACTCTTTTTGTGATGCAATTTCCACATGAAGAATTCATTGTCACCATCAATCAATTCTCATATTATGATCCACAACCACATTTGACTGAAGATAATGTATCAAATTTAGTGGATCATACATAGTCTATCCCTACTATTTAGTTGGACAAACCTCCTTCACAATTGAATTATGTGGCCACTTCCACCATTTTTTTAATATAAATTCCCATAAATAATGAGCCTTTGACTCATTTTCATGAATTAGGCTCGAAGATTAAAACTGGACATTTATCCATAAGGATAACAAAGCCAATTTCACCCCATATGTGCAAAAGTGTAGGTTCCTACTTCGACCATGATATTTCCTAACGATGATAAATTCTTAGAGGGCATGACCTTTTTAGATAGTCCTTAGGATAACCTCCATAATGGCTCTCCTATTTAATTTCACCCTAGGTCTATCTACTCCAATATCATTCCCTTATACTCAAATATCACTCACAAACCCACTCTATATATCGACCCATCTCATCCTCGTTTCGTTTTATTAGAACTGCAACCCCTTCATATTATAAGTCAAATAAAACTGTGACCCCTGCATATTATAAGTCAATTACATTTGAATTCAGTCAACTAGTGATGCTACATCTCCTTTCCTCCACTCCTTTCCACATAAGGGTCATCATTCAAAATATCATTTTTCATCAATGTATAGTGGATAAAGGAGCCTCATCTTACATTATGTCCTTGTCTTCTTGGTGGAACTTTAGATCTTCTACTATCATTCCACCAATGATCGTGTTGTGAGTCTTTGATGGTAGACCATATAATGAATCAATAAGAATTTTTCTTAATCCCCCAATTGAGTTGGGTGATAACATTTTTTTAATTGATGTAGTGGTTGTGACAACTCCAAAAAAATACAACTTGTTCCTTAGGCACAATTGTATGTACACCGCAAAATTCGTAATGCCTTACTCTTTTTGTGATGCAATTTCCACATGAAGGATTCATTGTCACCATCAATCAATGATCATATTATGATCCAAAACCACATTTGACCGAAGATAATGTATCAACTTTAGTGGATCATACATAGTCTATACCTACTATTTAGTTTGACAAACCTCCTTCACAATTGAATTATGTGGCCACTTCCACCATTGTTTTAGTATCAACTCCCATAAAGAATGAGCCTTTGACTCATTTTCATGACTTAGGCTCGAAGATTAAAACTGGACATTTATCCATAAGGGTAACAAAGCCAATTTCACACCCTATGTGCAAAAGTGTCGGGTCCTACTTCTTCGACCATGATCTTTCCTAACAATGATAAATTCTTAGAGGTCATGACCTTTTTAGATAGTCCCGAGGATAACCTTCATAATGAATCTCCTATTGACTTTCACCCTAGGTATATCTACTCCACTATCATTCCCTTATACTCAAAGATCACTCACATACCCACTCTATATATCGACCCATCTCATCCTCATTTCATTTTAATAGAGCTATGACCCCTTCATATTATAAGTCAAATATAAATATGACCCCTTCATATTACAAGTAAATTAAATTTGACTTCAATCAACTAGTGATGATACATATCCCTTCGTCCACTCCTTTCCACATAAGGGTCATCATTCAAAATATCATTTTTCATCAATGTATAGTGGATAAAGGAGCCTCCTCTTAAATTATGCGCTTGTCTTCTTGGTGGAACTTTAGATCTCCTGCTATCATTCCACCAATGATCGAGTTGTGAGTCTTTGATGGTAGACCATATAATGAATCAATAAGAATTTTTCTTAATCCACCAATTGAGTTGGGTGGTAACATTATTTTAATTGATGTAGTGGTTGTGACAACGCCAAAAAAATCCAACTAGATCCTTAGGCACAATTGTATGTACAACATGAAAGCCGTAATGCCTTGCTTTTTTTGTGATGCAATTGCCACATGAAGGATTCATTGTCACCATAGATGCTCATATTATGATCCACAACCACATTTGACCGAAGATAATGTATCACCTTTAGTGGATCATACATAGTCTATCCCTACTATTTAGTTGGACAAACCTCCTTCACAATTGAATTATGTGGCCACTTCCACCATTTTGTTAATATCAACTCCCATAAATAATGAGCCTTTGACTCATTTTCATGACTTAGGCTCGAAGATTAAGACTAGACATTTATCCATAAGGGTAACAAAGCCAATTTCACCCCCTATGTGAAAAAGTGTCAGGTCCTACTTCTTTGACCATGATCTTTCCTAACGATGATAAATTATTAGAGGCCATGAAATTTTTAGATAGTCCTTAGGATAAGTACCTCCATAATGGCTCTCCTCTTGACTTTCACCCTAGGTCTATATACTCCAATATCATTCCCTTATACTCAAATATCACTCACATACCCACTCTATATATCGACCCATCTTGTCCTCATTTTGTTTTAATAGAACCGTGACCCATTCATATTATAAGTCAAATAGAAATTTGACCCCTTCATATTATAAGTCAATTACATTTGACTTCAATAAACTAATGATGCTACATATCCCTTCCTCCACTCCTTTCCACATAAGGGTCATTATTTAAAATATCATTTTTCATCAATGTATAGTGGATAAAGGAGCCTCCTATCAGATTATGTCCTTGTCTTCTTGGTGGAACTTTAGATCTCCTGCTATCATTTCACCAATGATCGAGTTGTGAATCTTTGATGGTAGACCATATAATGAATCAATACAAATTTTTCTTAATCCCCCAATTGATTTGGGTGGTAACATTGTTTTAATTGATGTAGTGTTTGTGACAATGCCAACAAAATCCAACTTATTCCTTATGCATAATTGTATGTACACTGTGAAAGTCGTAATGCCTTACACTTTTTGTGATGCAATTTACACATGAAGGATTCATTGTCACCATCAATCAATGCTCATATTATTATCCACAACCACATTTGTCTGAAGATAATGTATCACCTTTAGTGGATTATACATAGTCTATCCCTACTATTTAGTTGGACAAACCTCCTTAAAAATTTAATTATGTGGCCACTTCCACCATTTTTTTAATATCAACTCCCATAAAGAATGTGCCTTTGACTAATTTTCATGACTTAGGCTTGAATATTAAAAATGGACATTTATCCATAAGGGTAACAAAACCAATTTCACTCGCTACGTGCAAAACTGTCGAGTCCTACTTCTTTGACCATGATATTTCCTAACGATGATAAATTCTTAGAGGGCATGACCATTTTAGATAGTCCTTAGGATAACGTCCATAATGTCTCTCCTATTGAATTTCACCTTAGGTCTATCTAATCCACTATCATTCCTTTATACTCTATCCCTTTGGAAATATTGATCATTTTTATTCATCTCTACCAACAACACCTCTAACTTGAAGAAGATACCTTGGATTAAATTTTCTATACTTAAGATTATTGATGTTTCCATCGAAGGTGATGTTATCAAACTATTTCGTGTTGACATGAAGCATCTAATATGACTTTATAGTTGTTGTTTTGGGTGCAGGACCTTGCATTTAATTTTATGGTACCTATAGATAATTTTCTTAGCCATGTTTAGATGAGTAAGGTATATTCTTGAAATTTCATATAGAATTAGGATCATTTCCCTCTGCATTATTTCATTTAAACCTTTTTCCACCTTAAAATTGTCTTAGGAATATCCCTATTTAACATTGGTACATTATTCCATCTTCTTCACTTTGCACACATCTAATGGTGGAGCCTTCCTATGATGGGCTACCCTAGAGTAGTACCATTTTTCCATTTGGAACCCATCCTAATAATATTTATCACCAAGAGCCTATGTAGCTTGATTTTTCATATGGACCTTCATTCTCATATGTAATCTAGTTCTAACCATTTCCATGGGGGCTCCCACCCATTCATTTAGTTGTTTTTGGCACATTATGTTTTTTACTCACTTCCATCTATTGCTTATTATTTTGTTTCATTTCTACAACAATCACATCCAAACCATCGCCATTAAATGAGAGTCATGCACTTGGGTGTCCATTGATTTTTGTGTATAGGTCACCTTGCTTTATTTTGATCATTGACTATCCCTGCACCCATTGAATCACCCATAATTGACTATCCCCACGTCCATTGAATCACACATCATATAACTAAATTTTAAAACTATCCCCATGCCCATTGTTAAGTCTTGATCATCATGTGGAGACATAGCTACCTGATAGGAGTGACCCTCGACAGAGCTAATCTTCGCGTGGAGACATAGCTACCCGATAGGAGTGACCCTCGATAGAGATACTCTTCGTGTGGAGACATAACTACCTGATAGGAGAGACCCTCGACAGAGCTACTCTTCGAGTGGATAAAGAGCTACTCTTCACGCGAAACATATCCTGATAGGAGCAAACCTCGATACTCTTCATGTCAAACATATCCCGATAAGAGAAAAAAACTAGGAGATAGAGGGGACTGTCAACCCTAGCTTGAGAAACATTGGAGACAGAGGAGACTGTGGTCAGCCCTAGCTCAAGTGACACTGGACACAGAGGATACCGTTAGCCCTATATCGAGGGACATTGGAGACAGATGATATATTCATCCCTAGCTCGAGCGACATTGGAGTTAAAGGATCCCTAGCTCGAGCGACAGAGGAGCCATAGCTCGAGAAATGTCACCAAAATCAACAAGTTTTTCTCCCTGCTGTTGAGTCATCAACTACATTTCATGTTGGTATCATAGATGTGCATTTCTCCCTACTGGTATCATTTTGGTATGACAAATGTGCATTTCTCCTTGCTACTGAGTCATCAACTGCATAATCTATTAGTCCATCTTTCCTAGTTGGGGGAGGCACAAAAGAATATTTCCATCCTTCATACACCCACTGAACTAATTGACCATTTGACATGATGGTTTCTCCCTCAACCGTTTGACCATGCCCTTGATGGAAAGTGAAACCATAAGCTATAAAAAATCATGGCAAGATATTTAATAGCCTAGGGTTGCATTATGAGATGGAACTAAATAGTGATAAAACCCTAGATATTGATAACAATTGTAGGTTTGGTCATAATAAGAGTGAAAACCATTTCAAGATGGTCATTGATGGGGTAAATTGAGCACCATGGTTTCTATCTTTAATGGGGTAAAGGGATGAGGCAAACTCTACAAATTTCAATGAAAAAAACTTAAATAAAATGGTCATGTTTGCTCTCAAAGGAGTTGGGATGGGACTCCACCAACCTAAAATAGTATAGGAAATTCCTGGAAGAAAACAAGAAGCAAACTAATTGGAAAAATAATCGAATGACAAAGAACAACAAGGAGGAAAATATGGAAGAGGAAGTTATAGTGAACAAACTTACAAAATTGGGGAAGACTTGAAAATTAGGAAGTGAGCTTGTTCTTATTTGAAATCCATGATTTTATACTCTCTCATGCCATTGGAAAGGTTCTTAAAACCTAACTTTCTTCTTAACTAAATATTACAGGGCCTTAGATATATTTCCAATGCTTTATCAACCCAAGTCTTGATGTAACCTATCATGGGTCCCATTGGGACCTCCTATTTCACGCTTAAGGAAAATATTTCATTATGGACTTTGATTAATTCTATGCATTGCTCTTGAATCAATCAATCAATTCGAGAATTCTCAATAACCAAATCACTAAGCCATCATTTTATATCCTTTTTAGAGAAGTTGGTAAATAATTGATTCAAAGAGTTGGTCAAATAAATAATTTTGGTGTCAAGGACAAAGGATTTGCTCATCAATTCCCATATATCCATCAACAACTTCAATATTTTTTCAATTTTGGTTGCAATTGTCTCCCTAACCCCGTACAATAAATCTTGGGATCATTTTTCTATGTAAATTATCTTGGGATTGTCTTCAAGTTGTTCATATGGTGTCCTAATGGCCAATGGTTACATAAACAATGGTTTAGGAATCAATGTAGATTCCAAATCTGCTATCCTCCTTTTCAACTTGGTGTTTTCCTCTACTTGCTCCAAATTGGATTTCCTAAGAATACGCCCTATGACATCATGTAACTTAAGGGTTTCCTTTGCCCCTAATTATTTAACATCTAACAAGGTATTGATATTTTCCAAAAGCTTCTTATCCATATGAACTCTCATTTCTATCTAGGTTCTAGTCTTCTTAATGATGTCCCAATTCCTCATATGAATTTTTTCTTTCAATGTTGGATATTTTACGGATTTCCCAAGGTCTAAGATTTCCCTCATTCCTATATAAGTTGGCATAAGTGATGGGTACTAAATTATCCTTGATTTTCTCCTCTACCTATTCTACTTCTTTTCACACCACCATATATATCAAGATTTATTGAAGGTTAAAAAGATAAACATAAGATTATAAGAGAATCCAATATCATATTGCTCTACTTCTATAGAGACTACTCTCTCTATGTTTTAAAAGATAGCTACATGAAACTACACTTATAGGACAAATTACAACACTTTATGGTTTTAGGATTCATTTCTTATTCGGTTTATCAACTTGAAATTAAAATTTGATACTTTGCAGCTAGTACCTTGAGTCAAATACAAATATGAAATTAGGAAAACCTCTTGCTCCTTCCCATAGCTAGTTTTAATCGAAGTTGAAATTATTTCATTTCATTTTCCTCTTGCATGGTTTAAATATTCGAGTCGAAACACCATCAGCTTCACGACCACTCCTTTGAGCAATGACAACCTAAAATCAAGCGCTAATTAAAATTTATCTAACAACTTTTCTAGGGCTCTTCAAACCCATCTTAGCTTAGGTGTAGATATTTGGAATAGGATTGTGAGAATAACTTTCCAAATCTGAAAAACAAACATAGAGCTTTGAGTTAGGGAGTGAAATCCAATTTCTATATCATTGACTTTGGGAAGCCCTTCTAACACAAGGGTCAAGAACGAGGTCACATTGGGGCCGTCAGAGTAATCAACCATGCTTTGTTGGTATTGGTGTCGACTGTAAACTATCTCCCCTCTGCTTTGGTATAGTAGGTGGTACCATAGAGGCCATAATATTTTAGACTTCCTACCCAAGGTGACATCACAGGGAAGGTGGTGTTGTACCTGGGATCGACGTTGGCTAGACTCACTCGAAATATTTGGAGGGTTTCCCACTACTCGGTGAGGTAACTTGCACCGGGGCGTTAGTTCGTTAATCAGGTTGTCATCGTAACTTTCCCACCCACTGAAACTCATCCCCTTCCTGCATCGATCATGCGATGATGGATTCCATCACCAACTAGCGCTTCTTTGTGAGAAGGTTTGTTTGCATGCTTGACTCCTAGATTAATTAACATGTCCTAGATAATACAAGTGTGAAATAGTAACACTATGGTAATCATTATAAGATTAATGTGATACCAACATGATACTAGTAATGAAGTAGAACCATTGTACTAATTAGTGTTACAACTTGATAGAACAATGCTTATGCATATCCAATTTCATAGACTATTCATAATATTGATTAAAGAATATAACATTTTAACTGTAATTTTAGAGTAATTCAACCTTTTGATTTATCTTTTCTTTCTGCAAGAATAGTAGGTTCCAAATTAAGGATTGTGTTCGTTGGATTAGAAATGAGTACATATGAACTTGGGTAGCACATTGTTTACCTGAAAATTGTGTTCATTATTATTAAAAATGAGTACATATGAGCTTAGGTAATACATTTCTTACCTAAAAATACACATGACACCTTCTTCAACCCTTGAAATCAAGAAAACTCACCCTTTGCCAATAAGAGAGAATGAGAAATAACCCAAGAATACTTTGGAAGAGGAGAGAATTGCCTATTTATACCTTAAAGAGGACGCCCAAGCCAAATGAACCTTCTATCAATGAACTTATCCAATTCCATTGTCGAGAGGGAACCCAAAAACAAAGAGGCATGATTTCGACTAACCAAATAGGGTATGTGGGAACTTGAGGTTAACACATATGGTATTGTGAGAATTTGGTTCATTTTCATGGAACAATACCTTACGTGGGAAACTATGACTGGCAAAGTGGTCTTTGGAAGAGAATTTATTTGAGTGGGGAGGAGGATTTCTTAGTGTCCTACTATTTCATTTAATAGGGAAATGCATGAGGAAGGGGGATGGGGAGCTTACTATCAATAGATCATATTTTTCTTCTTCTTTGAACACGTTCCATGGATCTTCCAACATGTGACAATGTGTGTAGGTTCCCACGAGAGCCTCTCATCGTGCCATGGTGTGAGATTATATTCTGTGTCAGTGGAGGAGATGTTGGTTGAGTATTCAAGTAAGGATTATTTAATGCATGGAAGAAACACATAATGGTGTTGAAGGACAACTTTGAAGGAAATGAGTCCTAGGCATGTGTGTTAGGGGCTGAGCACCCTTGTTACAAATTCAAAAAACCCTCCAAGGAATAATATTAAACTTCATTAAAGGTAAAAAGATTCTCAAAATAACATTGGACAAGGTCTTTACTACCACTTTTATTCCGTTGCTTGAGAGTGTTGAGATTGTCAATGGTTTTCCTATGCCTTATGTCCTCTTTCTTCTTGCAATGCTCCTCAAACATATCATTTTGACTTCTTAATATACCACATAAGGCTCTTCCTACTTCCACAATTGCACAACAGAGTAAAAATAGTGCGGCCAAATATGGAGTATTGTTTCAATTGTGTGAAAGCATTGCCACATTGTTGATATGAATGTTGTAGGCAGTGCCCAAGATGGAGTGTAATTGTTGTGGAGTGTAACCTCTAGGAAATCCTTATTGAAATCCCATAAATGTGCCTAGTCCAATTTAAAATATTCCTAGATATTGCAGCCTCCATATTGGCTATGGTTGGTAAGTAGTGGATTCTAGTATGGATTGCACTTAGTCCTTGTTATATTTCCACTAAAAGGTTATTGCATAGTTGGCCATGTATTTCTTCCACCTCACTAATTATTTTGATAGTGTTTCCCTGTTGGTATTCCAACACCTCCAAAATCCTACGATTGGTTGTTTATGAAATAAGAAAAAAATGAGAAATCTTTGCTCATAGAAAATCCATTTGCAAACTTGAGGTTCCTCAGGAACACAATTATTTCCCCACTCTTTGGATCATATTTCATCAACTTGCTAGTATCATATCCATTGAATATAGACAAAAAAAAGGGCCTTCACTGAAGATCAATAATATAATAAGTGAAGTATATCACTCCTCCTAAAATCAAGATCATTTGTCAATATAAATGGCACTCCCTCAGCTTCATTGGCAATGGTTTTTTGCATGCACTCCTGTATAACCTACAAGAAACAATCCAAAACAAGCATACATAATGTAAAGTTCACTATTTTTTTTATGGAACCTCATTCCCAATGGTTGGCCATAAATGTGCTTGAATTTTGGATTTGGTGCAGGAGGATTCTTCAGATTACATATTTCTTTGTTGATATGACTGTGCCCTCCTTTCTACCGTCGAGTGCATCAAATAGGTATAAACCAACATTCCCTTTTGTTGCAGAGAGCTTTAATATTCTTGTTGGTCATACGTTCTAGAGATCTCTCCTCTACATGTATGCTTTCAAAACAAATATGTCAAGTGATATGCCCTTCCCTAAGAAATCAAATGTTTTTATAAAAGATGAGAATATGTACTGCATTTCATTTATCAACTGTTGTTTCTTTAAGATTCATTAGTCTAGAATGATTTCTGCTCCAAATACACCCTTCTTACAACAGTATTAAATCCATCATTATTTCCTTTTTCTAGTCCAAATCCAATCTCATTCGAGGTGAATTTAAAGATACCATAAAACTGCTTGAAATGACCACTTAAATTGCTAAAAAATACCTTAAACACTACCGTGAAAGTCTCCTGGAAATTTGAATTGGCCACCTTTTTTGTGACTGTTGTAATGGATGCCTTAAAATGCTTATGCATTTTTAAGGGTAACACCTGGCTCCATATGGGGACTTTCACTCTTCCAAAGAGTGTAAGATAAATTATTCTTCCTACCCTACATCTAACCATAGGAAGATGCACTTGCTAAATAAAATCATAAAGGCAATGCAACCATCGTGTCATATTATCAACACCATGAGACCTTCCCTTGTCTTTGGTTATAAACCAAAACAAGGATACATCAAACATTAGAAGTCATAAGTTGGAATCTCCATCACTCCTTGGTAGGAAATGGAAGTGAGATATTGAAAATGGACAAGAACACCAAGATCATGCCAAGGTTAGTGTGTATTGTTACACGCTCGCTTTTTCCATTGTTGGATAAGGCTAGTGTAAGCATCATCAAACCATGAGATATCATTCATCGCTCTTCAAGCAATAGAGATTTAGATGACTCCAAAATATGCAACGAAATTGCTGCCCCTCTTTGCTACCCTCAATAAAAAAATGCAGATGAAGTATGAGAATAAAAATAAAGCCTAAAAAATTACATAATCTCAAGACCTAGGGCTTGCTTCCCTTTCTTAGGAGGTCAAAAGTCTCTAAAACAAACCAAAAATTGGAAATGTCATTGTCCCAAACATATTGCAGTCTCAAAAACAGTCTTTCACTGATTTTCATACATAGGTAGGGAAAGAGCTAGAGACATCAATCGCGGGAAAATTTCCGCGTCATTATTGCCATGAAAAACCCATTTATGCTCCATCAAATCCACCCTAGTGAGGAGAACATACAATTGTTCATCAACCATGGAAAAATATTAACGTACCTCCATTCATATGTCTTCTTTATGTCCCATGAAGTGACCCTCAATGCTGATTGGAAGTGGAGTATGCCAACTCATCTTTTCCTCCATCATGCTCTCACTATTTGTGTCATAGATGGGATCTCCATGAAGAAACCAATGATCCACATTTCATCTATGCCTTCAAATTAAAAATAGAGAGATCACATCCTCATCCTCATAGTTTTCATGCCCTTCATCACATGAGGGGATGCTAACATCTATAAATTCTTCACTTTCCAAGGGTTTCTCTACCACATCTATCCTCTTCAAATCTTTAAGGGTCTCATCATTAAATTTAGAAATTTGAAGAGATAAATAACTTATCAAACCCTTTTCTTCATGCAAGTGTACATCGTCATGATGATGTGCTTCTTCTGTAGAATGCATAGCCTTCAAAGGACTTATGAGATGTTGCAACAAGGTCTTCAATGAATTCATCACTCCTCTCTTCCTTCGGATCTGAAATCACAACTGGTTCACCCACTAGATTTTCGACATTGTCCTCTTCATAGATAATATCCCAACGCTTGTGAAATGTCTTGATCAAACCTACAAGTGAATATATCTCCCTTGGACTACAATTATAAAACCAATATAGTGCATCATTTTCCAAGGAACACAAACATTTTCATCCTAACATACTCATGGACAACGTTGAATTTTGAAATGAATTCAACGAAAGATGTAACATGTAGTGCAATTAAGTCATTATGTCCATGTAACTTTGGGATATTCTTGTCCTAATTCGTATCAAGGAATTGATTTAGATAAGAAAAGATGAAAAAGTATGAAAACCTTCTAAATAATGGACAACCAAACAATACATCACATATTTAATCACAATCCCATAAGATTAAATGAACCATTTACATGTGCAAACACCCTATCTGAAATTACAGTAGAAATTTCCCTCAATACTCAAAGTTGCATCAAGGAATTGGGGGGGTTGAGAGCCTCTACCATAAACTCTTCTCATTGTGCAAAACCACCATCTGGAGATTATTTCCAACATCAAATAATAGTGTCTACTTTATCATAAAATCCTAATCATCCAAGACAAAAGAGGAGGAGGATGGAAACCTCACATATGATTATCCCTTGACTTCATCCTATGTTAAATCATCTACTAATATTTGGAGGGGATATCCCTGTCAATATAATCGTCATTAGAAAATGAGAGAGATTATCCTTTTATAGATCCTCTCCTAAAATTCTTTACAATAAAACAATATTCAGTGCTTTCTAGATCCACTTCTTCCTCCAAGAGAGAGCAATAAAATAATCATTCATAAATGCTCCTTAGAGGTTGGGTGCTGAATAATAAAATATATAAGACAAGGGTTTGAATGGTTTTTTGTGCCACTTATCACGCTCTTGAAATAGGAAAAACACCCTCTTGAAATATGATTCTTTCTACCAAGTGTCTCGAATCCTTATACCATGTGTCCTTTTCTACCTTTATGCCATGTGTCCTTTTCCATGAATTAGGAAACATGACCTCTAGATTAAGTCTAGAAAAGGAATCCACTAAAGTAGGTTGGTCGTCTAAAGGAGAAAAGAGCATTGACGTTGTCAATATAAGTACATCCAAGAGAGACCAAGATCACAATAAGTCAATGAAATATGTTACATGAAGCATTTCAAATAAAGATGGTCTAGTCATAGTACAAATATGGTTTGTTTGCATGCTTGAATCCTAGATTAATTAGCGTGTGCTATTTATTATCCTTAGTTGGCCTTAGGATTAAGTCTGTGTCTAATGGCATAAGTTTCGGGGTCTTCCAACTAGCATCGTGTCCTATTACCGCCACTTGTTGGCATGTATCATTTCATGACTCCAAACATGCCCCTATAATGCCTAGATAGTATACCAATAGTAATAGAGCATAATACAAGTGTGAAAGAGTAACACTATGGTAATCATTATGAGCTTACTGTGATACCAACATGATACTAGTAATGAAGTAGAACCATTGTACTAATTAGTTTTACAACTTGATTGACTGATTGTTTTTGTCATTGATGGTGTTATAGGATGTACAAGCAAACATGTATTTGTCAGATCTATCTTCATTGAATGAGGGAAGTTCAGGTAGAATAGAGGAAAGTGAGACATCTAGTAGGTCTAACAGGTGAAGATCAACTAGAGGTGAGAAGATTAGAAGAAAATTCCATAGACGCATGTAAATTTTTCTTGTGAAAGGAGGATCATGTTCTTATGATCATGAGAGCATAGATGACATTGAGGTTCCCTTGAGGCACAAACATATAGTGAAATGATGGGTACCCAAGGATCTTCCTAAAATAAACATTGATTTTTGTGTAAACGAAAGGATATACCAGATTGCTCCATTGTCATTACATGGTTTGGGGATATTTTCCATGGATGGCATAAAGGTCTATTACGACAGATTAACTGAATTGATGGAGTATGTCAGACCCTATTATATCTACAAATATTGGATACAAATAGTCCAATATACAAAAAGTATGAAAAGATATGGCTTGGTTGCAAATTATATAAAACTAAAAGACAATGATCAAAATAAATGAGCAACTATATATATTGATGGAAGGCCAAAAGCAACAGGGAATATTGTAGGGTTTATAAATAGTACACGACCCGCGACGACAAATAAGCAACTCAATTGCGTATTTGAGGGGCGTGAAGGAAATCGTGTATTCGTATGTGCAATAAAATCAATAGCTGCAGGGGAAGACTTATTGATTGATTACAATTTGAATCGAATAGATACAAACGTTGCTATTATGGGGGTGGTACATATACTAATTTACCCAACCTGTAAGCAATGACTCTTATATTTTGTGATTTTCATTATGTTCTTTATGGTGTTAATCCATTTGGAGAGCTTCGGTCTGTTTATTTAGTGTGGCCTATTTTTGTTATCAACAATAACATTGCTCCTTGGATGTCAATAAAGAGGGAGGATTTCTCATACATTTGAATTTATTTCTCATGATAACGATCACGGTTTTAATTTTACTGTAATGTGGCAGGATGATCATGGTAAATAAAAAACGACCTCAGAACAGGTAAACGGACAACAATTTTTGAATTGCATTTAATGTGCATTTTATTTCTATGGCGATCAGTTATTTTATTTGTTTACATAACTGAATTATCATTTATTTTGTTGAATATGTAGTCGACGGGCTATGATGTTGATGATGATTCGCTTTGCGAAATGGATTTGTATGAATCCCCCGACCCTATGGTTTTAATTAAAAAAAAGATCAATAAAGAAAACATGGAACTAGCTCACTTGTTAGATATTCTAGATCAAACTCCCGAGGTCGAAGAAAGGATCAGAGAAGTTATGACAAGGATTAACACATATAAGGTAATAACCATAATTTCAAGTGGTTTTATTTTCATGTCATAAGATCAATTATGAAAGCTTGATTTTTAACTTTTACATTATCTAAACGAAAAAATGTTTTCTTTCTTACATAGAGATTTTTGGATCTTGTTAACCCTGACATGTATTGTGTTGGTAGTAGTGGTGCTGTACAGATGCCACAGGGTCCCGGCACAGGCCCTCGTAACCCTGCCAGGACACGACTATTCATATCTCCACCTTCCACACCATTAGGTGGGAGCCATGACACACACCCCTAGGAAGCAGCCACACAAGTAGGCTCTGGAGGTGGTGATGGAGATGAAGCTGATGATTTGGCCAACCATATGGTTGATTTTCCTAAAGTGAGACGTTTGACCAACACATGACACTTAAGGGCACATTTATGGTCAACGAGGAAGGGCTTCCATTAAAGTAAGTCAAAGTCCTAGGTAATTTTTAAAATTTTAATTGTTTCATGTTCTCTATGTAGACAAATATAAATCATCTAAATTATTATTTTTAAATTAATAATCATTTAATATTTTTGAGTGTAGGGAACAATGATTTTTATAGGTCCTTGGAGAACAAGGCATTGCTAATTTTTGGGTCCACCATACGTGAAAGGTGGAATTCCCATAATTCCAACCCCAAAAAAGAATTGATGGATTATCTTGAAATCCTTTTTGGTGTAGACACATTTAATAAGACCTTGGCCACCGCTGCAGCTGGCCAATATTTAAAATATACGTGAGAAACATATAGGAAGCACTTGAAACAAAACGATAGGTACGAGCGTCCTCTGGTGATTCCAGAGAGGGAGTGGAAGGCCCTCATTAAGGACACAAAAGAGAAGAAATTGATAGATGAAGGAAAAACATTCTCTGGTCCCATAAGGTAAATTGCAATTTCAATTCAATACCTTCAATTTTTTTTAGATCTAAATAAAAGTGTGGTATATATTAACATACTTGAAACTTTTGATGATAGGTTGACTAACACTTCAAAGGAAACAAAAGCAAGGCTTTCCAAATCTGGCCAACACAGGCTAGGGCAGGGTGACTACTTGAACTTGCAGTCACGAATTGTAAGTACCCAAATATCTTATTTGTATCGCCTTCAAAATTTTAGGTAATTGCAACCAATAATATTAAAAATACATACTCTTATGCAATGCAGGGTGATGAGTTCGGTACTGAAACCACATAGGAAGATCTCCAGCTTGGTTACAGGTACGACTATAAAGATGTAGTTGAACATCGGAAAAGCTTGGGGCAGTTCCCAAGAACCACTTTGTAGGATAAGGTAAATAAAATTCAATCCACATTAACCTTTATTATTTATACAATACAATCATGTTTGATATCATCGATAAATTTGATGTGTTACAACTTTGTTTTAATCAGGGGAGCAACACTATCAACCAACCCACTAGTATTGGAGAGTAATGCGTTGATATCAATTTGAAACCAAAAGATGGTTCTCTTGTGCAGTCCCATTTCACTGGGGTGCAACCCCACGATGGTGCTACGACCGAGTCACATGACGATAATATGGCTGTATTTTAATCATATACTTAATAATTTCGTAGTTATACATTTTGTACTTCTATTTTTTTTACTTATACATTTACGATTGTCCTTATAAAGTTTGTGGTCTCAATGACATAGAATGTTGTACTTGAGGGTCATACAGTTGAAGAGGAGCACATAGGGGAAACCATTCCAATGGTGCCGACCAGTGCACTAGGTACATTGTAGGTGTTTTTTTAATATTACTGAACTAGTTCAATGATATTTAAAAACTGGCCATCTAAATTTCGCATTTTTTTTTTCTTTTGTAGGTGATGACTTATCACATCGGCCTACATTACCCCATGAGCATCCCATGACTAGGTGTGCTCTGCATGAGAGGACGCAATCACAATACGATTTTGAAGAGCACCCATAGAACGAAGATATAGATATTGATGAAATGCTTAGGAATTTTAGAGCTAAGAAGAAAAGACCGACTAAAACTAAATGATGATGTACAATATTTTAATAACTATTTATAAAATCTGTTTTATATGAAATACTTTTTTGTACTTGTTGGGTCGCCAAAATGCCATTCTTTTACCAACGTTTTACTTCACTTTTCACCATATTCCACTTTCCCACAACCTTACATTAAGACCATTTTCATGATTACATATGCGTTTAGACCTATTATTTTCCAAAGCATTCATTTTAGTATTTTGAGTGAGTTTATGATTAAATATTGGAAAAATAACATGTTTTCACTTATATATCAAAGTGGGATGAGTTCCATGATGTTTACAAGTGCATTTTAATACTCCAACCAAGTCATATGATGGAATATAATAAAGCCTCTTTTCACATCAATTTCCACTCTCTAGTTTTAGATGTAAAGTGATTTAGTGTAGTGTATGATGTTATGGAATAGTTGTTACTTTTCTCTTAAGAGAATTGAGCTCACTCCAAATGGATAAAGGAAACATTTTATTTCATTGTGAATAATTGTGAATATTGGTATGTATATATATGTTTGTTTTGTTGTAAATATTTCAACAGATTTATATGATGGGTATTGGGGAATTGAGATTGACGTGAGGGGGGGGGTGGGGCCATAACATCTTCTTCCTTCACGTGGTTGGCCCTGTTCAGTAGAGAATAATTTATTATAGCTATTTAATCTTGGATCAAACCTCCCTCGATCCAACGGAGCAACAACAAAGTCAATGCTGACTTTGTTGCTGCTACTTCAAATCAAGGGAGGCAATTTGATCAAATATTAGACGTGCGACTCCAATAAATTATTTTCTAAACCAAGAGGAGCTCATTCAGGCATGTTCTGACACTCTCATAAAAATGCATCTTAGAGTAAATAATGCGCTAAAAATATGACTTGTATTGATTTTGTAGATATTTATGGAGGTTGAATGATTTTGGTAGGTACTTTAAGATCTTTCTTCGTCGAGTGAGGGAAGATCAAGAAAAACAAAGGGTTATACAACTGAAGAGAAACACATGGGGGAAACCATTCCAACTGTGTCGACCAGTTCATTAGATCATATGTGATTTCTCCTTTCAACATTGTTTATATAGCCATCAATTTTGGTTATGTTTAGTGTTTATGAATTGTTATGTGATTATTTATTAATGAAAGGTTTGCTACATGATAATTTATTTATATATATCATCTGTTTAGTACTTGTCATGTTCTCGCCTTGCATCTAGTAATGGTAGATACAAGTCCATTTATATTGAGTTCAAGAAACCTTAGCTTCTTGTAGGGATTGATGAAGCGTTAGTTCATGCATCTACTACTAGGGGTCGTCCAAGAATAAGGCCAAATGAACTGAGAAAAATTTCCATAAATAATGCTGTTGTACTAAGCCTCCTTTTTTCTAGGCATTGTTCCAGATCATGGAGCATGTACTGTTACCATCCATCCTAATAAGATCATCTTCTATTATGTTTGTTTCATATTTGTCTTGCCATATCCATTCCCATAGTTCACTTTTACCTTTGAGTCATCTCATGGATACAAAAACTTATTAGTGATATGTTTTGAGACATAAAATAAAGGACTTTCATTTGACGAACTTCTACAAGTTTTCTTAAATTGCTTTCTGCATCACTTAACGCTTATTTTTTGGGCCTAGTTAAGTGAAAACAACTTTTTGTTCGTGTTTTCTTACTTGCTTCCCCCAATTTCCAACAATAATAAATAATTGGGTTTTAGGTTTCATGACACCCTTCTTCCATTATAGGTGTCATGAGTTTCAAGGCTAGCAACTAAGAGTCTGTGGGGAATAGGAATTGAAGAGGATGTGAGCCCTCCAATGAATGAGATATTGATAAATCTGTCATGCACGTATTTTACATTTCAAATACTGAATATGCACTACAATATTGTGTGGGATTGATACATACATTTGAAGGGAACCTTGTATTCTAGATTAGGAAACTAAATCTATAACAATTGCCTTGCTTTAATCACTGAAAAATTTCCAACACATTTATGGTTAGTAGTGAACCTACTAAAATGGATTGATGATTCAGGAATTGGCACCCTTTAAAACTTTTACATTGTCTACCTATGTGTGCATATGAGTGAAATGTGGTTTCCTACAATGATATGACTGTGGAAAATACTTAAAATACATGTAATGGTATGCCATCAAACCTTTGCTAGCAATTAGCAGGCTCTTTTGCAACCTGTATCTTATGTAACAGTGAAACCACTCAGTGGATTAAGGGAGAACCTTCCGATGATGAAAATCACCCAATACCTGTAATCAATGCAGCCTTGTATTTTTGGATGATCAGGATGAAGGAACATAGTAAACTCCAACTGTAGGGATAACCTAGTGTTCTCAAAATACCTTGAGATTACCCAAAACTCAGGTGTGTCTACATAAAAGAGTCAATAAGACCTGCAACATCAGAACTAGACATTTGGGTTTGGAAGTCAACAAGTCTTATATTTGGAGAGGGTCTATTTTAAAAGCTTCTCTATATGTCTACATGCTCAAACTACAAGAAAATACGTAGGTGTTAGCACAATATTGCCAGTAATGACATAATATTTTCCTTGACAACTGTATGTATTGTTGAAACTTCTTTTGAGGAAAAAAAAACAATACACATGAGATAAACTTTCTTTTCTTGATTCAAGATATTCTATTTAGAGTGTTGTTGGATGGTTTACAGGTAAACTATTATTTCAAATTAACATTGAATGGACCTTTAACTCAAGATCAAAGTTCTAGGATGCTTTGTATAGTTAAAGACAATTGTCCAATAAATGTTATAGGTTCTTATCATGGTATTTCTTATTTGGCTTGAGATGGTGTTCAACTCAAGATCAGTTGTTTCAATCAAAACTATGTTATCATTTATGACTTATTCCTTGCTGCCAAAAATTCGTGAAGCACATTGATGTAGGGCACTATCAACAAGGCCGTCCAGTTTATTGATGAAATGGTGAGAAAAAATTGCAACACAAATATAATTATTTATACGACAATAATATATGGTCTTTGTCAGCAAGAAAACATTGCAGAACCCATAAGGATTCTTTAAATATTGGTGAATTAAGGCCTTACTTTAAACATTAGTATTTGGAATATATCATTGGTAAATATTTCCAAGAAACTTAATACATGCATCTCCTAAAGACTACCCCCTCGTGAATACCTTACTTTTTTTTTTATTTCTTTTGTGGGTTCCTTGGCAATCCATGGCCCCTTCTCTTTTTACCATTTCTTTATTTTGTAGGTCTAGAGTAAGGGAGTGGGTTTGTGAGCAAGTCCCTTAGGTTCTTGTTTATTTTTTGACTAATAGTGAGCCTTGTCTTTCCTCCTTGTTTGTTCTTATCTCATTGAGTACAATTGTTCTTAATCATTGCCCCATTGTTTGAAGGAAGTGAAGGTGAAGGGTTAGAGAATTGGGTCCATAGGTAGTGATCAATGAACCACTTTTTCACCCATGTTGTGAGGAGAGTTCATGCACGACCTCACCTAGCCTCCTAAGGACGTTCACAAATCCCAACACATTCTTGCACATGACCTCTCAAAGACTGTTTCCTCAATATTTTACCTCATGTTACTTTCGAAAGTTGCACTTAAATGAGAAAGCCATGAAACACGAGTGCAACCCAAGGGGAGCTAAGGAAGGATACCCACTGTCACCACAATAGCTCTTCCTCTTGCTTTATGATGGATTTCCTCTAGCACAAGGGAGGTGTCCTTAAGTGAAGTGTAAGATGAACCATAGAAATAAATGGGATGGTGGATAAAGACCAATGCCAATCCAAAGGGTTATGGAGTCAAGGAATACAAACAAAGATGGTTTAAAATATTATGGAGAAAACATAGTCAATCCATTCATTGATGTGCCATGAGTATTCCACGTAGATTTTTAGGTTATATGATAGTGAGTGAGATCTCTAACAACATATGCACCATCACAAACAATTTATTTAAATCCAATAAATAATGTGCAACCCTAATAGTGAAGGAACAACCATATCCTGAGATTATAAGAGATAAGGACCAAGTAGGACAACCTTCAATAAAATTGACATCCCAACAACACATCACATCTCCCATAACAATTTCATAGGATTGAATGAACCATTAACATGTGCAAACATACAATCTGTCATTATAGTAGAAATCTACCCTAATATCCAAGATTACATCAAGGATCTCACCCTAAGTGCATCAATTGGTACCTTGGAGTGATTTCCATTTGGTGGTGAATTCCCTACTTTTATGATTTCACCTTGGTTGCATCAATTGGTCCCTTGGTCCCTTCATCTCTTGGTCCCTTGGAGCAATTTTCCTATGATGGAAAATTCCCTATTTTTTAGGATTTGACCCGAGTGCATCAATTGGTCCATTGGAGAGATTTCTCTAATTTTTGGGATTTCATACTACGCATCAATTGCCTTGTTGGGGCAATTTCCCTTTTTTTTAGGATTTCATCATGTGCATCAATTGTTCCCTTAGGGTTATTTCCCTTTGGTGGAAAATTCCCTATAATTCTTTTATCATTTTAATTTGATGCATCAATTAGTCCTTTTAAGTGATTTTCCTTTGGTGGTGAATTCCCTAATTTTTAGGATTTCACTCGGATTTCATTTATAAAACCTCCAAGGATCATTCTTTCTCTCTTTTTCCCCTTTCACTTTCCAAATCACTGAGAATACTATGATATTCCCTTCTACGTCCATTGCAGGTTGTAGGTTAAATCTTTCACAATTGGATTCAAAATCTCATGCAATTCAATCTCCTGGCATGTGGGAAAACATGAGACAAAAAAATGATACTATGCTACAAAATTTGCATAGCTACCATGACCTATTTATCATGTTTTAGGAGCTTCACCACACATCATGTTGAAGGAATTTTCTCTATCTAAAATGTATCTTTTATAGATTTCAATTTTGTTTATGGATTGGAAGATATCATTGTCACAAGCCCCAAGACTACTTAGTTCTTCAAGGTATCTCCCTTCTTAAACAACTCTCCAATTATAGCTCCAAAGGCTATGACAAGATGATTCCTATACATCTATGGAAGGATCTATTTATTAACTAAAATAGGTCTATGACATATTTTGATTTCACCTCTTGAAACAAAAGCTATAAGCAATTTGAAGCAATTTCCCCAAAATAGCATTGGAATTTTTGAAATTGATCTTCTTTACTTAGTTATTTTAACTACTCCATAAAATTATCATCAATCCACCATTTGAAGCTCAATATAGCTCATTTTCTTTGTTTTAGCCTCATCCACATGGGTTTTCCATCACATGACAAAACCATATTTTTAATGAAAAATAAAGATGTCCATCCCTAAGCCATTTTTCAAAGTCAATACTTGCCAAAAGCCCCAAAAGGAAACACTATTGGAAAACTCGACAAGCTACCCATTAAAAATGATGAAGAAAGGTAGATCTATGAATAATCCTTCGATCCACATGAATCCCCATGAATAATTCTTCAATACTTGTGAAATAGGTTCGAGAAAAAGGTTTGTGACTACATGAAAAGACTTGTCAAAAAACTCAATAATGGAAACCACTGGAGTGGTGACTCCAAGAACACCTAGCTGACATATAACCATGGAGGAAATTATCAAATGTCATGGTTTGTCACCTCTTTAATACCGTTTTGTTTTTATTTTTATTTTTTTTAAAACACTTACAGGTCTTCGATCTTCCGACGTTGTTACACATTATTTTGGTCACTCTGGTGATGTCTCTACAGTTATGTGTTCAGGCTCTCAT
>ML779654.1:1109491-1137006 GCA_009831015.1 Picea engelmannii
GAGAGACATCGCTGATATAGAAAATGCGTATGATGACCGACGTTACCTTCCGTCGGTCTTTCAATGTCCCTAGCATCGTTGTCATGGAATCAACGTCGTAGGTGAGATGTCGCTGATATAACATACACTTCGAAAGATCGATGTGACCTTTCATTGGTCTTCTAATAGGCGGTGGCGTCACAGGTGAGATGTCCCGACGTCGCTGTAGCGACGTACATAGTGGGCTTGGATAGTGAAGTCCGAGATGATACACGTCTGCATGAAATGTCACAACAAAGACAATATCTGTGTCATCGGAAAACTAAAGTAATGTGAAACAATGTTTGAGGGAGTCTGATGTTTATCGTTTTCTCGAAAATATAAAGTGGAAATTTATATGAAAATGCTGTAAGAATTTGACCCAAATGTACTAGTGACACCCTACAAATCGAATAAGACATCTGGAGTAGAATCCTGTGGAAATCACGCAGTTACAACAAGTTAATAACATACGCGTGCGGTAGATTTTTGGTTAGATAATATTGTTGCAGGGTTTATCACCAAATTTACAGTAGATACTGCGAAGTCCTACACTGCAACAAAGCAATATTTTATAAAGGGAACCAGAGGTAGGTACATCAGATCACTGTATACTTCAATCAATATTTTATTGTATGACAACGGTGTGATTACCATGGAATCATACAACTAAAATTCCCTGCGTGCATGGGGGAAGGTGGGAAGCACTGATAGGAGGTTGAGATATGGAAAAGGATATGGATAAAGGAAAGAAGAAGGATTCCCTGGACCCAATCATGATGGAAGAATACCAAATAAAGCAGATAATGGTAAAATATGGAAAGACGCACAGTGGAATACCCTACTAATATAAAATGAATAATAAGAAGAGAGCCATAGCTGATAGAGAGGGATTGGAAAGCGATGAAGAAGAGGTAGAGGATATCTAGGCTATGGAGAATATTGAGGAAATACTTCACACAACATATGAAAGGAAAACATGAGGTCCAAGGTTAGGGATATAATGAAAAACTCCAATCCAGATCGTCGTCAGTGTGGAACCCACAACCCCATGTGTGACTAATATACTAGAAAGAACACCAATGCTTAGACAATCAAATTTTAGTGGAAGAAAAACAACATGACAAGCATCCAATAAAGGAGCATCAACTGGGGGAGCTAGGTTAGGAAGTGACAAACAATTATCTACACTGTGTGGAGGCAGTAGTTCAATACAATTCAAAATGGCAGGACATGATCCCACGATCAGATTACTAGAATTTCGGGGAGAGGCATTAGAGGAAACTGAAAAGCACTTATTCTTCTGTGAGAAGATCCGGGAAGAAAAAAAATCACAGACGAGGATACAAAACTCGTGTAGTTAGCTATCACACTAAGAGACAGCGCGCTGGATTGGTATATGAGCCTAGATGTAAACAATCCATAGGGAGTACCAAAGACCATCACAGATGTGAAAAAACAATTGGTAAACGAATTTTAGAAGCCCAAATCAGAAGACTAGTATGTGAATGAAATGATTGAGATCAGGAAAAAACTGGGTGAGTCTATGTGAGATATTGATCAAAGGTTCAAATGTTTGAAAGGTAAGTTGAAATATGCAATTATTGACATGCAACATAGGTAGTTATTTGTGAACTCACTATTACCACACTTGAAATACCCGTTAAGACAACAAAAGTTCCAAACTCAGACAGAGGCTCTACAGGAAGCCTTACAATTGGAAGAGGACAAATATCAACAGATAAATCCAACAATAGAGGAGCTGAAGGAGGATTTGAAGAATCTAACATTTCAACTTAACCAGAATAAGGGTAAAGATAAAAGATAAGTTGTTTGGTGTACCCCATGCATGACATAAGGACACCATAAGAATGAATGTCCAACTTTTGTGTAGTATATGGCAACAAGATTTCCAAACCTCTTTCCAACAGGAGGACCATGGTGTGAGATTTGTAAGATGCATGGGCATGATCCATATCATTTTCCAATGATGCAAAAGTAGAAGACAGTACCAAAAAGTTCATATTGCAATTTTTTCAAATCAGTGGGTCATGATGATAAGGATTGTAGAACGATGGAGATGATGAGAGAGAGAAATTCAGATACTTATAGGGTTCAAGAAGAGATGACGACAGGACAAGCTGCACCTCAGTTCAACCAGGTACCACCACCATACAACAATGTGCAACAAAAATACAACAATGCGCAACCACAATATAATAATGCACAACCATAGTATAAACCCACACAGTGTAACCAAGTACCCTAGTACAATGCATCGCGATGAGATCGAGGTGGATACAGAGGTGGAGGATGAGGTAGAGGAGGATTTGGATGACACAAAGGACCAATATTGTGCCATAATTTCCAACAACCAGAACATTAAGAAAGGGATTTTCCACTTCCACCAACGACATGTATGTACTGTCGCGCAACGTACCATGGAAAAGAAGACTACCCAACACTCTCGGGGAATATTGAGGAAAAAAGGAAACAAAAAAACTAGAATGTCCAATGGATCTCTACAGAAGCTAGGGATGATGGGAGAAACATCAATATAGTCACTCGAGGAAGAACCAAGACAAGAAATGATGCAACAAAACAATATCCAATGCAACACCAATAGGTTAAGAATAATATTGAGCCACAAAAGAAGTTTGACACATGAAAATAAAATGAAACATTTAAGGAGTCTAGACAAGACTTTATCAAGCAAAATGTTGCATCTAAATCAGCCGCGCATCAAACTAAGAACTCACCAATGTATGAGATGCCCTCCTCAATGGACCATACCAGTGAAGTACAACCTTTAGAGCAAGTAAGTACTATAAAAACTTTCTGCAATCTTGTGTTAAGTTATTGAATGATCCATCATGTTAAGGTCTTACAAAATCTGCTAGAAAGATGCAACATAGAGGTAGAAGGGAAATTAGAGCAGAAAATAGCCAATCATCTCTATACAAGAAGAAGGACAAGTAAAGAATTTAGACTAAATGCTAATATTGGGGATTTCAACATGGGAGATATTATAATGGACTTAGGCTCTGAAGTAAATGTCTTACCTAAGAAGACATGGTAGTGTATGGGAGAACCCACACTAGGCTATTCACATGTCCAGTTGAAAATAGCAAATCAATGCAGAGTGTTACCAATTGGAAGGCTTAAAGGTGTGACAATAGATTTGGATGGAGTACGTACTACGCCATATTTTGAAGTGATAGAGATAGTGGATGGAACAACACCTTACCCAACATTACTTGGATTGGATTGGATTGGGCATTCGATAACCAGGCTATAATCAACCTGAAAAAAATAAAAATTACTTTTGAATATGGCTAATATAGAGTCATTGTACCATTGGATCCTTCAGAAGGAGAAAAGTTTGTAGAGGCTACTTGTTTGGATATGGAAGAAATAAACCAGTTGTATAGAACCACCGCGCGAGAATAGGGTTATGTTAACCCAATTGCATATGAGGTACTCAGCTGGAGAAACATTACATCATGTGCTTCCGACTTAGACACAGGTTTGGAGAATTGGCAACATCGATTACATGATGTTTCCATAAGGAGGTGCGCGAGAATAGACTGCATAGTAAGATGGGTTGGTATAGAGATAAGAGAACCTCCCAGTTTTCATGGGATAAATGACTTAGAGGAATTATTGACAAGATATGAAGAGGAAGTGTTAGAAAATCAGAGGCTCTTATCCCTAGATATTTCACTCAAGGAAAAACCTGCAAGATGGTGGGGTGCGCACAAATAAACAATTCAAGACTGGTATCAGTGTAAATGACTATTGCACATTAGATTTGGCGTATAATAGGGGAGAAATAAAATGCATAGGTATGATGGGAAAGGAACACCAGTGGAACACTTGGAGAAGTGTAGGACACAATCGAGAATGACACTACTAGAGAAATGGACTCATCACTTTATCCATACATTGGGAGGAATCCCATGGAACTGGTATATAGACTAGTGTTAGCAACATTACTTGTCTTTGGCATCGGGATATCCAGGTTCGCAGGTTACACGAGAAGCATCCAAGTGCAGCGCATAGAAGAAGTCCTTTTCGGACTTAAAATCAAGCGAGCGGGCAAAATTATAGTATCAACGGTCCGGATCCATCCATATGAGCAGATCAACGGCCGATGGGAAATCGCGAATAGAGGAGTTGCACCGAGAATAGTGCAAATAGATTGTGCCCATATTGTATGTACGAATGGATGGCAACCGTTCATCCCAAAGGACGCGTGGCACGAGATCTGGTCACGTCGGCTTTTCGGCAGTCACGAGTTCAAAGGGTGAAGGTTTTATGTCGTGGTACATTTCAAAACCCCGAACCCCGAAGTGCCGATAGCGCCCAAAGCCGGGTCCACAAGTATCAAGGGGTAGTCTCAGCCGTCCATCTGAAGCAGACACCTGGCGTGCGATTAGGCTCCCCACTTGTTCGCCCATCGCGATTTCGAAGTGCAAGAAGCTTCTCCCTCATATCCTCGATGCGCGAAGTGACAAGATCTTCCAGGGCCTGGGGCCCACAACAACGTCAGGTAAATTTAGGACCGTCAGATCTAGAGGGGCGCGTGGCACCAGATTAAGCCGCCTCGACGTTTCACTCATCGCGATTTCAAGAAGCAAGGACTAGCTCCTTCCCATTCGCGAACACCGAGGGCGCCTTGGGGATAAGCGCGTGGCCACAGCCCGTGGTCACTTGAGAAAGAAAAGAGATGCTCAGGAAGGGTTGAAGGCATCGTGTATGTTCACAGAAGGAATTACCGCGATCTCCAAGTGCCATTTGATCCGACCTCGGTCCTGGTTTTCGCTTGGAGTAAATGAAGGCGAGAAAGGGTGGTTGAAACCTCTCCTCATTCATTAAATGCGAAGAATGGAGGGTCTGGCAAGCGGACTGCTCGAGAGAGTCCTGTATACCCATTTTTCCAGAGAAGCCATGCCGAGTTCTCGACTAGCTGGAGGAGGTCTGCACACGCTAGCTCAACATTTACTGGCTCAGCTACTCCTCCCCTGCAAAGGAAATGCGAAGTTAAGGAGACGTTTGACGAAGGACTTCCGCCCAAAGATTGATTGAAGAGACGCTATGCCTTGGAGGGCGAGCGCGCCTTTGTTGGGAAAATTTGCCCAAGTATATGTACTCAGTTTTTGCATTTTCGAAGGTATCGATGGTAGAGAGGAGCTCCCGATTGTAAAGTTTTAACACACTCTAGTTCTCTGGTTATGCATATGTATGTGAGATTTATTGTTTTATGACAGACAATCTTTCTTACTCCATCTAATTTTCATCTTATGCTGAGAGAGTTTGTGAACCACTGATTCGTGCGAATTATTGCAATCATGTTATGATAAAGGATTTATTGTTGCATTGTTGTATTCTCCAGAGTTTTGCATTCAAATGCAAGAAGATATTGCGTTTAGATGTCTTCTCCCACAACCTGTTAGAAACCTGATGTTTACAACAGAACTTTTCACCTCTCTGATACAAGTCTTCCCCCTACTCACCCTTACTACAACTTACTGTCTGAAGTTTGATTAAGACCTCACCTGCCCACGCCTACCTAACCTAGTTTCAGAGTTAGAACCACACCGTCTTGAGTTGGATTCCAATTGATCACCCCATTAAACAAATCGTGACACAAACTGATGGGCGTCGGGCTTCGCTCCTACTGCAATCTAGGGGTGACTTCTAACGCTAACATTTCTGGTGTTGTTTCCGGGGATGAAGTTGAAAATTTTCCCCGGGATTGAACGAAATTGAGCCTCTGATTCTGAAGGTGCATCGGGTATCAGAGCCTTTGAAGATTGCTACTCTGCACCTGGCGACTCCATTGTGACGACTCCACTGTGGTGAACCTGCCATGTTAATTGTGGCTTTCAGAGGTAGACACACGCAGTCTCACCCACAACTGCCTCTAGCTACACCTGAAACTGATCCGGAGGCGGTTTTCAGAAAAGGAAAGAGCTCTGAAGAAGAAGATTCCACCGCCGAAACAAGTAATCTGCCATCTCCTTCTGTAAGAACCCCATTTTCTCCTCCTTAGTTTCTTAATAGACCTCCTTCAAAGGTTTTTTGTTTCCTGAATTTTGGGAGCGTTCCTGCTGAGTTTTCCCCTCCTGATCTGGGATTGGAGGGAGAAATCCTTGTCACTCCCCTCTCCTCTGAAGCTATACTTTTGTGTAGACCCAGGACTACAACAAATTTCCCCACTCCTATCTTTTCTGCTCCTCCTCTTGTTACTGCTACTACTCCTATGCAAAGAGGGGCACCTGCTGACTTGAGCTCATTATCTTTCTCCTTAAATCCCCTCTTGTTTCCCACTCCACTTCGAGACTCATTCCAGGTAGCCCCTTCGCGAACTCCTTCTCCTCCAAGCTCTCCTCCACCTAATATTCCTATGGCTAGTGCTAATCCCCCTCTAAATAGAATGGATGCCATAGTCGTTGCCAGATATGCTCCCTTAATCCTACCTCATCCTATGAATCCTCTCCCTGCTGGAGATTACTTGAAGTATATGCCCAAGTTCACTGGGGAAGGGGACATAACTGTGGAAGAGCACCTGGCTACTTTCTACAGTTATGTAGACAACCTGAACATTGAAAACGAAGATGTCTGGATGAGAGTCTTCGTCCAGAGCCTGGATGGCAAGGTGAGGAAATGGTTTAGAGGATTGGCCCCTGGATCTATTGCTGGTATCGAAGCCCTGGATGGTGTTTTCCTAAGGCAGTGGGGTGATAGGAAGGATTTCATGTATTACATGACAGAGTTAGAGTCTTTGAAGAATATGGATGGAGAGTCTGTCTCCGACTTCTCCAAAAGATTCAATAAGATGTATAAAAAAATCCCTGCCGAGATAAAGCCTTTAGAAGCCTCAGCCAAGATTTCTTATTCTAGTGCGTTTGGCCCCGATTTCTGTCTGTTACTGAGAGAAAGAAGAGCCACCTCCTTAGCTCAAATACAAGATATGGCCATAGAAGTGGAATCCAATGTATTAGCAGCTGATAGGCTGAGGAACAAGGCCGATGCAGACAGAAGAAAGGGAAGATCCGAAGCCTCAACTTCTAGCCCATCGGTGCCCCACCCTCAAGTGGATGAACTGACCAAGATGGTGAAGTCTCTGTCCGCAGAGTTGGAGAGGATGAAGGTGGAAGGGAGGCAAGCATACAAGGGCCCTCAGAACGCCGAAAACAAAGGAGGTTTCAGGAGGCCAAACAATATCACTTCTCCGACTGTGCAAAGGGAGAGGGGAAGAGACAGAGAAGACCAGAAGATTCAGGCCCCTTTCCAAAACAATTTTATGGCTGAGGAAGAAGAAGGGGAAACAGGTGAGATTGATCCTGAAATCCATTACTTCGGAGAAACTCCTCCTTTTCCTCATCTGACTCAATCAGCATATGAGGAGTCTCTCATGAATAGTCAGCTAAATGAACTGAGCAAGGAAAACAAGACTAGTGGCCGCCAAGGCAGGTATGACCTGAGGTCTCAAAAGAAGGCAGTAACACTTGATGTTCCTGAGTAGTCCACTAGAATAGAGAGGTCTACCAATGAAGTAGCAGACGGTCACATAGGTAAGAAGCCCCGACCCCTCTCTCCCATAGTTCAGAGTCATGCTCCCGAAATAAGAGAAATTCAGAAGCTTACACCTTCTTTTAATTTCGAGCATGAAATTCAGAAAATCAGAATACCTATGCCCCTAACTGAGTTGATTAAACATGAAGGGTTCAAGAAATTCTTCTTTGATCTTTTGTAGTCTGAGATCTCATGCCTTCCCACAGACTCCATTAATTTGCAATATGAAAAGCCTGCAATTATTTTAGGTTCTATGATAGAAGATAGGAATGACTCATCCCCTCCCTTCTACACTTCCTTGAACATACATGACAAGGTGATGCATAATTGCTTGATGGATTCAGGGGCTTCTCACAACCTCATGCCCAAAAATGTCATGGAAGAACTAGGACTAGAAGTCACCCGAGCCTATCATGACCTCTATTCCTTTGACTCCAGGAAAGTTCCATGTCTCGAGGTTATCAAAGACCTGGTCGTGACCTTGTTTCAGTGGCCCATGAAAAGTGTGGTCATGGATATTGTAGTGGCTGATGTCCCCCCTAAGTTCGGTATGTTGTTGTCAAGATATTGGATAAAAAGACTGGGGGGAACCTTGCAGATGGACCTCACATATGCTACTATCCCAGTGTTAGGAGGAGAGCATAGAAGACTATACAGGGAAGCCCAACTGGCCTATATAATCAGTGATGAGGCCAACCCTACCAACCATCCCATTTTTTCCTTAGACACTGATTTATGTTCCAGTGTGCTTCAACTCACCAATGCTCCCGAACCTCCTCTTAAACTCCGAAAGAAGCCCATCATTTCCCCTAAATTTCCTCCCTCCATCACCCCCGTTTGGAAAATGTTTTTTGATGGAGCCTGTTCCAGGGAAGGCGCTGGTGCTGGGGTGTTTTTTGTGTCCCCTTCCCAGGAAACCATGTCCCTGTCATATAAGCTTGAGTTTGAGACCACCAACAATGTGGCAGAATATGAAGCCCTTGTTCTGGGATTGAGAGCTGCAAGGGAAATGGGAATTCAGGAGGTAGCAGTGTTCGGAGATGCAGAGTTGGTGGTCCAACAGATCAGAAACGCTTATCAGGCTAAGCACCCTCGACTCAGAAATTACAGAAATGAAGTATGGGACCTAATTGACAATTTCTTCTCAGCCTTCAATATCTCTTTTATTCCAAGGGAGGATAATGTTGTGGCTGATTCTTTAGCTGTTTCGGCTAGCCAATTCAAGGTCCCTCAACCGTTTATGGCCAAATATGATGTTGAGATAAAATATAGGCCCTCTGTACCAGACAATGTCAAGCATTGGAAGGTATTCGAAGATGATCTGGAAATCGAGAAATTTCTCCAATCTGTTGATGAATTTTCTGCGTTGCACATTGATCAGGATCCTGATACAGAAGATAACCCTCACCCTGAGGTGTTTTTAAATAAAATTGCTAACCACCAGATCATTCAGTTACCTAGCAATCACATTCTGAGGGGACTAATTCCTTTAGAAAGATTGTTCGATGGGAATGATGTGGCAGTAAAGGATAGGGTTTCAGATGAAGATGCTGACACAGTCGAGTGCAACATTGGCATACCGGAGGAGCCTAAGTTTGTCAAGTTGTCAAAGAGTTTGACCAGAGAAAAGAGGGCCGAATATACTGAGTTGCTGAGGGAGTTTGCTGATGTATTTGCATGGACCTACGAAGACCTCAAGACATATGACACATCTGTCATTGAACACAAGATCCCACTGAAGGAAGAGGCTAAGCCATTAAGGTAGAAGCTAAGACAGATAAACCCCATGTTGCTGCCTGTCATGGAGAAAGAAGTGAAGAAGTTGTTAGAGGCCCAGATCATCGTCCCCTTGAGATATTCCGATTGGGTGGCCAATTTGGTTTCGGTAAGGAAGAAAAGCAGAGAAATCAGGCTCTGTGTCAACTTCAGGAACCTGAATAGGAGCTCAAAGAAAGACAATTATCCCCTGCCCAACATGGAGCACATATTGCAGAGGGTAACCGATGCATCTAGGATTTCCATGATCGACGGTTTTTCTGGCTATAATCAAATATCGGTCATGCCTGAAGACAGAGAAAAGACAACCTTCACCACCCCTTGGGGCACATTCATGTATGCCAAAATGCCATTTGGACTGATGAATGCAGGAGCGACATTTCAGCGAGCCATGGACATAGCCTTCATCGGAGAGAAAGATAGGTTTGTGGTGATATATCTGGATGACATAACAGTTTTCTCGAGGTCCGACAAAGAGCACTGCTATCACCTGATGAAAGTCTTCTCAAAATGTCGAAGATTTGGCCTTTCCATGAACCCCAAGAAATCTTTATTTTCTATGGAGGAGGGGAAGCTGTTAGGCCATATAGTATCAGCGGAAGGAGTGAGGATTGATCCTAGCAGAGTGGAGGCAATTCGGACCCTGTCACTTCCCAGATCTAAAAAGGAATTTCAGGCCTTTTTGGGGAAGATTAATTTTTTGAGGAGATTCGTCTCGAATTTCACTGAGCTGGTGAAACACATCACAACGATGCTCAAGAAGGGAAATGAAGTGAAATGGACCGCTGAACCCAGGGAATCTTTTTTCCAAATAAAAAGAGCATTGACTGAGGCACCTGTGCTGATCAGTCCTGACTATTCCAAAGATTTCCTTATCTTCTCTTTCGCTTCTTTTGATACAATAGCGGTCGTCTTGTTGCAGAGAAATGAGGAGGGGTGAGAGAAGCCCATTACTTTCTTCAGTAAGGCGTTAAGAGATGCAGAGGTTAGGTATGAAATCATGGTGAAATAGGCCTATGCCTTAGTAAAAGATCTCAAATCTTTCAGGGTCTATGTCCTGCACTCAAAGGTGATTGCATACGTTCCTTCATCCTCTGTGAAGGACACCCTCATACAACCTGACATTGATGGGAAGAGGAGTAAATGGATAGCCAAGATCCTGGAATTTGACTTGGAAATAAGGCCTACCAAATTGATCAAAGGTCAAGGCTTAGCCAAGTTGCTGGCTGAAGCCAATTGCCAAGCTTTGGGGGTAAGTTTTATGAACGAAAGATCAGGAATTCAGCTGGGTCAGCTGTCTGAAATAAACCCTCAAAGGGAACCCTTGTTGGCTTGATGTCCTTGGTATAAGGATGTCATATATTTTATGCAAGAATTGCGGCCTCCAAACGACCTGCAAAGAAACAATGCAAGAGCTCTGAAGCTCAAGGCAGTCAGGTACTGCCTTATCGATCAAATTTTATACTGGAAAGACCCCCTGGGAGTACTTTTAAAATGGATGGATCCACAAGAGGCTGACATGATCATGGTTGAATTTCACAGCGGCCTTTGTGGGGGGCACCATTCCTGGAAGACCACAACCCACAAAATTCTCAGAGCTAGGTACTACTGGCCCACCTTGTTCGCCGATGTTCATAAAGGAGTTAGAGCCTATATCTCATGCCAAAGATTTTCAGGAAAACAATAACTCAAGTCTCTTCCTTTACAACCTGTAGTTGTTTTGGGACCTTTCCAGCAATGGGGCTTAGATTTTATTGGAGAAATCCACCTGGCTTCCAGCGAGCAACACAGATGGATCCTGACTGTCGCAGATTTCTTTACTAAGTGGATTGAAGCTATCCCCACCAGGAGTACTTCCCACAAGGTAATCATTGGATTCCTGGAAGACCTCGTTGTAAGGTTCGGCTGCCCAAGAAAGATTGTTACTGATAACACGACCTCTTTCAAGGCTGATCCATTAGTAAGGTTCTGCGAACAATTTGGGATCAAGCTCATTCACTCCACCCCATATTATCCCCAGGGAAATGGTTTAGTAGAATCCTCCAACAAAATCCTAATGAGGATCATCAAAAGATTGTTGGAGGACAACGAAAGGGCATGGAACTCGAAGCTGAAATTTTCTCTATGGGCCGATCAGGTGACCACCAAGAAATCTATAGGCATCTCCCCTTTCCGGTTAGTTTATGGAGCAGAAGCTGTCTTCCCTTCTCAGCTAGAGATTCCCGTAGCAAAATTTTTCCAGGATTATCAATAACAACCTAATGACATGATTAGAAGGATTCATCAACTGGTAGAAGTCCAGCAGGCCAGAGAGCAGGTAATGGACAAAATTCAGGATCATCAACAAAGGATCAAGAAAGTTTTCAATAAGAAGGCCAAGAAGGAGCGGTTCCAGATAGGAGACCTGGTGCTGAAATGGGACGCTCCTAAGCAAGATAAGGGCAAACACGGAAAATTTGAAGCCCTGTGGATCAGCCCCTTCAAAATATCTGAAGTTTTCTCAAATAACACTTACAGGTTGCAGGATTTGGAGGGTGAAGAGGCTTTCAACAGCCCGGTAAACGAGCATTTTCTTAAAAAATGTTTTGTCTGAGCCTTCGATGGCTCCCTTGTTTGTAAATATTATCCTTTCTATTCTTTGTTTTTACTTTTATTGTTTCGATTTAGTAAATGACTCCATAGCCCAACATCAAGGCACTGGAACTGCAAAATGAGTCGTTAGAGCATCACAGGGACGACTCTATCCCCCATGGAGCCTAATGTTAGCAACATTACTTGTCTTCGGCATTGGGATATCCAGGTCCACAGGTTACACGAGGAGCATCCAAGCGCAGCGCATAGAAGAAGTCCTTTTCGGACTTAAAATCAAGTGAGCGGGCAAAATTATAGTATCAACGATTCAGATCCATCCATATGAGCAGATCAATGGCCAACGGGAAATCACGAATAGAGGAGTTGCGCCGAGAATAGTGCAAATAGATCGTGCCCATATTGTATGGAGGAATGGATGGCAACTGTTCATCCCAAAGGACGCGTGTCACGAGATCTGGTCACGTCGGCTTTTTCGGCAGTCATGAGTTCAAAGGGTGAAGTTTTTATGTCGTGGTACATCTCGAAACCCCGAACCCCGAAGTGCCAATAGCGCCCAAAGCCGTGCCCACAAGTATCAAGGGGCAGTCTCAGCCGTCCATCTTAAGCGGACACCTGGCGCGCGATTAGGCTCCCTGCCTATTCTCCCGTCGCGATTTCGAAGTGCAAGAAGCAACTCCCTCATATCCCCGATGCACGAAGTGACAAGAGCTTCCAGGGCCTGGGGCCCATAGCAGCTTCGGGTAAATTTAGGACCGTCAGATCTAGAGGGGTGCATGGCACCAGATTAAGCTGCCTCAGTGTTTCGCTCATCGCGATTTCAAGAAGCAAGGACTAGCTCCTTCCCATTCGCGAACGCCGAGGGTGCCTTGGGGATAAGCGTGTGGCCACAGCCCGTGGTCACTTGAGAAAGAAAAGAGCTGCTCAGGAAGGGCCGAAGGCATCGTGTATGTTCACAAAAGGAATTACCGCGATCTCCAAGTGCCATTTGATCCGACCTCGGTCCTAGTTTTCGCTTGGAGTAAATGAAGGAGAGAAAGGGTGGTTGAAACCTCTCCTCATTCATTAAATGTGAAGAATGGAGGGTCTGGAAAGCGGACTGCTCGAGAGGGTCCTGTATACCCATTTTTCTAGAGAATCCATGCCGAGTTCTCGACTAGCCGGAGGAGGTCTGCACACGCTAGCTCAACATTTACTGGCTCAACTACTCCTCCCCTGCAAAGGCCATGCGAAGTTAAGGAGACGTCTGACGAAGGACTTCCGCTCGAAGATTGATTGAAGAGACGCTACGCCTTGGAGGGCGAGTGCGCCTCTGTTGGGCAAATCTGCCCAAGTATATGTACTCAGTTTTTTCATTTTCGAAGGTATCGATGGTAGAGCGGAGCTCCCATTTGTAAAGTTTTAACACACTCTAGTTCTCTGGTTATGCATCTGTATGTGAGATTTCTTGTTTTATGATAGACAATCTTTCTTACTCCATCTAATTTTCATCTTATGCTAAGAGAGTTCGTGAACGACTGATTCATGCGAATTATTGCAATCATGTTATGATAAAGGATTTATTATTGCATTGTTGTATTCTCCGGCGTTTTGCATTCGAATGCAAGACAATCTTGTGTTTAGATGTCTTCTCCCACAACCTGTTAGAAACTTGATGTTTACGACAAACCTTTGCACCTCTCTGATACAAGGCTTCCCCCTACTCATCCTTACTACAACTTACTGTCTAAAGTTTGATTAAGACCTCACCTTCCCACGCCTACCTGGCCTAGTTTCGGATTTAGAACCACACCATCTTGAGTTGGCTTCCAATCGATCACCCCATTAAACAAATCGTGAAACAAACTGATGGGCGTCGGGCTCTGCTCCTGCTGCAATCCAGGGGTGACTTTTGACGCTAACAACTAGGATATGCACATAGGCACTACATAATGGATAAGATCACAACAAAATTTTGTAGTAACTTTCTCATTTGAACCTGAGAACCCCAACATTGATTCAACACTAAAGCTGATACAGGGAATGATATTTGTTGATGAACCGAAAGTTGAAATCATGACAGAATATCAACAACAAAACAGACAGACAGTCAAAGAGTTACGCTCATGCTATCATGTTGAACAAGAAGCACCAAATGAATATGATCCGCGCAACATTCAAATTACAAAGATTGAGGGAGAAAGAGAGGTGGAAGGGCCATCTCTGGAGTCATAAGTATTTATTGCACCAATCAAAGTTAAGAAAGTCAACATTGGGAAAAATAACAATCCTAAAATGGCAAGTATTGGAGAGTATTGGGATGAGCAAACAATAGAAAGAATAACATAGTTACTGTGTGAATACAATGACATGTTTCCAACAACCTTTACAAAGATTAAATGAATAGCATGGGAGCTAGGTGATATGAAGATACCCCTCAAACCCAAGGCTAGACATGTCAGGCAAAGACCTTAAAGATTAAATCCAATGTATAAGCAGAAAGTGAAAGCAGAGATTGACCAAATGTTGGAAGCTGGCACTATAGAACTAGTAGATGAATCTGAATGAATCAATCCCATGGTAGTCCAAGAAAATATTCAAGGGGGGATACAGATTTGTGTAGATATGAGGAAACTTAATGATGCTTTCTTACATGACCTTTTCCCCAACCCTTTTACAGATGAGGTATTAGATAATGTGGGAGGCTAGTAAGCATATTCATTCACATATGGATTCTCACATTACCATCAGATTAAAGTATCTCCAAGGACAAGTATAAGACTACTTTTTCTACATAATGGGGATCCTACCAGTATATAGTCTTTCCCTTTGGAATGAGTAATGCACCAACCATTTTTTTGAGAGTAGTCATAGATGATTTTAAGGAATTCATATATCAATTTCTAGAAGTATATCTGGATGAATGGACTGTATATAGTCCTTTAAAGGACTATGTAGAAGTGTTAAGACTAATGTTGGAAAGATGCATGCAATGTCAGATATCATTAAACATTAAGAAATGCATTTTTGGTACACCTTTTGGGATATTGTTGGGACATATAGTGTGTAAAAAAGGTTTACTGGTTGACCCTGTTAAGATTGAAGTCACTGTGAATTTACCACCACCAAAGTCAGTGTGCTAGTTAAGAGCAACACTGGGACATACATGCTATTACAAGAAATTTATAAAGGGGTATGTGCAGATTACTGCACCAATGGAAAAACTATTAAAGAAGGACAACAAATTTCAGTGGAATGGGGACTATCAACAATGATTGGACACTCTAAAGGAAAAGATGGTGACATCACCTATATTAATATTTCTAGATTGGGAAAATACATTTCATGTGCATGTAGATGCATCAGCCATAACACTTGGATCAATTTTGGCACAACCAGGAGTAGGGGACTTAGACCATCCTATAGCCTTTGCAAGCAGGAAATTGTTAGAATTAGAGCAGAATTACAAAACCATAGAAAGAGAAGGCCTAGCCATGGTATATGCACTTCATAAATTCGAGCACTATTTACTGGGTAAACACTTTAAAATGTTCACAGAACATTCTGTGCTCAAATATCTAGTCAACAAGCCAATGTTGGTGGGGGGGATCTGTAGATGGCTATTATTATTCCAAGAATTTGATTTCAAAGTGATAGTCAAACCAGTGATGTTGAATGCAGGACCCGATCACCTATAAAGGGTAACTAATGGAGAAGAACCTACCAACTTGGAAGAAAACTTCCCTAATGCACAATTATTTTCAATACATATAGCTGATGAATAATTCGTTAATATTATTGAATACTTAAGTACAGGGGTTGCGTCACAAGACTTTAGCATTGCGCAGAATAAAAACCTGGTAGTCAGAGATGCAGACTATCAACTCATTGTAGGTCATTTATACAATATGGGCGCATATAACATTTTGAGAAGGTGTGTATTGGAACATGAACGACTCAGAATTTTGGCAGAATCTTATGAAGGTATAGCTGGAGGAAACTATGTAGGAAAAGATACCGCATAGAAGGTATTACGTGTAGGATTATAGTGGCCAAAAGTCCATAAAGATGCCAGGGAATATTGCAAGAACAATGATGTCTGTCAGAGGGTTGGAAAACCCAACAAAATGGATGATATTCCCCTAAGACCACAAGTGACTCTGCAGGTATTTGAAAAATGGGCAATAGACTCTGTTGGACCTATTAATCCACCAACAAAAAGGCCAGGAGCTAGATATATCATTATTATGACTGAATACTTAACGAGATGGGCAGAAGCAACACCCGTCAAAGACTGTAGTGCAAAGACAACAACACACTTCTTATTTGAGCAAGTGATCACCATATTTGGATGTCCCAGGATTCTGATGAGTGACCAAGGCACTCATTTTATTAATAATACCATCAGGGCTATGACTGAGGATTTTGAGGTCTATCACCAAAAGAGTACACCATATCATCCTCAGGCAAATGGAACAATATAAGCTTTCAATAAGATTTTGGAAAATGCATTGACTAAGATCTGCAATGTTAAGAGGGATGATTGTGACTTGAAAATACCAGCAATACTACGGGCATACATGACCACATGCAAGAAGTTGACAGGACAAACACCATTCAGACTGGTGTATGGATATGAAGTAGTGGTGCCATTAGAATTTCTGGTACCCAGTCTGCGTGTAGCAACAATTACCAACATGAGAGAAAGAGGTGCAGTATAGGAGAGGCTAAGCAAACTAATGGAAATGGCGGAGGACATGATTCTAGAAATATTTCACCAGGAAGTACAAAAATCAAGGGACAAAGCTTGGCATGACAAACATATTAAAAAAAAGAGCTTTAAGGAGGGAGACTTAGTTCTTCTCTATGAAAACAAATGTTTGCAACACCATGGTAAGTTTAGAATGCATTAGCTAGGTCCATATGGAGTAAATATTGTCATAGATGGGGGATCTGTACAGCTAAAGGACTTGGGAGGAATAGAACTGAAAGGAATGATCAATGATAGTAGACTGAAACTATACAAGGACAATCAACCTACTAACCCTTAAAAGTTGCAACGCAGTAAGAAAGTCATTTTTATAGTGTACAATAGTAGATATTAGGACAAAAAAATGATAAAAACAAATAAAAAAGGGAAAAAGAAGAAAAAAGGAATACAAAAATAGAAAAAGAAGAAAAACACAAAAAGAAGCAGAAGTTGACTAAACCACAGGAAAGTGAAAAAAAAAGTCGTGCACAACACTTACAGTGACAACATCAGAAGATAGTGCGCAGGAAAAATTATACTTGACGCAAATGCATGCACAAAGTGAAAAACAATTATCACCGGGTCTATAAAGTGCATAAATCATGCGTTAGTTCAACACTTAGTGATTTTTGAGCATAGAGCAAGATACAAAGTGCATGCCATAGCTAGAATTGTGTGAAGAAGTGAACGAGTGGGTGCATTGGATAAAAGATGACACCACCAAAGTTCGGCGTTCCAAGCTAGTACAAGTTACTCGACATGGCTAAAGGTGCAAGGAAAGAATGAGATAACCCGAGAACATGTTCGAGCTTGAATATGTCACCACTTTAGACAGAGAGTCGATCGACCTAACATGGGTTGAAGAGGAAACATCGAAAATGCCACAAGGGGAAGTAGGGCAGAGTTCCCAGACTTGAAATGTTATCCTGAACCCTAATCTTGAAACGCTTACTAAACCTGATGAAACAACAGGTCAATGATAGGGCCACAACAGAGAAGAGGTGTTGGTCGAGGACATCATCGACCAACTAGAATCTGAGAGGGAAGAAGAGGATGCATAAACAACAGACGCGGGCCCATCTGCTGTTGGGTAGAAAAGAAAGGCACATGATGCCACATACATAACACTTCCATATCTCCCAGACGCAGTGGTCATTGTGGACGATATACTTAGAAAAGTACCAAAACTTAGGTACTCAGACCACGATGTGTGCGATGCGACCAAATTCCCAGATTTTTCCGAAGAGACCTACTTAGAAAACATAGAGGAAATTGGACCCCTAGGTAAACTGATAATGGAGCCCGTGCAGAGGATAACGAGGCTGTACAACTATGACATAATAAACCTCTTGGATATACTACACTTTGGGCACGGTAAAAACGTCGGGCTCTGCGTCAAACAATTACTATCCCGGGTACACAATGACATCCTTTGGATGGATAGGCCAGTACAACTGGATGTGGCACTGATCACCAAGATCACATGATTACTTACAGTCGGTGCACAACTAAAGGAGTACTTGGATAACCAGGCGCGCGAGAAGAAAATCACTGAGCTGGTCAAAGCACAGTTTGGCACCAGTAGGGGAAACATGGGCATTGTGCTCAAGGACATTAATGAAAATGAGATGAGTTTTTCCAACAAGCTTATGGCTTGAAATCTATTGAGGAAATGTAGAAAATAAGAAGATCTAGCAGGAGTCGTAGCAATAGCCGTGCAATGCGCGAAAGGAGTGATGTTTAGTTGGGCACCGTACCTACTGAACCAATTTTTGGTGTATTGCATATATGCACAGAATAATGGAACTGAGTTCCATTACTCTTGGATCATCATTCTTATAGCCTTGTTAGGGTGGTAGGAGCCAAAGTTTTAACCCTTCCTGGACAGGAAAGGAAAATGCTATGCGACCAAATATGAGTCTCTCTGGGAGGCTAAGGACAATAAAAATCAACAAGCAAATAAAACTCAATTTTCCATGTTGCTGGAAGAAATACAACAACGCACAACCAATGGGTGGTGCATTCCTATGGAGGTAATCCAGGAAATGAAAGGGATAGCTAGGTTCAAGGCATCCATGCATCACATGTTGATCCAGGCCACAAGGGATCCAAAGAAGGCATGGATGGAAATGAAATATTCTGTCACCAAGGAAGAAGTTGATTGGATAATTAGAGATTGTCCTGTGTAGTGGAAGATTCTAGTAGCAAAACCATCAACAAAGCCAACCATGACATAATTTACCAAGACTAAGGAAAAGGATGACGTAGGTTCCTCAACAAAAACAAATAGTTCAACCGATAACACCAGAAAGGTTACATCGTAGAATCAACCGTTAGGAAGCAACACAATGCCTAAAAGACCAAGGAGGACATCAACATCACCAAGGATAGACAACCAACATGATACTGGAAAGGGGGATACATCACAAACTGGCAAAGAAGGAGTACATGTTACACTGAGTGGGGCGCAACCCTCACATACAAAAAAAGAAGACATCACGGGAAGAACAGATGCACAAAAAGAGAAAGTATACCATAGAAAACCCAATCATCACCTTGACATAGGATTATGCTAAATTAGTCACGGACAAGGTCCAAGATAGGGGGGAAGAGGTGGTCCATATTGTAGAGGCACAAGGAAAAGAGATCATGGAAAAGCTCATAGAAGTCCATGAAAATCTACAACAACTACGAAGTCAAGCAGTACCACAGGCCACAACATAGCAACAGGAAAAGACACAATGACCCCCTCTGTAGAAAGAAGGAGAGGAGACAATACAGTTGGTAGTACAAGGAAGGGAGACATTCACAATCACTTGCCAAATGATCAGAATGGATCATGAGATTGCACAAAAACCCATGGGGGAATTTGAGCAATTTGAATTCGTCATGGCATAGATAGCCACCAAGGCACTATACAAACTTCAGGCCAACATAATGTAAGAGGTATGCAATCCAGAGCCTGCGCAGATGCGACTAACTTGGAGGTGGGTAGGGGAGTCACTGAAATGTTACAAATCACATGCGACCAACCGACCTCGGAGAAAGAGGAGGAGAAAGAACGTGCTGATAAGCTAGATCATGGGCTAAGAATGGTATATGATGGCATCCCAGACAATGTGCAAGCACCAGAGAGGAGTGCAGAGGAGAAGATACAAATTATTTCAGAAACAATTGATGGATATAGGTAGGAAATCAAGGAGCTCAAAGAAATTATTAATCCTACGACTCCTTCATAGGTTTGAGAACATAGAGAACAACAATTCACACTCCAGATAATGGATATGGTGAAATAAGCGAGAGAATTCGCAGAGCTATTCGACAGAACCACGCAGATCTGGACCATTTTAGAGGAAGATGAAAAAGTCCAACAATGGGACCAACAAGAGGAGAAAATCAATGCTTCCATATAGGAGCTAAAGCAATGGCATAAAATAATGAGTATTACAGAGCGCTTGAAGGGAACTCAAGAAATGAAGACTCTGTAGACAAAGTTAAAGACAACGCAGACAAATAAGCAAGAAAGACAAATCCAATTGGAACCCCTCCAGGAATAAGCATCACAGATGATTGCGCAGTTGGAGGAAGAGAAGATGAGTATGGAACAAGCACAATCAGAGGGCACAACATTACTACAGGAAGAGATAACAACACAGACAATCGAGGTGCTAACATATAAAGCTGCGCAGATGAGGACAAAAGGAAAGGAACCAACAAAGAAGTTCCACAGTTTGGAAAATGAGGTACAGGGAGCGCGCATCACCCGAGTGGCTCGAGACGAGCCACATATCAGAGTTGGGGGCCTGTTGGGCATAGACCTATTTTGAGAAGGAAGTCTATTTTGGGCGTAGGCCTATTTTTGGAGAATGATCTGTTTTGGGTAAAGACCTATTTTTGGAAAGGAAGACCTAATTTTGGAGCGCGCACAACAGGTGGAAATAAATCATCATGCAAAAAAAGAAGGAAAAACAACGTGATGCACATGAATAACAACCTAAAAGTGATAGGGTTAGGGTTTTTGAGAAGAATTTAGCTTGTGAATGAATGGTTCAAGTAGCTATATCAACATGCATGCATAGGTTTAAAGATGAATAAATCATAGAAGTAATTGAATTATTAACGAAGATAATGTATAAGAAAGAAAGAACACAATCCCAGATCCCCACTCATTCCTAGACTGCAAACACTTGAGTATTGCAGTCACCTATAAAATCTATCTCGAGTGAGACTGCACTGTGCACCCTGTGCGTAGCATTGCCTTCTGGTTTACCAAGAGGGCCGATAGTTTTTGAGGGTTTTGTTGGAAACTTGTTGAGATCTGAACCTGGGTTAGCCCAAGAAGAAGTTAAAGAGAGAAGCAACCAACAATACATCACTTTGCGACACTTAGGGTGAGATACCTAGGTGTGCAATTTTGATGTGTAATAATAGGATTGCTGACAATTCTTCATACTCAACCCCAACAACAATTTTTAGATGCTATTTTGGCTTTTTCATATGTACTAGCAACCCCAACACCAATGGACTGACACACGTAAGTCACAAATTCTGATGCAAAAAGCTCCTCATCATTTACTATATGTCCAATATCATTACCACCAGGGACATCTTTTGCAATGTAGCATGTAAACCATTCAGAGGCATTAGTATGTAGGCTTTCTAGATAAAAGCTCTCGAGGGAAAATGAGCCCACAAGAACTATAAAACCATCATCAGTATTCATTAAACGAAAGCAGCTTGGAGAGATAATGAGAAGTTACAATATCTTTCTATCATCACTAACCCTTTCTCCATGTAAAGAAAAACCCATCAAATGTGATGCCATAACCAAATTATTATGTGCAACTTGTGTCACAATTCCTGCGTCTCTACCTGAGTTACTAACCAGTTATTTTGGTGTATATCAATCACAGATGACTTCTGTAAAGAAGAATCTGAAATCTTGTTTGGTAAATATTTGCAACTCAGGCTGTCCCAATCCTGTTATTATTCTGTTTTGTGATAGATAGCAATTTGTCTATCTCACTGCCATATTCAGACAAAATAGAGCACCAAACCACAATGCCAAATTCTAACCGATTTTGGTTTCCTAAAACATTGGCATATCTGATGATGGTCCATAAACAGTCTTCCATGATAGTGGGATGGCCCAATCTGTATTTCTATTGTCAAGAGAAGTGCCCAAACATTTTCCAATAAATTTATATATTGTTTCTGCCATACAATACTGAATGAAAATATTGGCACATTCATTACAGGAAAACATCGATATGTAAAACCTCTGTCCAACTCCGTTTTATCCTTGGCGATAAGAAATCTACAACATTCTCCTCCATCTCATCGATCCACATAAAGTTGTCAAAATTTCAGACATGGCGAATAAAGACCATATAACAATTAAGGAACATATGTGTACCCATTTTGATATAAAATAGATCCATTTACACTGTATACACCAGAAAAAGGGGTTTCCATTCCACCACCAAATCTAACAAAACCTCAACCTTTGGTGTGACTTGTATTTGCGTTTATAAGAACCGAAAGATTGGGAAGAAAACAACACTGGATGTTGTAGATAGGAATAGTGCATCCTTTGGCCAGAAACTCCATTTTCAAAGAAAAATATGGAAAAATACAGACTGCAGTTGGATTGTAGCTAGGAAACTTATTTAGATTACTGGCTTCATTCTTTTTCCAAAATGAATTGAGACCCAATTCCTCCAAATTAACATCTCTCATAAAACTTTTGCAAACATCAACAATGGGCCTGACCACAGAATTGCACGACTGGTCGGAGACAAGTTTTTGATGTATTTATAAATTTCAGCTGAATCAAAACGAATATAAACAGGACTAGTCAGTAGCATCCTGTTTAATCACTGAGATAACACAGGGATTCATTGAAAATAACATTACTATCTTTGCCTTCAACAATCTGCTTGGCGAGCTCTTGCCGAATACATTCATCTCATTTGACAGGCGACACAATACTACCTCCCCACTAAAGTTTTCATAAGCTTCTTTGCCTTTTCAATGAATGTTTGCGATCCCACAATGACAGGTCTAACTAGAGCTCCCAAACCCTTTGACAAACACCGAAACAGAAACAACATCACTAACAATCCGATCAACAGAACCCCAAATGCTATGGAAGCATTAAATATGCGAACTCCATCTACATGAAGCTTTAATCCATATGGATTAGCTATCTCCCGTAACTTGTCGGTATATTCTGTCGTAATACATCTGTCGGGACAAACTCAGATTGGGTTTAAAAATACGGGAAACTTAACAAACATTGATGCAAAGGATAGTGGGCTAACAAACTTAGAGAAACACTAAGAGATTTGCAGCATTTGCAGCAATGAGAGTTTATGCATTTCTGAAACCTGTCATTGCCTGTATCCATGTCCTCTACCCTGTTCAATCACATTGAAGAAAACTGTACATACTGGCTTCTGAAACACTTTAACTCTATACCAGTGCCTCCATTGGGCTATGGAGTCATGATTTCATTTGCATTTTAACTACAAATTGAAGAACACACTGAAAACTAAATTGTTGCACTGAAAACTGAAATAATGCTGATTTCTACAGCTTATTTATATACATTGATCCTACACTAATTAAATCCACTGTTCAGCTCAAGTATAAACAGATTTCCAATTAAATCCACTGTTCAGCTCAAGTATAAACATATTTCCAATGCAACCATGCAAGCAACTGGTTAACTATATGAATCTTGCTTCCATCTTCAGGAAAAAATAGAACAATAGAGGTTGAAAAGTGCAAAAAATGATCTTGGAACTATACTTACAATTATGGAATTCTGTCCCTAAAACAATCAAGACAGAAAATTCTTTGCTCCATTCTAAATCCATGTAGATTTCCACTGGATCCTGGAAAGAAGAAAAATACTCCTGTTCATTGATGAATTTCTCTATTTCTGGTTCAAGAGTTTTAAATATAGGCTCACTGATTTTTTGAATCTGCTGCTCAACAGTTAATGAACAAGAAGACGAGATCAACTTCTCCTGTAACTCCTCGTGTCCTTTACTTCCTGACCAAGAATTTGCTTCAAAATCATCATATACAGGATCACTGCTGTAAAATCTCATGGGTGCTGATATATAAGACTGCTCCTCTTGTATTTCAATATCACTTCCTTCATCTCCATCAAACAAAGAAGGACTGTTGTAATGTTCAATTCATGCTCACATTGAAATCTATTCCAAATCCTCTGGATACTCGTCATATACAGGCTGATTATAAAAAAATTCTGAATTTTGAATTTCAAAATCCTTAGTTTCATGATATCCTTGGGAAACCGACTGCATATAAATGGCCTGATTTTCATCAACATTTGGAGAAACCATTGCATCATAATAATGACTACTAGAAACATTTGGGACATGAACAAATGCATCTATAGTATTTCTATCATGAACTTCATCATCAAGGCAATAAATACAATCTTCTTTCAACACCGAAGAACTAGAGAATGATTGATGTGATTCCTCCTCCACTTCTTCAAAAAAAGCATCTCTTTCATGCACATCACTAGAAGGATATGCTACTGTATGATGAATGTAGGATTCAAACTCTTCGCATCAGTGATAAAAAATAATCTCAGATGGATAAAACTTTTTACAATGCTTATTAAAGACTGCATGAAACTCTTTCAATGATGAAATGCTAGAAGGAGGAAGATATTTGTCCCAATTGCGAGCATCTCCTCCCAGTGAAAACATGAATAACTTCATCAATACATCCTCATGATGTATATCCAATTGTTCCATAAGTTTATGAAACTCAAACAAGTGTTGAGTAGGATTGTCATCTTTATCCTCTCTAAAATTAGGAAGAATATCTCTCAAAAATTTAATATCTGGAGCAACATTCGGAAAACCAGAAAAATTTGTAAAATCCAAAGGAGCAAACCTTGCAGCGATTCGAGCAACAAAAGAAAGTGACATTCTGGGTCCAGTGGAGTCGCCAGTGAATCATATGGATTCTTCAAGCCAAGCAGTCGCCAGGGGAATGATTGCAACCAATTTTTGATGCCTATTTCTTGTTCACCATTAAGAAACAGGTCTGAGCTTTGTCGTACACCCAGGGAATATAGAGACCTTCAAAACCATCCCCAAAAATGGCGCCAAAAAATGTTGTTGCTAGAGATTTATCTTGGCTGCAAAAGAGAAATCCCTAACACATTTTCATTAAAATATTGATTGTTTGATCAACCCTTTTAACCTGAATCAGTGAGCCTTCCAATAATTCAAAATCAGAACACGAGGAGGCATGACTTCATCTACTAAATCCTTTAAAAATATTAGAGAATGGATAGAGGATCAAGATGAACAAAACTGAAAAGGCAAGCCAGGTATCCAATTCTGATAAATCTGGCCGCCCTACTGAAGGCCGCCCTCTTCAGTAGGAGAATAACACCGTATTCATTCAAGTTTCCCTTCAATTTTAGAAATTAAGAAACAATATCTAACCGCAGGTCTTGTTTTGCTTATAGCAAAATAGAGGAAAAACTGCACTTAAATACATGCTTTAAAGTTTGTTGCAGCATAAAGTAGTATTGAATTACAGTTCCTACAACCTAAATGAATCTATCAGAAGAAGAAGGATTGATGGAAACATAAGAAACATAACACATGGAAGCACACAATTTAGAAAGACGAAGTCTTAGAATCTCCTCAATTCTAAAAAAATAATTTATTCAAAAGACTTTGATTACATAAAAGCTCCAAAAAGGAGAGTCTACTAAGTCTAGATCATCTATAGGGAGAGTTGTGGAATGGAAAGATGGGCATGACCCAGAAGAAAATGTTGTACAAACAACTTCTACTCTCCATGCATTTTCAAGTTTGAATGCTTCATCTTTGCTTGAGGTTACCAATGCCTTAAGTGCACCCCAAACTATAATCACCGAACTAGAGACATAATTGAAGACACAAAAAGACGACATCTCTATAGAATTCCTAAAAGATGTTGAACAAAAGGATAAATTGCATAATGAAGAGATTCAGAAGACTGTGCAAGCTGTAAAGGATGAACTCATTTCAAAATTCGAAAGAGCCACCAGGTTTGCTGACAACCTCAAAACAAAGGAACTCAACATAACATTGCAAACACAAAAGGCCGAATTGAATGCTGAATTTAATCAAAGAGCACAGTTAGAATGGGACACCCATTTTAAAGACTTGAAATCGACAAAGGTAAATCTTTGTGAAGAAATTGATCAGATCAAGGGGGGAGATACTGTTGATTAAGGTTGGTTTTCATTGATGTCAACCCTTGAAGAAAGTTCGGTAGCGAATTACGATAGCACAAAGGTTTGGATAATGGACCCAAGGTTGTTTAATGTATAATGGTATGATTTTTAATATATTTGAAAGTAATACTATTCTATATGGATAGTACATGTCATGCCATTTCTGGTGGTATGTGGAACGTCACATAACTCCTCACGGTTTGAGAGTTATGGCCTTACGAAGTTGGAGGACCCTCATATGTTGGCTTGAAGCCCCAAAAGGTCAAAGAAGTCAAAGAGCTTGCAAAGAAGAAATTATTATTTAAATGATAAAGTAAAGTGACAAAGTCAAGAAGGATTATTTAAATAACAAAGTGAAGTGACAAAATCAAAGAAGATTATTTAAATGATAAAGTGAGGTGACAAAGTCAAGGAGGAATATTTAAATGATAAAGTAATGGAGAAATTTCTAATTATGGAAACTGGTTAACCCTAAAAATGAGGAAAATAGGTTAAGTGACCTAGAAATGGGTTAAGTGACCTAGAAGATGCTATTTGGAGAGTATAAATAAGAGGTAAGGCTCTCTCATTTTACATCACACTTGAGCATATTGAATATCTATAGGTGATTGAGGTAACCAAAGGATATCTAATCCGAATTTCAGAGGGAAGGTGAAGAAAAGAAGGTCAAAATTCAAGGGAGGATAAATTCTTTTGATGATGCTTTCTAAGGTATGTTATTTACATGTCATCTCACCATTTTCACAATAACTTTGTTTTTATAATGATTCATATCGTGAAATTGATAGGCCATTGAGGAAACATATCCAAGTATTTGTGGTAAAAAAATCAACTTGTGGGTCATTTTATTTTTGGAGTTACACTCCGTGGAAAATAGGGTTTGTGGCTAGTCCTGAAACTAGTCTAAAACACGTGTTTCGGGTAAAAACGTCATAACTTTTTTATAATAGATCCAAATTTAGTAAGACCAAATGTGTTGGTTAGAGTAAAGTCTTTAGTATGTTGTGTAAAATTTTCATATCCATTCAACAAGTTTTCCGTGTAGGGAATGCTCTACAAGGTTGCTCTCTACAATAAGCCAGAATTCAACAAGGTATGCCATTTTTGCCATAACTCCTTTTCTGAGAAGTTCCAAGTAGTGACACCTAGAGGAATTACACAAAACAAACTGAAGAACATTGTGTACTAGTTTCAGATCTTTATTCATTACAAGTACATAGTTATGATTATTTCAAGTTAGGGTTGTTGACTAATCCCGAACTAGTCATGTGAGACCAAAGAAAAGTTTGATGAAAATGCTAGTCTCTTGTTGTGAAAGTTGAGGAAGGTTTGCAGGTATGTGATCATATACACCAATTCTATTACAAAGTTACAAATCATATTTGGATGATGAAAATGATGAGGGATTTTGGTTAAGGTACATGTTGGGTACATGGTTGAGACAAGTAGTTGATGAGTTGGCACATACATGAGGTGTATAGTTGATGATGTTGGTACATATTGATGAGTCATAGTTGATGAATAGTTGACACATGATTG
>ML779654.1:1157004-1242500 GCA_009831015.1 Picea engelmannii
ATTCCGTGGTTTTATCCCATTTGGGTTTCCACGTAAATTCTCGTGTACTCTGTTTTTGATGTGATTCTCTTATGTTTATATGCTCATGATAAATTGATGATACATTGAAGATATAACACTGATTAAGTTGAAGTTTATATATTGTGGTTAAAAGTGGTAAAAGTGCTCATACTGATTCACCCCCCCCTCTCAGTATTACAACATATACCAATGAAAAGGTTAAATATTTCAATCATCAGTTACTGTCCCCACTTAAAGGGATTCCACAAGTTTCCAAACCTACTAAATATGTCACAATTGAATTTTACACTTCATCCCTACCCATGTTTATGACCATGTTTGTTAAAAACACATAAAAAGATACCTTGGAAGCAACCTTTCAAGAGGCCCTCAAGATGGAAAATAACATGCTAAGCTTAAAAGGGAATCCATAGGAAGAATATTCCAAAGATAAGGCCAAGGCTAAAGACAAATCCCTCATTACAAAATCTTCTGAAGAAAAGAAAGATATGGAATCCCTCCAAAGAATTGTCAAGAAAGATACATATTCTATGGATATGGAATCCCTCCAAAGAATTGTCAAGAAATTATCTAATGAGCTGATCGATTTGAAGAAACACAATGGAGAAGGTTCTTCTAACAACAAGAAATTTTTTAAATTTCATTCTAATAAAGACAAGATCACTCCCCTGATCAACAAAACAAATCCTTCAACATCAAAAGGGATTTATATGGAAGATATTGTTCAAGCCCTGCAACACTGGGCCACTGAAAATTTAACCGAGTCTAAATATGGAGAAGAAAATGAAGAGGAAAAATCGAAGCAAACCCAAGAATCATATGAAGTACCTAAGCAACAAGTGAATTCATTTTGGGACATTTCATATGGAAGAGAAGAAGAATAAGTAGAATAAGTACAAATGTCTCAAAATGCTGTGACCACCAAGAGCACAAGCACAAAGGCTTCCACTAAAACTCCTACCCCTTCTAAACCTCCTAAGAATGCGTCCCACACATAGAAGACATCATATGTTTATTCTAAGACAATTGTTCCTTATAATGCTACGACCAAGTTAGAATATGATTTCTTGGAAGATCTGAAAAGAAATAAGGCCAATATTTCTGTATTTGAGCTTATGAAACTTCCTCAAATTCATGAGAATTTTATTAAAACACTTTAAGGTAATACTTCCAAAAACTCTAAGGAAATTAATGTGGGAGAAAAGAAAACAAGAAGTAAACCTTCTCCATCTGATGATGCCAATACATCCAAAATTTAGGTAGATGTAAACGCTTCCTTATCAGGGCATATGTCGAGATCCACCACCTCCCCTTTCCTGGTTACTTTTGATATTTTTAACATGAATGTATAGAACTGTATGATTGATTCTGGTGCTTCATCAAATGTAATGTATTTTGAAGTTTGTGAGAAACTCAACGTTAAGAGTGAACAATCCAATATTCAAATTATACAACTTGACAAAACCAAAGTTAAAGTAATAGGGGAGCTAAAAAATGCCCTAATTAGAATGTCTTCAAATCCTAATATCCATCAAACTATTGATATCATAGTCGTGGATATACCTGACACTTATGGAATGATTTTGAGAAGAGACTGGTCTGCTACACTTAAAGGGTAATTTTCCACAAACTTGTCACACATTTGACTACCCTATAATGGTAAGCCCAATAAGATCAGGATAGACCGAGAATGATACATGAAACATGTGGTGACAACCCTGAATGACCCAAACGAACCTGTAATGTTTAATCACTCTGTTTTGGGTAATTATTCATGTGATTCATTTTTTGGAAATTACTATGATGATACCTCATCCCATGTGGAATCAAACACACATAATAAATCCTTCATTGCAATCAGATTGTCAAGCTCCACTGTAATATAACAAAGGTAAATAGTCATGACAATGTATAGTATAAATTAGTATTTAGAGATAAGTTAGAAGTTTTTTCCCAATGTACTAACAACACTAACATTGAAACAAAAGAAAATCCCCAGTCCATTCATAATTTGAAAAGAGATCCTAACATGTGGACTTTGTTTTTTGATGGGTCAAAATCTCTTGAAGGTGCAAGTGCTGGCTACATTCTAAAAGACCCACATAGAAATAAAGTCATGATAGCATGCAGGATGAAATTCCAATGCAGAAATAATACAACTGAATATGAAGACCTGTTGCAAGGATTAAATAAAGAAATTGACTTGAAATCCAAGAATATAAAGGTATTTGGTGTCTTTGAGATTGTTATAAGGTAGGTGATAAACTACATACATTGTCTCTCTAGTCACCTTAAAAATTACCAACATGAGGTATATGAATCGATTAATTCATTTGATGCATTCAATATCAATCCTATTCCCGACTCTTTAAATTCTGATGCTGATTTATTAGCCAATGTAGCTTCCAAGCTGATTCCTTCTAACAACTTATTACCTAATAGTTTTCCTTGGAATTGATGTACATGCCTTCGATACTGGATAACACAACCAAATGGAGGGTATTTGATGACGACAAAAAAATCATCAGTTTCTTACACCTAGAAGACACCATTAAAGACTCCATTATAGAGGAAGATCAACATGATAAAGAACTTAATGTAGATGTCTTAGGCTCATTCAATCAATCAATCAATAGAGAAAAACAAGTCGAGCCCAATAAAAAACATTCCCAAAAGTGTGATCAGAATGGAAAAACTCTATGACCTTCAAGACAAGTTTAATAAGGTGACAAATTGTAAGACCAACAACTCCTCAATGCAATTCGAAGTGATTAATTTGATATCTGAGAAACCCCCCCATACCATTAACTTGGGAAATAAACACTCCCCTGAAGAAAGACAAGCATTCACCAAGCCGTTTAAGGAATATAAAGACATATTTTCCTGGAAATATGATGATATCATGACATGTGACACATATATTATTCAACATGTCATTCCTATGAATCCACAAACCAAAAATTTTCAGCAAAAGCTGAGGAAGATGCACCTAAGCTTAGAGACACAAGTAAAAAATGAGCTTAATAATTTGTTAGCTACCAGAATAATCTTATCAAGTACACACAATGGATCTCAAATCTTGTCCCTATAAGGAAAAAAAGTGGATACATAAGGCTTTGTGTTGATTACATATTAATAAAGCTTAAAAAAAAGACAATTATCCAGTGCTTCCGATGGAGAAAATATTGCAATGTGTATCTGGTTTTGAAATGCTCTCTTTGTTAGACGGTTTCTCTGGATATAACCAAGTTCATGTTACCCATGATGATCAACTGAAAAATTCTTTTAGAACTAAATGGGGAACATATGCATACAAGAAAATGACTTTTGGCTTGATCAACATTGGGGCGACCTTTCAAAGAGAAATTGACATTGCTTTTAGAGGCCTCATCAAATATTATGTAGTAATCTATTTGGATGACGTCACTATTTTATCCAAAGACAAAAAAGACCATACAACCCATTTGAGAAGAGTATTCAACATGTGCAAGAAATATGGAATATCTCTCAATCCAAAAAAAAATGTTTTCACAGTTGATGAAGGAAGGATTTTGGGATTCATCATTTCCAAACATGGTATGAGAATTGAGCATGAAAAGATATAAGTGATTGCTAAAATCCTCCGCCTCATAACAAAGAATCGATGCAGTCTTTTCTCAGGAAGATAAATTTTGTGAGGAGATTTGTCCCAAGCTTCGTCAAAACAGTGAAACCGCTCCAGGATATGATAAAATAGAATGCAGAGTTTAAATGGGGACCTAGAGAAAAGTATTATTTTGATAGAATCAAAGAAAAAATAGTTTAGGCTCCTGTATTGTTAAGCCCAGATTTTAGTCAGGGTTTCATACTCTACACATTCACCTCAGACATCACCTTTGCAACTGTTCTAACTCAGAAGAACCATTAAGGGGATGAATTTCTTATCGCCTTTATGAGGTCAGGATTACAAGGAGTAGAATTGGACTACTCTGAAGTAGATAAACAATATTTTTCATGTTTAAAGCTGTAAATCATTTCACACCTTACTTGATCAAGTCCAAAACCAAGGTAATTTTATCCTATCCTGCTGTCAGAAATCCATTGATACAAAAGGATTTGGGGGAGAAAAGAGCTAACTAGATAACAACCTTACAAGAATATGACCTTGAGATTAATCCTACTAAAATCGTTAGAGGTAAGGGGTTATGAAAAGTAGCTGCTAAATGAGTAAGAAATGAAACATAGGAAGACACAATATCAAGATCATAGATTATTTGAAAGAGAAGTATGTTACATTCTTGTGAACTATGATAAATGGTAATATGAAATGAAGTATTATCTAACCCACGACACAACCCCGCATTATATGGAAAAAATAAGAAGAGGGCCCTCAGACTCAGATCAACCCAATATCAACTCATCCAAGGAATATTATGCATAAGAAATTATGATGGTGTCTTCTTGAGATGCCTTGAAAAGGAAGATGTTGATAAAGTCCTATGTGAAGTTCATGATGTACCTGTTGGAGGAAATTTTGGAGGTGATACTAAAACCCATAATATACTCAGAGATGACTATTACTAGACTACCTTATTCAAATATTCTCATGTATACTCAAGAAAGTGTCAGGAATGCCAAAAAGTAGTTGGAATGGAGAAGAAACATGCATCCCCCCTACAACCTATTATCATTGAATTCCCTTTCCAACAATGGGGTTTAGATGTGATAGGAGAGATCAATCCTAACTATTCTTAGTTGCACAAATATACTTGACAACTACAAATTACTTCACAAGACGGAACGAAGAAATACCTCTCAAAGCTATTAATGAAAATCATGTGATATCATTCCTTGATTCCTTTGTTCTAACTAGGATTGGCATTCTTGAATCATTGGTATTTGAAAATACCAAACCTTTTTCTTCTTTGGAATCGACTGAATATGCTTTTGATGAGAATATCAAAATTAAATATTCAACAAATTACTACCCTCAAGAGAATGGGCTAGTAGATTCCACTAATAAAAATATGATCAAAATCCTAAAAAAACTGTGACATAACACCAAAGGAATTGACACTTATCCCTCCCAAATGATTTATGGGATGATAGGTTAATAATACAAAAATCTCTAGGGAATTCTCCTTTATTTCTGGTGTATGGACAAGAAGCCACCTTTCCCACTCACACTTTCCTTCCTTCCCTACAAGTAGATCTGTCTATGTAATATGAAGAGTTTCCAATCATGCAAAAAAGATTGAATATGCTCCTTAAGTTAGAGGAATAAAGGGGAAAGTAAAAAAAAAACCTAATGCAACATCAAGAATTGGTTAAAATATCGTTGATAGAAATTCAATGGGTATAAAAATATTTCCAAGTAGGTGACCTAGTGCTTAAATGGGATAAAGAAAATGAAATGAAAGTAAAACACACAAAATTCCGGAAACTATGGCTAGGCCCTTACTAGATTCATGAGAAGATCGAACCAATAACCTTTAAACTCAAGTCATTGGATGGAGATTTGGAGGAGCTCCCTGTCAATGGACAATTACTCAAAAGATTCGTCTCCTAATCACCTTTGGTGATATAGTTTTGTACATAGTAGGTTTTTTGAATTTTCCTTTTCTCCTTTTGCAATTTCTGTTTCAGTCAATCCTTTCCTTATTTTGTATTTCCTTCTTTTGTTTGAACTTTTATTTTGTCCCTTTTTAGTTCATAATAACTCTTTGTTCATTACCACTAATCATTCAGTCACTTTTATGACAGAAGCCCAAGACTGTCTAAGAATGTTAATGCATTTCCCTGTGAAAGTGCCTTTTCATATTGAAGCAACCAAGTTACCTTGTGATCAATACTTATTTAGAAGACTGATGGTTGTACAAAAATAAGTGACTTGTTTACCTATTCCAAAGAGAAACTTTAGTCCATTAAGCTTAACACTTTTAGGTAGTTGATAACAATTATCCTTAACTATGTGATCACTCTCATACTGCTAATTTTAACCACAAATTCAAGGGGAGTCCTAGCTTCATATCTCTTATGTGGGAAGAAGGGACATCTGAAGAAAGACTGCAGAGCTCCAAAGAAACAAAGAGATGAACAACATGAGAAAAAATCAAGAAGAAAATTTAACAGGTGATGTGTTACAAGATGCTTTGATTCTTTCTGTAGATAATATTTTTGAGTCTTGGGTAGTAGATTCAAGGGCTTCATTTCATGCCACACCCCATAGGAAACATTTTCTAGATTATGTTCAAGGTAATTTTGGTCAAGTTCATTTGGGTGATTATGCACCATGAAAAATTGTTGGAATGGGTAAGGTACAAATAAAACAAAAGAATGGAAACCAATGGTTGTTGAAAGAGGTAATACATGTTCCAGATCTAAGGAAAAATCTAATTTCAACAGGGCAGCTGGCAATTGAAGGCTATATATCTATATTTATAGATAAGACGTGGAAGGTCACCAAAGGATCATTGGTGATAGCAAAATGAGAAAAGGTAGGTACATTGTATTTATGTATTGGTAATACTGACTCCTCTATCTCTTTAGCTACTATAAGAGTGGATACAACATTGTGGAATCATAGGCTTGGACACATGAGTGAGAAGGGGATGTAGATACTTCACAAAGAATTTTTTTTCCAGATCTTAAACAAATTGATTTGGATTTCCATGAGCATTGTGTTTGTGGAAAATAAAAGAGAGTTAAATTTGTCAGAGTCAGAAAAGAAAAGAAGAGTGAAAGATTATAGATTGTGCATGGGGACCAAATCATGTATCATCCCTTGGTGTCTCTCATTATTATGTTACTTTTATTAATGATGCAACTAGAAAAACTTGGGTTTATTTCATTCGAAAAAAAATATGATGTTTTTGATACTTTTAAGAAATGGAAAGATTTGGTTGAGAATGAGATAGGAAAAATGTTGAAGTGTCTCAGATCAGACAATGGAGGTGAATATTACAACAATGTGTTTGATGACTACTATTCATACCATGAGATTCATAGATAGAATACAGTTCCAGGAACATCACGAGAAAATGGTGTGTTAGAAAGGATGAACAAGACACTCATGGAGCGTGAAAGGAGTATGAGATTGTGTGCTAGGTTTCCCTTATAGTTATGGGAAGATATTGTAGATTCTGTTGTTTACTTAATAAAAAGAGGACCTTCAATCTCTTTGGAAGGTGGAATTCCAGAGGAGGCATGGACATGTAAAAAGGTAAACTATTCATTTTTGAAGACTTTCAGTTGTGAAGCATTTGTCCATATTGATAAAGTAAATATAACAAAGCTTGAAGCAAAATATAAGAAGTGTACCTTTATTGGATACAGTGTTAATGATTTTAATTATCGCTTATGGGATTATGAAAATCACAAAATAATTAGGAGTATAGATGTCATGTTCAATGAGAAGGTAATGTACAAGGATCAGTTACAGGGAAATAAACAAGAAAAAGAAAAACCAGAATACACAATGCTTGATGAGATCACTGAAAAAGAAATTCCAAAGGTACCAAAAAATCAAAATGTACAACAACAGGAGAAACAAGTACCTCAAACTCCTGCAAGTGTTGTTAGAAGATCTACCAGGTTAACACGACCCCCTAAATGATACTCTCCTTCATTCTATTATTTATTGTTGACTGATTCTGGCGAACCATAAATTTATGAAGAGACAATGTAGGTAGACACTAAAAACAAGTGTGAGCAAGGCATGAAAGAGAAAATGGATTCCTTGGTAAATGACCAGACTTGGGATCTGGTTCAGTTCCTTGTAGGAAAAAGAACATTGCAGAATAAATGGGTTTACAAGTTGAAGGAAGAAGATGGAGGCAAAAAGTGGTATAAGGATAGACTTGTTATAAAGGGGTTTGCACAAAAGAAAGGTATAGATTTTGATGAAATATTTTCTCCTCTCGTTAAAATGACTTTAATATTTTAAGTCTTGTGGTAGTAGAAGATTTGCATCTTAAACAATTAGATGTAAAAACAACTTTTCTCCATGGGGATTTGGAGGAAGAGATTTATATGCAAAAACCACATGGGTGTGAGGTCAAAGGAAAGGAGAACTTGGTATGCAGGTTGAAGAAGAGCTTGTATGGCCTAAAGTAAGCTCCAAGGAAATGATATTTGAATTTTAATAGGTCTATGACAAAACAAGGTTATAATATATGTTGTTCTGATCACTGTGTTTATTTTAAAAAGATAGAAAGTGGAAACTATATTATCTTGCTATTGTATGTAGATTACATGCTTGTTGCAGGGTCTAATATGCAGGATATAAATGTGCTCAAGAAGAAACTAGCTAATTCATTTGAGATGAAGGATTTGGGTGCTGCAAAAAAAATCCTTGGTATGAGAATAACAAGAGACATGAAAAATTGCAAATTGACATTGTCTCAGGGTGAGTACATAGAGAAGGTGTTGGAGAGGTTTATAATGCAGAATGAAAAACTAGTTAGTACACCTTTGGAAAACAATTTCAAATTAACCAAGGAAATGTGTCCCAAGACACAACATGAGATATAATACATGTCCAGGGTCCCTTATTCATGAACAATTAGCAGCTTGGCGTATGCTATGGTTTTCACAAGACCAGATATTGCACATGAAGTGGGAGTTGTGAGCAGGTATATGAACAATCTAGATAAAGAACATTGGAAGGTAGTACAATGGATTCTTAGGTATTTGAGAGGTACTAGTACTCATGCATTATGTTTTGGAGGTTCATACACTGTTCTACAGGAATATGTTGATTCCAATATGACAAGTGATAAATATAGCAGGAGGAGCACCACAGGGTACATTTTTACTGTTAGGATATTTAGACACTTAGGAGTTAGTTAAGATCTACTTGGTCTAATGTGTCATTAGGTAAAAGTGTATTTCTTAGTGTGTTTCTTTAGTATGCATTTGTAGTTAGGAAATCTGACAGTCACGATATGTTCCTGACATAGAGTGATCCGCCGGTTCATATTTCCCTCGATCTAAATGACCATTGATATGTGGCTTAACATCCGATTGGTCCATGATCTTTATTGATAAAACATGGAGATTCATTTGTCGATAATCAATTGTGAGAAACTCTCTTGTAAAATCTATCTGTAATATTTTTCTTTTGTATTAATAAACTGCTTCAAGTGGCTGCGTTGGCTGGAGCCGTGGATGTTTCCCCATAGGAGATTTACCGTGTCAAAACATCGGTGTGTTGATCTTTGATTTGGTTGTGCAAGTGGTTACTGAAGTTGTTCATCCTCTTTTGGAATACCTGTGTTGACGAACATGGTATTCGAGCCTGTTTGAAGACCCGCTCTTATTGTAGATTGAGATTGTGAAGCCGAGTTGCCTCATATGTGTTTTATGCCATTTACATACATTTTTGGGCTAAGAGGACTATTCCATTGCATCCATAGCACTCTTTTCATTCAATAACGCTTTTCGTTTCACTCTAAACGGTTTCCGTTTTCCCCAACTACGACCATTTCAACTAGATCCGGAGGTATAAACCCTGAATACACCCTTTCTAATTTTTTTCCAGAGTATTATTTCTGTTTTATATTGTTTGTTTTCGGGTTGCTACTCTTTTAGATCTGCATATTCTCTTTTCCTCGTGCCCCATGCGATCTCAGAAAATCAGAAACAGATAGGAGAAAATGCATTTTTCGAGTAACGTAACCGAGATCTAACCCTTGTTGTCATCGCGAAGTGAAATTTTTTTCTTGTGTGAAAAGAGTTTTTTTTTAGCACGCTCTCCAAGGCCGTCCAAAACAAAATCCTCTTGCTAAACAATACAATATGTTTTTCTAGTCCACTTGGTTAAAAGTTTCCTTATTAAGTAATAGGTCTTGAGTTCAAGTCTCTCTTTTGGTTACTTTTTTTTGAAAAAGTCCATGCTCCATTGTAAAGTGTATTTCACTTTAAGTTTAAAAGTGAATCACTATAAGTAGCTTTTAGAGTTATTTATTTTGCATGCATATTTTCTTTTATAAAATAACTTCATTGTAAAAGTGATCCCCACTTCTTTTTATAAAAATGGGTCACTTCATAAAGCAACTTACACCATCACTTGGTGCTTTGGTTACCGTTTATGCCTTTTTTAAAAGGGCATAACTTTCACATCGAAAATCCGTTTTCAGTGCCCTTTTTTTAAAACTGCCTATTTTTTCGAGATATTTCCATCCAGATCATCAGTTTAAGTTTTTAAATACATATTATCCACACATTTAATATGACTTATTCAAGTAATATTTTTCTTACCAACACCAACTACTTCCAATGGAAATCCCATATTGAGGATTTATTAAGAAGTAAAGGCTTGCACCAGATTACCTTGGGAAAGGAAACAAAACCTACTGATGCTGATAAGAAAGTCAAATGGGATAATAGGAATGATGAAGCACGTGGCATAATTAGAATGTCCATCTCTCCTGATTTAAGGTTCCACCTTCAACAAATCGATAAACCCAATGAAGGTTGGGAAAATATTGAATCTGTGTTTGGTAAACACAACATTATTCGAGCACAACAGTTAGAAAATCAAGTACTAAATTTAAGTCCAAGTGATTTTTCTTGCAATGAAGACTATTTATCTAAGTTTAAAACACTCAGAATTTTATGTGAAGAATGTAAGATAAAGATGGATGAAGAGCATTTCATTTATCTTATTCTTTCTAAGCTAGGTAGTGCATATTCTGTGTTTGTATCTACCTTTTACGCCATGAAAGAGGCTCTAGGGACAACTTATCAAAAACCCACTCTTGAGTCCTTTTGTGATGCTTTGATTAGAGAGCAAGATAAGCTTGTACAACTTGGAGTGATCACCACTGCATGTACCTCCAACAAATCCTTAGTCGTCCATCAGAAAGATAAAACCAAGAAACCCAAGAAACAACATCCTTGCCACAACAACAAACAACATAAGGGCCCCAAACCCACTCAGACAACTTCCGCTCCTAATGGTGACAAATGAGAAAAATATAAAAATAAGAAGACTCACATATATTGCAACTTTTGTGATAAACATGGTTATGATGAGTCCAAATGTTTCAAGAAGATGACATCTTTAGAAGCAACGATGAAGAAGCACAACATTAGTATTGATTCTACTTCTTCTTCTTCTTCTCATGGACATTCACTTTCTGCTTTTGATTTCTCCTTCAATACAACTTCTACTTCTTCTTCTGATGAGTGGCTTATTGATTCTGGAGCATCTTATCATATGGATAAGGATAATGACATATTTTTTGCTCTAAATGAATGTAACACCAATAAAATATTTGTTGGTAATGATATATCTCTTAATGTTGTAGGATCTGGAACATTTCAAGTAGAAAATGGTCATTTCAATGATGTATTATGTATTCCAAGTCTTTCTTGTATCCTTCTACCAGTATATCAAATCACTCATTGAGGTGAAGGTAAAACCGTAGAGTTTTCACCTCACCAAATTGTAATCAAGGATCTAAAAGATCCTAAGCATGTTCTTGTAACTTGAATTGATGATGATATTACTGGGTTGTACAAGTTTGACAACTTCAGGTCATCATATTTTTCATCAGTTTTTGTTGCTCATAGCGACAACTTGACCAAAATTTGGCATGAGCGGTTTGGTCATCTAAACTATCACTCATTGCAACAACTATGTAATAAACATATGGTGATTAGTTTTCCTCCCATTTCATGCATAGATGGTGTTTGTGCCGGTTGTGTTCTCGACAAACATCAATGGGATAGTTTTGAAAAATGTGCCTCGGGCCCTTTGCAACTTGTTCACAGTGATTTGTGTGGTTCACTTTCTTCTCCTTTTTTTTTGGTGCAAGTATTTCTTAACTTTCATTGATGAATTTTCCAGACGTACTTGGGTTTACTTCTTAAAACTTAATAGAAAAGGTTTTGACAAGTTTTTGTCCTACAAGGCCCTTGTAGAAAATCAATCTGGACATCAAATTCAAAGGTTAAGAACAAATAATGGAGGCGAATATGTGAACAATAATTTTACAAGTTACTGCACTACACAGGGCATCCAAATGCAACACATTGTTCCATATACACCACAACAAAATGGTGATGCTGAGAGAAAGAACCTCACATTAAAATAAATGACTAATTGTATGATCCAATCTAAGGGATTAAGTCTAAAGTATTTGGAGGAAGCCATCAACTGTGAAAATTACATAGTAAATCACACTCCCACAAAGGATCTTAAAAATATAACACCAGAAGAAGCTTGGACTAAAATTAAACCAGATGTAAGTTAGTTCCATGTATTTTGTAGTATAGCATGGGCTCACATTCCTGATGAGAAATGGAAAGCATTCCAGCCTAAAAGTGAGAAGTGCATATTTGTTAGTTATTCTGAAGATGTCAAAGGTTATAGACTTCTTCAACCACATTATAATGAAATTATTATTATAAGAGATGTTGAATTTGATGAAAATCTCTTGGCCTATGAGCCTAATTCGACATTTGTTCCTTTTTTAACCTACGAGCCTAATTCAACGCGTGTTCCTTCTTTGTCCTGCGAGCCATATTCGACGTTTGTGCCTTCTTTTGTTCTGGTTTCTTCTTCAGATGGAAATCCACCTCTGCCTTCTCACCTTCCTCCAGATGAGTCCTTTGAACATGAACTAACACCAAATCCAACTCCACCATTTCCTAGATGGGGCCATTCAACACGAGAAGTGACTAGTGATCTTGTCGATGATCTTTCAGATCAAAGTTGGACATGTTCACAGTTCTAGTGAGCCTCTTCTCTTTTGGCTCAAGTTTCAGAGACTGATGACCCAAAGACATTTGAATAAGATTTAGGTCATCCATATTGGGATACAATAATGAATGAAGAGTATCATTCTTTAATGGAAAATGATACTTGGGATCTTGTACCTCTTCCAAAAGGAAAAAAACTTGTCAGATGTAAATGGGTCTACGAAACTAAGTATGCATCAGATGGAAGTGTTGAAATACACAAGGCTCGGTTAGTTTCCAAAGGATTTTCCCAAGTTGAAGGAATTGCCTATAACAAAACCTTTTCCTTTGTATCCAAAATGAATTCCATTCTCCTTGTTCTTTCCCTTGCTGCCTCACATAAATGGGAGGTCCATCAGATGGATGTTAAATCTTCCTTCTTGCATGGAGATTTGCAAGAATAAATCTACTTGGGAAAACCTCCTGGCTGTGTCCATAATGACTCTAGCCTTGTTTGTCACCTTAAGAAATCTCTTTATGGTCTTAAGAAAGATCCTCGAGCTTGGTATGCCAAAATGGACAACTTTCTTAATGCCACTGGATTCTCTAGATGCCATTCTGATCCTAATGTATATACCAAGAAAGCAGGAAGTCATCTCATAATCCTTGTCCTTTATGTTGATGACCTTATCCTTATTGGTAGTGACTCAAAACTTTTAAATCATGTGAAAACCAACCTTAAGAAGAAATTTGAAATGTCATACTGAGGATTTTTGCACTATTTCCTTGGCCTCCAAGTTTTGAAAACCAATGAAGAAATTTTTCTTTCCCAATCTAAGTATGCTTGTGAACTTCTTCATTGTTTTCACATGGACGATTGTAAACAAACCCCTTCTCCATTTCAGTCCGGAGTCAAGATTGCTGCCACCTATACTTCTCCTGAAGTTGATTCCACCTTATACTGTCAGTTAATTGGTAGCCAATTATACTTGACTCGTACCCATCCTGATCTTTCCTTTTCTATTGTTCTTGTTGCCTGGTATATGAAAACCCCCCATGAAATCCATTGGAAAGCAACTAAAATGATACTTTTGTATGTCCTTGGTACATTTTAGTTCGGGATACATTACAGTTCAGGGGGGGCTCCTTTATTGGTTGGTTTCACTAATTCCGATTGGGATAACGACCCCGATGATCAAAAGTCTACTGCAGGTTATTTTTTCAGCCTTGGTTCAAGACTCGTCACTTGGGCCTGTAAGAAACAACATGCTATTTCACTTTATTCAACAGAAGCAGAGCACTGAGCAACACTTAATGCAAGTCAGGAAGTCTTATGGCTTCGACATATTCTTTCAGAGTTTGGATTCCAGTAGCAATATCCAACCAACCTTTGGTGTGACAATTAGAGTGCCATCAAGCTCACCAAAGACCCAGTTCAACATCAACGCAACAAACAGATTGAGCTACACATGCACTTCATCATAAATCTCATTCATGATCGAGTTATTGAAGTGCTCTTTTTCCCTACAGAAGATCGAGTTGCAGACATTTTCACAAAGTCTCTTACATAAGAAAAGTTTTCCAAACTTTGATCTATGTTAGGAGTTCGGGAAGTTGTCATCAAGGGGGGATAATATCTAATGCCTCCTTGCTTCTCCTATTGTGTCACTATTGTAAATCCTTCAACCCTATCCGAAGTTGTTCTTAAGGGGGGATGTTCGGATATTTAGACACTTAGGAGTTAGTTAAGATCTACTTGGTCTAATGTGTTGTTATTTAAAAGTGTGTTTCTTAGTATGCATTTGTACTTAGGCAATTCGACGGTCACGATATGTTCCAGACATAGAGTGATCTGATGGTTCATATTCTCCTCGATATTAACGACCATTGGTCTGTGGCTTAACACTCGATTGGTCCATGCTCTCTATTTTAGTGTAGTACCACATGGTCGAGCCCCTGCTAAATTGTAATGATGTTTAATGAAGTTTATAGGCTGGTGAGCCAAGTATTTATAAGCTGGAAGGCTTATGTGTTTATTAGGCCGAAGAGACTAGATGCTAAGGCCGATGAGCCTATTTTTGTATATCTAATTATGCAGATCATTAATAAAAATACATTTCTGTGTGTAAACCAGCCATAAAGAAATTTTTATTGGGGACTAAGCTCCAATGGGAAGGGAAAGGGAATGGGCTGAGAGGCTAGGAAAAAGGGGCTAAGCTTAAGGGATTAACCCAAGGTAATATTATAACGTATTTTCCTAAAATACTAAGGCTTGGGAAATAAACCCTATTATCCTAAGTTCTTTGGCGAAAGGAATGAACTCCAAGTGGAGAGGAATGAACTCCCAAGAGAGCCAAGTGTCAACCTGGGCGCATGCAGATTTATGTGGTAAAATCCATCGTTGTGGGGGTTCACTCACCATTCTTGTCATTTTCCCATTTCAGTCATGCACTGAGTAGGCACGCAGTCAACCATTTTCCACAATTGTTGAACCCTCTATCATCGTGAAGCTCTATAACTTGCACGCACTAGTATTTTTGCTGAGCCTGTACTCTGCCTTACTTGATTTTGCTACTGTGGTTACCCGCTTGACTTAGGAGCTAGAAAAAAGAAGCAGGTTGTCCGACCTGTGGTTTTGAAGAGGTGGGTTGTCAAGCCCGTGGATTGAAGAAGTAAGTTGTTAGGCCTGTGAGAAACTCTCTCTAGGTGAGAGAGATTGTTGGGGAAGTGATTTCTCCTAGAGGGAGTCTAGCAACAACTACATAGCTCTGGGAATTCTTGATCTAACCTATTGTTGAATCCTTGGAAGGGAAGTAGAGCAACCAATGGATCATGGAACAATGAAGGTGTATATTCCCGGGGTGGGACAAGGATGTGGGGAATGAGAGTTTGTGAGCGGTGGGCGTAAGTAGGCTCCTTGGAGGGAAACTTTCCTGTTGCATTGTGCAACTTTTTGTATTCTCAGCCTAGCCTAAGATTTCCTTTACCCTGGGTGGAGTTTATCCCCAGCTCAGGGGTGACCCACTGCTGATAGCTTGAAGCAGTGTGGTCTAAGGATGGAAGGTTAGTGGAAGGTCTGCACACAGTTGGTGGTTTTCTCATAAAAAGATAAGTACTAATTCTATGTTAATTTTACATGCTGTGTTTAAGTACATGTCTGAAGTTTATCATAATTTCCTGTGTTTATTGCATGTATGTGTTTATTGTCACTTCCACATGAATCTATGTATGCACATAATGTCTATATATATTAAATTTGCATTATATATATGTATATCAAAGTTTGAACATAGTAGATATTTTTGGTAGCATGCCCCCACCTTGGGATGGCTGGGTACGTTACAATATGGTGTCAAAGCCCAATTTTCGACACTGAGCCTAAATTGGGCTATATAAGTAATTTTTGAAGCAAAATTCTCAAAGAATTAAAATTACAAAGTGCCAGGAGGGCGCTGAGGGAACACCTTGGCTATGTTCATAAGCTCAGGATGTATAATAGTTTGATAAACCATGACAACCATGGTATTGGGCCACAAAGTTTAAATTTGGGTCATTGGATCTGTTCAGAAGAAGACAAATCCCTCACAACCATCAGATATGAAGAAGGTGCACGATAGTTAACCATCAAGTCCTTCAGACTTCGTTATTTCGACGAGTTTTTAAGGTTTTGTTGAGAAAGGAGCTGAAGCATGAAGCTCCGAAGTCTCGGAATGAATCTCAACCGTAGATCATTTGGGAGGAGGTGAACTATTGGATTTCCCAAGTGGTTCAACGATTCGATGTTCGGGAAATCCGTTGGAGATTACGCAGTGAAGAAATCACCAAAGTCCTGAAGCTATGAGAAGAATTTTTTCAATAATTGACAGTTTTGAAAAAATGCCGATAAGAAGAAATCCCCAAAGTCCCGGTTCGTTGAAGTGACATGACATGATGACGTCACCGGGGGTGACGTGGATTTATTCGACAGTTCGACAGTTTTGAAAAAGTGTCGATGATAAGAAATCCCTGAAGTCCCGAAGTGCCAGATATGACGTGGCATGATTATATCACCTAGGGTGACGTGGAATTACCCTAAGTCTGCCATGTGTCACTTGTTTTTGTACTTTTGATAGGTCCTTAGTACCGGTTGGGGCCTGACACATGTCACCCGACGGTGGGGCCATGTGTCACCACCTTTATTGATGACAACTGTGCTACGTGGACCCCGAGAGGTTAAGAAGTTCGAGAATTCGACGTTCGAGGGAAAAATGTTGGAAGAACTTCCAGATCTTCTAAGTCCCTGAGTCCCGAAGTTCTGAAGTCATGAAGCACCAAAGTGACATGGCTAATGACGTCACTTGGGGCGACGTGGGTACACAAGATGCGTGCCACGTGTCAGTGTGTTTTGTGATTTTAAAAAGATTGTTTTTTCCAATTAGAACTTGACACATGTCACTCCTTGGATTGGGCCACGTGTTTGATTCTAGTGTTTTTCCACATGGCACCAGGTCTTTCATTTCGAATACTTGGCACTCCAGAGGAACTTGGTCAAGAGTATTCCCGAAGCTCCGAAGAGCGTAGTAAATCCTCACCATTAATAAAGAGAGGACACAGGACAATATATCTTGTGGTACAAAGACTTGGTAATCCAAAGGAATTGTGTTGCTGGTTGATTGAATCAATAACTCTCGGAGGCCGAAGTTAATCTCGACCGTTGATCGAGAGATGACATGTGGAGGAAGGAGCGGATCTCTAGTAATTTGGAACTTTGGTAGATCTGTGAAGAAGTGCTTTGGAAAGACCCAAGGCCAGAGTTCCATGGTAAATCTCAGTATTTGGAAGCTGGGAAGCCATGGACCATTGATCCACCATCCTTCGTGAGTTCTCCAATTCAGCGCTCCCGGGGATTTGAAATTTTGGAGTTGCGAAAACCTCCGAAGCCCTAAGTGTCGAAGCACGGGGTATGATGTGGCATGATGAAATCACTAGAGGTGATGTGGACCTCCCCTAGACATGCCACATGTCGGTAAGAATTATACTTTTTTCAACCTTGTTGGACCAATTAGTAGTCTGACACGTGGGGGCTATGTGTCATCATCTTATATGATTACAACGATATTACGTGGGCCCCAAAAAGTTAAAAGGTTCAGGAGTTCGGAGTTCAAAAGAAATGAGAGAAGAAGGTGTGAAATTCTTCGAAGCCAGAAGATCCGAAGCGTCGAAGTTCCGGATAAGCGCCTATCATCCTAGCACTTGGTCATGGCCTGTGGTCACATGAATTTAGGGGTCGAAGAAAAATGGGCTGGTGCCCAAAATTTTATTTTAAGAATATGAAAGGGCTTAGAGAAAGATCCTGTGAGGTTCTTGATTGTACAGAACTAAACCTAATGAAGTATAGAAGGCCTATAAACCTGAAGAGAGGATCCAAAACAGATCCAAGAGCCAATTTGACTATGAGATGGAAGAATCCATGTACATGGATTGCATCCCTGAAAAGACAAATTGTTCAAATATCCATAACTTCCTGCTCAAAACTCAGAATTGAGCATGGAAGCAGGCATTGGAAAGGTATTGAACAATAGAAGATAATTGTTCACCTAGAAATTGGATTTGAATAGTTAATTTCTCAGGAAATCAACAGAAAAGAATTCTAATATATTAATGAATCAGAATGGTTCATGTTTTCATGAAATTAGTGAGAACAATTAGCCTGACAAAGTTCTGTTGGCTGCACATTTTTGCAGAATTAAAAGCTGTCAGAACATAGCAGAGTTATCACAAAGTGCAGAGAGATGGATGATACACAAATAGTCTACAGTCAAGAGGATGAAATTAGAGGGATGAATATCCAGTTGGGTATGGAAGGAACCAACTCCAATGGACATGGAGGAGGAAAGGAGGAAGACATAAGCCTGAATGAGACCCTCAAAAAATTGTAGATAGATGTCTAGAGCCACAAGGATGATAATGAAAGGCTTATGAAGGCCAAGGAACAACAAGAAGACTTCAATATTAAGTCAATAAAAATCCTAGACATAATTGAAACAAAGTTGGATAAGGAGAGTGGCTCCAACAAATCAGGAAGCCACGAGACCCGTGAGGGAAAAGGAAGATCAAGGAGTGATAGTAGACATCACCGTCACTCCCAAAGGCATTCCCATAGGAGATCACATAGTAGCTCAAGCCCATCCCCTGTCAGGAATCATAGGAGGTATGAAGTGGATGAATTGAAAGGAGAAATGAATAAGATCAAACCTCCTACCTTTGATGGAGAGCATAAGAAATATGAAGATGATGAGACATGGCTGCTAGGCATGAGAACGTATTTCCAATTGCATAACTATTCTTCTCATGTAGAAGGAAGAATTTCTATTTATCAACTAAAAGGAAAGGCATCCATGTGATGGGATCAACTTGTGCAAGTGAAACACATCAGAGAGAAAAATGTTACATGGAAGTAATTCAAGAAGCAATTTGAGAAGAAATACTTGACCAAGAGGTATTATGACCAAAATATGACAGATTTCCTTGAACTCAAACTGGGCAGCATGACTATTGATGAATATGAAAGAATATTTTTAGAATTGTTGAAGTATGTCTCCTTCATCAAGGATGAGATCGTTAAGATTCAAAGGTATTTGAGTGGGCTTCCATCTTTCATCAGTGACAAGATTCAATATGATGATCCCAAGACTTTGGAGGAAAGCATAAGGAGAGAAAAGTGTTCATACGATCAACATAAAGGAAAGCCTACTTTCCAAATATCTTGGGAAGACAAGAAGAAGTTTAGGAGGGAACAAAGGCAGAAGGTGAACAAGCCACCCTTTTTAAGAAACAGTCCTCAAGGACAACCATATTTTAGAGAGCACACAATGGCTGAGGTAGGTGGGAAAAGGCCAAGGAAGACAACCATTCAATGTTGGGGTTGTAAAGAAGACCATAAGTATAGAGATTGTTCTCACAAAAGTGACAAAGTGAGAGTTGTCCACAATGTACAACAAGAAGAAACAATGGAGGACATGGGACGAAGTGTACCAAGGATCTATGCAACCCTAGACAATAAGCAATCAGAGTTTCAATCACACTTAATTGAATTAGAAGGTATGATCAATAACCATGCCTTTACTATTTTAATAGATTCAGGAGCTAGTCATAGCTATATCAACCCTAAGGTAGTGGAAATATTTCTTTTTCCAAGAAGCAAGCATGAGAAATATTGCTTGGTACACTTGGATACAGGAGCTAAGAGAAAAGTTGTTGAGTTGGTAAAATCATGTCCAATGGACATGAATGGCATAAGTACCAAGGCATATTTGAACATATTTCCCTTGGGTTCATATGACTATCTAATTGGTATGGATTGGTTGGATCAACACCACGATGACTTAGACTATCATAAAAAGGCGTTTACTTTCCTGAATGAGGAAGGGAACCCAAGAACAATCCAAGGAATTCCTAGGGAAGTTACTGTCCGAGAGATCTCAATAATGCAGCTGAATAAGTGTTATAGGAAGGGCTACCAAATATTTGCATCTCATATGGAAGAAGAACCTAAGGATAAGGTGCCAAATCTGGAGGATCATGCAGTCCTGAAATATTTTGAGGATGTGTTTAAGGAGATACCAGGACTAGCCCCAAAGAGAGATATTGATTTCTCTATAAATTTGATGCCTGGAGCTGCTCCAGTATCAAATACTCCCTACATAACGAGTACACCAAATCTAAAGAAAATGCAAATGCAACTTGAAGAAATTTTGAAGAAGGGGTATATACACTCAAGCATGTCACCTTGGGGCACCCCAGTTTTATTCGTGAAGAAGAAAGACAGGACATTGAGACTGTGTATTGACTTCAGACAATTGAACAGGGTAGCTATAAAGAACAAGTATCCTTTTCCAAGGATCGATTATCTCTTTGATCAATTAAAAGATGCAAGGATATTCTCAAAGATTGATCTCAGGTCAGTATATCATTAGGTAAGAAAAAGATGAATACATCTACAAGACTGCCTTTAGTATAAGGCATGGTCATTACGAATTCACAGTGGTTCCATTTGGGTTATCAAATACACCAACTATTTTCATGTGCTTAATGAATGTTGTTTTCTGGGAATACTTAGACAAGTTTGTCATTTTATTTTTGGATGAAATCCTTGTATATTCCAAGTCGGAAGAAGAACATGAGCATCATTTGAGGATGTTTTTACAAGTGTTAAGAGATCACCAGTTGTATTCCAAATTTAGTAAGTGCTCATTTTATCAAAACATAATTCACTATTTGGGGCATATCATATCCGAATAAGGGATATAAGTGGACCCTGAAAATATTTAAGCTATAAAATGGTGGACAACACCTAAGAATGTGACATAAGTCATATCCTTCATGGGTCTAGCTGGCTACTACAAAAGATTCATTCCAGGGTTTTTGAGAATTGCTCACCCAATCACTTCCTTGCAAAGGAAGGGGGTGGAGTTTCAATGGACAACATAATGTGAAAAGAGCTTCCAACAATTAAAGCAATTGTTAACCAGTGCTCCAATACTAAAAAATTCTAATCTGAATGAATATTTCGTGGTTTGCATAGATGCATGTAAGGAAGGACTTGGTGGATTCCTCAGTTAGAATGGGTTTGTGATATGTTTTGAATCCATAAAATTGAAAGAGAATGAAAGGTTATATGCCATTGATGATTTGGAGTTGGCAACCATAGTGCACGCCTTGAATAAGTGGAGGCACTACCTCATGGGAAAGAGGCTTGAGCTAAGGACACACCATAATGGTTTTAAATACTTGTTTGGTCAACCAACTTTAAATTCCAGGCAGAGAAGATGGTTATAATTCCTCTGTGAGTATTAATTTGATATTAAGAGCATCAAAGGAAAAAAGAAAAAAGTGGTTGATGTCCTCAACAAGAGAGTGCATGAACTGCATGCTACAACCATTAGCATGTATCAAATTGATCTTAAAGGTAGAATTTCTAAGGCTGCAAAAGTAGATTTGCAGTACATGGAGTTGGTAACAAAATTACAGCAAGGTAAAATGTAGCAAAAAGTTGAAGATAATGAATTGGGAAATGATGGAATTCTCCTATACAAGAACATAATTTATGTACCCAATTCTCATGAATTGAGGAGTACAATTTTGAAAGAGATGCATAATGTACCTTATGCGGGACACCCATGATATCAAAAAATAGTTGCAACAGTCAAGAGCCAATACTATTGGCTAGACATGAAGAAGGAGATTGCTAAGTACATTGATAAATGTATGGAGTGTCAAAAATTCAAGGCTGAGCATAGACACCCAGCTGGGTTGTTGCAACCCTTGCCCATTTCTGAGTGGAAGTGGGAAGTGGTTATAATGGATTTCATCACCAAATTTCCCAGAAAAAGAAAGCACCATGATGCTATCTAAGCTATCAAAAGCTTACTAAGGCTACCCATTTCATTGCTATGAAAGTTACTCACAAGGCAATCAATGTTGCTGATATTTATATGAGGGAAGTAGCATGCTTGCATGGCATACCCAAGACAATTGTGTCTGACAGAGACCCAAAGTTTACCTCAAAGTTCTGGAAAGGATTATTCAAAGGGTTTAGAACAAATCTGAACTTAACACAACTTACCATCCCGAGTCTAATGGGAAAACAAAAAGGGTGAACCAAGTGATATAGGATATGCTAAGGATGTAAGTGATGGACACACCATATAAATGGGAAGATTATCTACACTTGGTATAATTTTCCTACAACAATGGGTACCAAGCATAACTGAAGATGAGTCCATTCAAGACACTTTATGGAAAAAAGTGCAATACACCAGTAAGTTGGAAAAACCCAGCTGATAGAGCAGTGATTGGGCCAGAGTTTCTTAGAGAAATGGAAGATAAAATGTTGAAGATAAAACAGAATTTAAAGGCTACCCAAGACAGGCAGAAAAGATATGCTGACAAGAGTAGAACTCACAGGGAATTTAAAGTGCCATTAGAAATCCTAGAGAGGATTGGACCAATAGCTTATATGATTGAATTGCTTGCATCTATGTCTATACATAATGTATTCCATGTATCATTTCTTAATAAATATATACCTGATGCTAATCATGTTATTGATTGGAATGTGATTCAGGTGGAGCAAGAAAGCGCTTTTCAAGTGCATCCGATACGCATTCTGGACCGAAAAATAAAAAAACTCCGGAATCGAGCCATAGGGATTGTAAAGGTCCAATGGATCTGGTATGGTCCCGAGGACACAACTTGGGAGCATGAAGATGCTATGCGGGCATAATACCCACATCTTTTTGAAGCTTTTTGAAAATCTTGGTGTAATATGTAAACATGATGCACTGAGGACAATGCATAAATAAGGGGAGGGGATTGTAATACCCCAAGGTCAAGCCCCTGCTAAATCATAATGATGTTTAATGAAATTTATAGGCTGGTGAGCCAAGTATTTACAAGCTGGGAGACTTATGTGTTTATTAGGCCAGAGAGCTTAGATGCTAAGGCCAGTGAGCCTATTTTTGTATATGTAATTATGCATATCCTTAATAAAAATATATCATTGCGTGTAGACCAACCACAAAGAATTATGGGGGACTAAGCTCCAATGGGAAGGGAAAGGGAATGGGACGCGAGGCTAGGAAAAAGGGGCTAAGCTTGAGGGCTTAACCCAAGGGAATATTATAATGTATTTTCCTAAAATACTAAGGCTTGGGAAATAAACCCTATTATATTAAGTTCCTTTGGGGAAATGAATTAACTCCAAGTGCAGAGGAAAGAGCTCTCGAGAGCCAAGTGTCAACCTAGGTGCATGCAGATTTATGTGGGAAAATCCATCGTTCTGGGGGTTCACTCACCATTCTTGCCATTATCCCATTTCACTCATGCACTGAGTAGGCACATAGTCATCCATTTTCCGCCATTGTTGAACCCTCTACCATCGTGAACCTCTATAACTTGCGTGCACTGGTATTTTTGCTGAGTTGGTACCTTGACTTACCCGATTTTTCTACTATGTTTACTCATTTGACTTAGGAGCTGGACATATGAAGTAGGTTATCAGACCTGTGGTTTTGAAGAGGAGGGTTGTTAGGCCCATGGATTGAAGAAGAAAGTTTTCAGGCCTCTGAGCAACTCTCTCTAGGTGAGAGAGATTACTGGGGAAGTGATTTTTCCTAGAGGGAGTCTAGAAGCAACTACAAAGCTCTGAGAATTCCTAATCTGGCCTATTGCTGAAGCCCTAGAAGGGAAGTGGAGAAATCGATGGAATGTGCAATAGTGAAGGTGTATATTCCCGGGGTGGGACATGCATGTGGGGAATGAGAGTCTGTGAGCGGTGGCCGTAAGTAGGCTTCTTCGAGGGAATCCTTCCTGTTGCATTGTGTATCTTTTCATAGTCTTAGCCTAGCCTAAGATTTCCTTTACCCTGGGTGGAGTTTAGTCCCAGCTCAGGGGTGACCCACTGCTGGTAGCTTGGAGAAGCATGGTCTAAGGCTGAGAGGTTCGTGAAAGGTCTGCATGCAATTGGTGGTATTCTCATAAAAAGATAAGTACCAATTCTATGTTAATTTTACATGCTGTGTTTAAGTACATGTCTGAAGTTTATCAAAATTGCCTGTGTTTATTGCATGTATGTGTTTATTGTCACTTCCACATGAATCTGTGTATGAGAAGAATTTCTATATCTATTAAATTTTCATTATATATATATGTATATTAGAGTTTGAACAAAGTAGATATTTTTGGTAGCATGCCCTGGCCCTAGGATGGCTGGGTACGTTACATAAAGAGCATGGAGGGTCATTTGCCGATGATCGATTGTGAGAAAATCTCTTGTAAAATCTCTCTGTAATATTTTTCTTTTGCATTAATAAACTGCTCCAAGTGGCCGCATTGGATGTGGCCGTTGATGTTTCCCCGTAGGGGTTTTACCACGTCAAAACATCGGTGTGTTGATCTTTGATCTAGTTGTGTGAGTGGTTATTGAAGGTGTTCGTCCTTTATTGGAATACATGTGTTGTAAAACATTTAATATAGGTGGAACAACAATAAGTTGGATTTAAAAACTACAAAATGTTGTTGCACTTTCAACAACGAAAGCATAGTATGTTGCTACTACAGAGGCTAGTAAAGAGATGATTTGGTTACAACGGTTTATGGAGGAATTAGGAAAGAAGTAGGAGAATAATTGGTTGGATTTTGACAACGAGAGTGCCATTCATCTTACAAATAAATTATCCTTCCATTCTAAGACTAAGCATATACAACTCAAGTACCATTTCATACAATCTGTCTCAGAAGATGGACAATTGAAGTTGGAAAATATGCATACTAGCCAAAATCCTATAGACATGTTAACAAATGGAGTAACCAAAGAGAAAATGAGTTTATGCTTAGTTTCAGTTGGTCTTCAAGCATGAAGGTGAAAATGATAAATTTTCCAGGTCCAAGGTGGACGATAATCCAACAAGGACAACATCAGTGGAGTTGTTGTGATCAATATCCAAGTGGGATATTGTTGGTTGTGGAGCCTGATTATATTCCTGATTCATAGGTTTTTTTCAGCTGTGCTTGGACCCCATTCCCTAATGGGGGAGTTCTTGGACCCAATTCCCTAGTCTGGACCACTCATTATAAGGTTGCATATATGACCATAGAATTTATTTTAGGGTTTTTTTTCCGTAGAAGACAACCCTCTTTTATGAGGTAACTGTATTACGATTGTGTAGGTGTGTGGATATTGTATTATGAGAGAGGAGACTGGGAGAGAAAGAAGAGAAAGTTACTACATGTGCATTGTAGGTTGTATCCCTTCATTTTGCTGGATAATAAAAAGGAAGGACCTGGAAATTTCTTGGGTGGATGTAGCCCACACTAGGTGAACCATGAATATATGTGTCTCTATTGTATTATGTATCTTTTGTGTTTTATTTATGCATTTGTTTTATTTTATTGCTCCGCGATCCTATTTTTCTAACAAAACCTCCCCAATATTTTGAATACCGATCGATAATCTCCGAAGACGCGCCCCTAACCTTTCATACTTTGACTTTCGATACAAGAATCAAAATAAGTAAATGGAATATTCTTCGATGCTCTTGTTTCGAAGAATGAATAAAAGTTTCAACTTTTTCACTCCAACAAAACGCTCCAAAAGACTTTTCAATAACCCTTCTAACTCCTAATATTCCAACATGATATTCAATATAAAATGAGAATATTCTTTGATTCTTTCGCATCGAAGTGTGAATATAATGGTAAACTTCTATAGTCCAAAAGAAACAACTCCGAAAGGATTATGCAACCATCCATGCCCTTACACCGTCGACGCATAAATCAATGCCTAAAAGGAATATTCTTCGATTCCCTTTATTCAAAGTTGTAAAATTTCCTAAGTCTAATGAGCTCCGAACATGAAGCTTCGACGATGCACATTTAAGCCCTCACAATATTACACTGTCGACACACAAACCAACGCTTAAAATGAATATTCTTCGATTCCTTCTCTTCGGAGCAAAAACTAATCCATCACCATCCTTCCTCCTATAGAAACAACTCCGAAATACCATAATTTCAAATTTCCACCCCTTCTCACTCCGATACATGGATTTGGGAAATCTGGGATTTCTAAGAACATTAATGGCGCAATGATGCTTTGGTTTTGAACTGGTCATAGTACACCGATCATTCAATTTGTGCATTAGGGTAATTAAATGCCTATATTATGACCCTTAAACCCTCTTTCAATTCATATATGTTCGTCATATGCTAAATAACCACTCCATTATGCATTAATCAATTTTGTAACTCCCTCAAACCCCTTTTTTTTCTATAATCATAGGTTTTCTGTTATTTTGAATTTTGTTATTGAATTATTTTTCATTATTCATATAATTGATGATTAATCTATTAATTGCATGATATAAAGGAAAAGCTATGATGAGTCAAACAACTAGGAGATCCAGGAATTTAGCACCTTTTGCTTCAAATTCTATGCCTGGATCTTCTGCCTACCAGGTAGAAGTTTTAGTGACCGATATGAATTACCACACTAGAGAAGAGATCATTCCTTGAGGTATGGAAAAATATACTGTATCTTCAATACTAGATATTTTCCTCCTGATGATGAAGACCTTGAAGTGTATCAGAACATCCAGAAGAGAATAATTCATCTGGTTGCTGCACTACCTGCATCATTCCATTACAATGAGGTAACCCACTGGTGTTTTAATAATTTTGACCCTAGCACAACCACAATTGTAAATAAATCCCGATGAAAGATAACATCTCTATGACCCGAAGATGTCAATACAAGATACCACCTTCCCATACCTGCATGTGCCCTCAATGAACCTTTCCTAAAGTAGTTGCTCAAAAAAAGTAAGGCCTAAATAAGTTAATCAAGAACTGGTGGGTAGACGAAGAAATTTTTTTCAAGCAGTGGTAGAATATTATCCCTACATAGGAGTTCAAGGCACCCTACAAAATGATGATAGTGATGCTGAATCATTTATATGGAGAAGATAAGTGCACACATTTTCAGATAGATTGGTTTCCTATGGACCATACGATTGTGAAGACATGGAAAGTGTTCAACTAGGTGGAGATATGGACTTTCAACATATGTATCAATGTGAAAAAGGAACCAGGTATGAAAAAACCTCGTTTCTACATGTCAACTTATTTAATTGATGCTATATATTTCTCAATCCCATTTCCTAGCCTTGGATAGATTTGGGACCTAGATAATCCCCCAGTCCATCTGTGTTTCTCTGAGCTATGGGACATAAACTACAATAGTTATTTCTATGACATTTGTGATAATTTCCTCTCCCCTCTTTACACTATCATTTTTGGGTTCCCAAGGCATAGAATTTCAAGTGAATCTAGATCGAGGATGAAAGGGATAGCTGAATGATACCTAGGAAATTATTACACCTATGTCAGAGTATATGGTACTACATGATCCCCTCATTTTTTCCCATATTTCATCCCAGATCGCATTTTAATGAGAGAAATATCCCACCAAACCATCAAAACATGGGTTACCTCCTTTCTCATGAGAAATAGTAAAAATATTTGCCTCCCGTTTCCTGTTCACATAGGAAACTATAGTATATTAAATGAGTAGTATGTCAGAAAATAAGTAGAGGATTTGCAATATTTATGTTTATTCCTGGGAAGTGAAAAAGGACATGACCCCCATGAGCTAGCGGTGAGCCATGCTAGAGCTATGGGTCTTAATCATTCTAATATTCATGTGGTAGATTTTGATGAAGACATGTTCAAAGGAGTTTTGTTTTATGAAGAATTATTGCAGAAATAGCTTGATGATGCTACTAGGAAAGAAATACAAGATGAACAAGAAGAAATGAAGAAGTTACATAAAAACCAGTTTCTAAGATTGTTGCAAGAGGATCAAAATAAATCAATCACCAAAGAGTAGGAGAATATAAAAAAAGATGAGGAATTGGAGTAAAAAGGCTGAAAGATGATGTACAGTATCAGAGAAGACAAGCTGAGGCAGAAGATAAAAGGAAATATGAAGAGGCTAATGCATTGAGAAAAGAAAGTGAAAAAGCAACAATTGAGGTAGAGGCCAAAAGACTCCTTGAAGACGCTGAGGCCCCAAAAAGAGAAAATGAAAGGGCACCAATTGAGGCAGAAGCTAAAAGAAAGGAATATGAACAATTGGAACAGTAGAAGCAAAAATAATTAAGTAAAATCCCAGGCATCCCATTGACTTTGAATCTAGGCATGGTGAACATTTCACCCCATGAATACACCCCACTTAATTCCATTCCAGGTAATACCACATTTTCTTCACAAATTATGAGTTTTGAAGGTGTTGTAGTGGCTATCGGAGATTATTACTTCGATGAAAGGAAAAAGAACATTGAAAAAAGGTCAAACAAAAGGAAAAGGGGAGAGTCTACTAAGTCCATATCATCTATAGGGAAAGTTGTGGAATGGAAAGCTGGGCCTGACTGAGAATAAAATGTTGTACAAGCAGGTTCTTCTCTCCATGCATTTGTAGGTTTGAATGCTTCATATGTGATTGAGGTTACCAATGCCTTAAGTGCATCCCATACCCAAATCATCGAAATAGAGATAGAATTGAAGACATAAAAAGATGACATCTCTGCAAAATTCCTGAAAGTTGTTGAGCAAAATGATAAACTCCATAATGAAGAGATTCAAAAGACTGTGCAAGTTGTAAAGGATGAGATCATTTTAGAATTCGATAGAGCCACTGGGGTTGCTAACAACCTCAAAACATAGGAACTCAATAGAACATTGCAAACCCAGAAGGATGATTTGAATACTGAATTTAATCAAAGAGCACAGTCTGAACAAGACACCCATTTGAAATACTTGGAATTGACAAAGGTAAAGCTTTGTGAAGAAATTGAGCAGATCAAGGGGAAACATACAAAGGAGATATCTCATCTACAGGCTGAGATATATGAAACCAAATGCTCTATTGAAAAATGAAACCTTTAGATCAGGGGATTAGAACAAGACAATGAAAATCTTAAAGAAGTTAAGGTGGAGAGCAAGGAAAAGACCCCGACCCTAGAAACAATCAAGGCATAGGCGTTAGACCTGAACGAAAAGATTAGGCTTGAGAAAAATTATTTTTTATGCTTTCTAAATGATATGTAGACCAATTAGGATGATCAATTGAGGCTTGAAGACTTGATAGATGAAATTAGTGATCAATACCAAAAGGCCACGCTATTCTAGAAAAGAAAAGATAAGATACCAAGTTTTCTTCGATACTTGGAAGCCTCTATTAGAAGATGTCCAAGATGTCCAAAAGTCAACATATAAGACATGAAAATGACTATGTAATAGTTATGATGATATTTTAGAAGATTTTAGGATGCCATTGATGCCCCACATTGATGAAGCAACACCTGCGAAAATCAAGATAGCTGAGGTGGAGAAGCACATGTAAACTAGCAATGTGAACATTGAGCTCTTAACTGAGATAAATAAAGACTCTATTGAAGAGTATATATTGAGACCTGTCAAACTCATCACTATGGCCTGAGACTTTATGAAACACACATCCCAATAATTAAAACAAGAATTTTCCACCAAGGTTTTTGATGGTGAATTGGATGTCGAAAAGATGCAGTCAGAGAAGTTACAAAAGATCATGGATAATTATTCACTTTGGAAGGAATATCGGGATCGGATGCAAGCGTAGAAGAATGCATAATGATCTCGATTGTCATAATCGCTCCATCTATCTCATTTTTTCTTTTGTAATCCTGATAAGGAAAGGAATGCAAAGAGTCACTTTTGTAAACTTCTTTTTGCATATGATTGAATCTCTAGAATTTAAATAGTCACTGAATAATTATAAAAGGCACAAATTTAAATGAGAAGAGGCTTTTGGACTCTAATTGTAGCAGAACAATACTACTACTATATGTGAATTTGAACAAGAGAAATTTTGAAGATTTTGGTACAAATGTGTATGAATGAGACTATTATGTTTATGCATGTTTATTTTTGTGAATGTGTGGATTTTAGTTTAATGAACTATTTCTAGACTATATTCTATGTGCACAGTTACCATTATTTTGATTTTAAGTGCAATGATAATATAATAAGTTGGTGAATAAATTACTTGTGTCTAACTCATTGTATTGTTAAGTTTTCATATTCCTTGCTTTTTATGAATTATTTCTGTGCAAGTAATAAATTTTTTAACCACACTTATTTTTTATAGCTTGCTCCTAATCAGGATAGGATAGAATAGAATAGGAATGCATCTTATGACAATAAATAATCATTTTATCCTAGATTGGTTCTTTAGAATTTTGATTCATCTAAGAACATTCTATTCTCAGATTCATATTTAGATTTTTTAGTTTAGATCAACAACAAGGCCAATATTATGGTCGGAAATGCTATTTCAAATGAAGGTGGGTCTTGTTATCTCCGCTTTTTAGGGATAACTAGGATATCATGTCTCGAGGCCCACAGGTCCCAGACATGGAGTAGTGAGAGCAGGGTTTACCTAAGCATGGCCCTCTAGGGCCCATCCTTTTCTCCTTCCATCAACTTTATCTTGTCATCAACAACAACATCCATCACCATCGGCTTGGTCTTGTATCAGAAGAGGTTCTTTCTCCATGAGGTAATTGGTCCAAGTATCATGGTATGTGTCACTTTTGATAATTAAAACCTCTAAATATATGCATTTGACTCCTTTTATCTCTAACAATTGCTTAGATTTTACATTTGACCACTTGACCATGATTGGGGGAATTGACAGGGTGCCCTAGCAAGCCTGTGCCCATAGGTCTTGGTTTTCCACTGGGGGGATTTTTGAAAGGCCATCGTTTTCTCCCATCATAACACCACTGTTTCCTCTTATCACCCTCTCTTTTATCCCATTCCCCTTGTCCGAGCATTGGGTTGACTTGTTTGTAGGATTGCACCTTATCTCATGGGAAGAATGGGCTAAAGGCGCAGAAGGTAAAAGCAGCTGGTAAAAGACAAAAACCTATAAATGAAACCTCGAGATGCTTTGCCCAGGGATCCTCGAGAAGACAATAAAAGGCCTCTCAACAAGAAACAAGATGGACACGAAAAATAACAAAAAAGACCTAGTCAGAGGATAGGGGGTCTCATCACGAGCCAACCTATTAGGTGCATGGGTACCTAAGAGTATGACATTGCCACCATCTGGTTACCATGCCAGGGCAATGACCTTTGGTTGCATGGCCAAGGGAAAGGGGGTCTCATCACGAGCCAACCTTCTCATCTCTGTGAAAGTACTTGTGGGTAACACTGTCAKCTCTGGTCACCATGCCAAGGCAGTGTCCTCTGGTTATCCCTTGAATAAAAAGAAAAAGAAGAAGAAAAAGAAAATAAAAGAATAAAGCAAGAAAAMGAATAAAGGCAAGAACATGCTTGGAAAAAATGCATCCATGACAGGTACAACTCGCCTTCTACAAAGGAACCCACAGATAACATTATGCATMCTTGGCCCTCACTGCACCCACATTTTTGGACATCCCCTAGCCACATCACCTCACTTACATGGCTTGGATGAAATCTTCCTAGAAACTTTCCTTTTCTTGTGGACACTAGCCCAATAGGATGCCTTGTCTTTTTCTCCAATCTTGTATTGTAGGTTTTTGTAATGTCTTTGAGCTATTGACTGTTGTATTAGGGTTTTTATGCATATGTTTAATAATATTGATGATGAAATGTGATTAACATTGCTATGATCCCAGTGACTGATGAGCCCATGGAGGGCGTAGCTTTTGATGTGCAGGACCATGACCAACAGACATGTACCATTTGGACCAATACACATGGGGAGATGACCAGTTCAGACCTCCATGGGGCTGAAGAGCCCACCAGATGGATGCTGAGACCCCTTCAGGGGTTAGAGATAAGATGGAGATTGATTAGGTATTTTGCACCGAAGAGGAAGAGGACGTTCCATCAGAGGCACTACGGGAGGACTAGACCTAGGGGGAATGACCCCTTTTCAGTGGAACGCCAGCCTTGGAAGGCTTGGGACGTCTCCATATTCACCATGAAGTCATCCAACTTCATGGATTCTTTTGGAGGCAGGCTGGGAAACAGTGGCACGTGTGGCATGTTGGAGAGGCCCCTGGGGGGCTAACATTTTTCTCCTTGGTGTCTCATTTGCCCTAGAAAGGAATAGTGCCTCCCTTTAAGGGGATTTTACTCTCATTTTTACTTTATTAGGGATTTTTACTTAGAATTTAACGTAAAAACAATATGATTTTGACATTATGGCCTTGTTGGCCTTTTTATGACCTAAAAAGTAAAATTAGGTCATTGATACACTATACATTGAGGGTTTTCACTCTCATTTTGATCATCAACTTACTCACTCATAGTGAGGTCTATTTTTTAGCACCCTATTAGGGTTTTGGCTGAACTAAGGGATGCACACTTGTTGAAGGAGGAGATTTTTGGCATTTATTGTGTTTCTCTTGAAGGAAGGTGTTACAACTAGGGTTTGCATGGTTAATTCTTCATGAATTGTAAGTGTTTTTTCTGCAAAACTTCTTATTGAATGGTTGTAGTTTAAATTTCTTGCATATTTCTTATAAATTTGCTGAATCAAAACCCTAGGTGACAAGCACGCAAGTAGGTCCTTGTCTCATATCCCCTGATAGAGAAACCTTTAGCCATTGAAAGAGAGGAAGAGAGCCTAGCTGTAGCTACACTCCTTGTTTCTCTTTCCCCTGTGCTAGCCGTACCCTTTAGAATTCAAGAGGAGGAAGACATCCCAAGCCTAGGTTATCTACACTTGGGATCATTTTTCCTTTAGGTTTTGATGAAAGAGCCTTGCTGTAGCAACACTCTCCCTCATTAAGCTTTCTTGTCTTGATTTTGTGCTTCATCTGAGCTAGTTGTTTTCCTGGAAGGAGGAGAGAGCACGAGGCCTTGCTTTTGCAACACCAGAGTGAGCCTCTCTCCCCTAAGGTTCTGTCTTTAAGGCCCTACTTTAGAAGCACCTTCAAACTTTTCCCTCTAGTCCTTTGGAATCTCATCTCCTTCAACCTGTGCATCCTTCACTTATTGACTCCATTCTACCCTAAGGCACTAATCCCAAGACCTCCAACGTTGAAGTAGAATTGGATCTAAACACTCTCAAAACTTTTGAAATTGAAACCCTAACTACACTAACCCTAGCCTAGACTAACCTACTAACCCTAAGTTGCTGACATCATCATTGAATATTTCATCTTTATTGCAAGAACGTTTTATCTTTTGAGTAATTGAATGGTAGTTGAAGGCATTAATTGAGTTAAGAAGTTATTTGTTACATTGAATGCTGTATCATTTGAGTATTTATTGATGAACTGACATTACTGCCATTGCTATTTTGTAAACATTGACTTCGTCAACATTTACTTTTAAATTGCTCATATTGAATATCAGATAGTCTTTAATGTATATGAAGTACTAACCAAAGCCTGCATATATCAAGTTTGTTGTTTCTTTGTCCTCAGGCAGGGATCCTACTTGGTTTTCTTTATTGGCTATAAGCTGGACTATCTGCTTTGGTGGTGATATGTGAATGGGGAAACTTGTCATTGCCTGTTTATCCTTTGAAGCCTCTTCAAAACCCTAGGTCACCAGGGACGTCTCCCCTAGGCCTAACCTCCCTAAAGAGAAAGAACCTAGCCATCGTGGTGACATTGGGTGGGATAGGTTCCTGTTATGCCAGTTTGGCCTTCTACATCATAGCCTTTACTCCTTTGTAGCTAGGAGTAAAAGCTATGAGGTAGAAGGCCAAACTGGTGTAATAGGAACCTATCCCACCCAATGTCACCACGATGGGTAGGTTCTTTCTCTTTAGGGAGGTTAGGCCCAGGGGAGACGTCCCCGGTGACCTAGGGTTTTGAAGAGGCTTCAAAGGATAAATAGACAATGACAAGTTTCCCCCCTCACAGATCACCACCAAATCAGACAGTTTGGCTTATAGCCAATAAAGACAACCAAGTAGGATCCCTGCCCGAGGACAAAGCAACAACAAACTTGATATATGCAGGCTTTGGTTAGTACTTCATATACATTAAAGACTATCTAATATTCAATATGAGAAATTTAAAAGTAAATGTTGATGAAGTCAATGTTTACAAAATAACAATGGCAGTAATGTCACTTCATCAATAAATACTCGAATTATACAACATTCAATGTAACAAATAACTTCTTAACTCAATTAATGCCTTCAACTACCATTCAATTACTCAAAAGATAAAATGTTGCTGCAATAAAAATGAAATATTCAATGATGACGTCAACAACTTAGGGTTATTAGGTTAGTCTAGGCTAGGGTTAATGTAGTTAGGGTTTCAATTTCAAAAGTTTTGAGAGTGTTTAGATCCAATTCTACTTCAATGTTGGAGGTCTTGGGATCAGTGCCTTAGGGTAGAATGGAGTCAATAAGTAAAGGATGCACAGGTTGAAGGAGATGAGATTCCAAAGGACTAGAGGGAAAAGCTTCAAGGTGCTACTAAAGCAGGGCCTTAAAGATAGAACCCTAGGGGAAAGAGGCTCACTTCAGTGTTGAAAAAGCAAGGCCTCATGCTCTCTCCTCCTTCCTGACAAATGGCTAGCTCAGATGAAGCACAAAATCAAGACAAGAAAGATTAATGAGGGAGAGTGTTGCTACAACAAGGCTCTTTCATCAAAACCTAAAGGAAAAATGGCCCTAAGTGTAGATAACCTAGGCATGGGACGTCTTCCTCCTCTTGAATTCTAAAGGGTACGACTAGCACAAGGGAAAGAGAAACAAGGAGTGTAGCTACGGCTAGGCTCGCTTCCTCTCTTTCAATGGCTAAAGGTTTCTCTATCAGGGGACATGAGATAAGGACCTACTTGTGTGCTTGTAACCTAGGGTTTTGATTCAGAAAATTTATAAGCAATATGCAAGAAATTTAAACTACAACCATTCAATAAGAAGTTTTGCAGAAAAAACACTTACAATTCATGAAGAACTAACCATGCAAACCCTAGTTGTAACACCTTCCTTCAAAAGAAACACCATAAATTCCAAAAATCTCTTCCTTCAACAAGTGCACATCCCTTAGTTCAACCAAAAACCCCAATAGGGCGCTAAAAAATAGACCTCACTATGAGTGAGTAAGTTGATGATCAACATGAGAGTGAAAACCCTCAATATATAGTGTATCAATGACCTAATTTTACTTTTGAGGTCATAAAAAGGCCGACAAGGCCATAATGTCAAAATCATATTGTTTTTACATTAAATGCTAAGTAAAAATCCCTAATCAAGTAAAAATGAGAGTAAAATCCCCTTCAAGGGAGGCGCTAGCCCTTTCTAGGGAAAATGAGACACCAAGGAGAAAAATGTTAGCCACCCAGGGGCCTCTCCAACATGCCACACGTGCCACTGATACCCAGTCTGCCTCCAAAAGAATCCATGAAGTTGGATTACGTCATGGTGAAGATGTAGACATCCCAAGCCTTCCAAGGCTAGCGTTCCACTGAAAAGGGGTCATTCCCCCTAGGTCTAGTCCTCCCAGAGTGCCTATGATGGAACGTCCTCTTCCTCTTCGGTGCAAAATCCCTGATCCATCTCCATCCTATCTATACCCCCTAATGGGGTGTCAACATCCATCTGGTGGGATCTTCATCCCCATGGATGTCTGAATTGGTCATCTCCCCATGTTTACCGGTCCAACTGGTACTTGTCTGTAGGACATGGTCCTGCACATCAAAAGCTATGCCCTCCATGGGCTCATCAATCACCATGATAATAGCATTGTTAATCACATCTCATCATAAATATTATTAAACATATGCATAAAAACCCTAATACATCAGTCAATAGCTCAAATACATTACAAAAAACTACAATACAAGATTGGAGAAAAAGACAAGACGTCCTATTGGGCTAGTGTCCACAAGAAAAAGAAAGTTTCCAGGAAGATTTCATCCAAGCCATGTAAGTGAGGTGATGTGGCTAGGGGATGCCCAGACATGTGGGTGTAGTGAGGGCCAAGGATGCATAATGTTATCTGTGGGTTCCTTTGTAGAAGGTGAGCTGTACCTGTCATGGATGCATTTTTTCCAAGCCCGTTCTTGCCTTTATTCTTTTTCTTGCTTTATTCTTTTATTTTCTTTTTCTTCTTATTTTTCTTTTTATTCAAGGGATAACCAGAGGACACTGCCTTGGCATGGTGACCAGAGCTGACAATGTTACCCACAAGTATTTTCACAGAGATGAGAAGGCTGGCTCGTGATTCTTCTTCATCTGCCTCTCCATTTTTGTTCTTCTTCTCCATCTATGTAACTTCGATCAGGAATAGCCTTCAGTAACTATGAACAATATAAAAGGAATAGAGAGCCAAATAAAGAAACCCCCTTTCCCTTGGCCATGCAACCAAAGGTCATTGCCTTGGCGTGGTAACTAGATGGTGGAAATGTCATACTGTTAGGTACCCATGAACCTAATAGGTTGGCTCGTGATGAGACCCCCTATCCTCTGAATAGGTCTTGTTTGTTATTTTCTGGGTCCCTCTTGTTTCTTGCTGAGAGGCCTTTTATTTCCTTCTCAGGGATCCCTGGGCGAAGCATCTCGAGGTTTCATTTCTAGGTTTTTGTCTTTTACCATCTGCTTTTACCTTTTGGGCCTTTAGCCCCTTCTTCCCACGAGATAAGGTGCAATCCTACAAACAGGTCAACCCAATGCCCAGACAAGGGGAATGGTATAGATGAGCGGGTGATAAGATGAAACAATGGTGCTATGATGGGAGCAGACAATGGATTTTCAGAAACCCCCCAGTGGCAAACCAAGACCTATGGGCACAGGCTTGCTAGGGCACCCTGTCAATTCCCCCAATCATGGTCAAGTGGGAAAATGTAAGATCCAAGCATTTGTTAGAGATAAAAGGAATCATATGCATATATTTAAAGGTTTTAATGATCAAAAGTGATACATACCATGATACCTGGACCAATTACCTCATGGAGCAAGAACCTCTTCTGATACAAGACCAAGCTGATGGTGATGGATGCTGCTGTTGCTAACAAGATAAAGCTGATGGAAGGAGAAAAGGATGGGCCCTCCAGGGCCATGCTCAGGTAAATCCTGCTCTCAGTACTCCATGTCTAGGACCTCTGGGCCTCGAGACATGATCTCTGAGTTATCCCTAAAAAGCGGGTATACTAGGTCTAATTGGGACCTGCCAGTGGGAGTTCTCCCTCACCTGCTTGAATGGGTCATTCATGCCCGTCAACAAGAAGGAAGTAAGATCTCAAGTCATCAACGATCATCCCTGTCATGCATCAGACATCAAGCCAAGATCAACTTGATATCCTCCAAGTACATTTCACACTCGGTCATGGTGGGATAAAGTACCTTGTGATCAATAAATTAGTTACTTCATTGATGCTCTAGTGCTTGCATGATTTAGTTGAAGCGATGGAACTAGGGATCAATGGACCCATCGAACATCCATGTCACCTTAATTCCATCATGCCATATCGTGGAACTAAAATCATGTTCATGACCCTCCCTTTCATGTGTTGTTCATATGATAAGATCCCGGAGGACTGAATCATCACAATTCAATTGTGTAGGGAAAAATTGGGTTTGACATCTATTTGGTTGTCTAAGGAGCGCACTAGATTCATGGAGACAAAGGTGTATGCTGGAAGGATCTGTCCCTTTCTCCATACCTTGGAAGAAAGGTATGCAAGACTATGTTTTTTGCAGATGAACTCAAATACTTCATCTCAGCTCATTGGTGGATGTTTTGGACCTATGGTCTCTCAGGTATTTGTAGGTGGTATTTACTGTGCTCAGTTTTATGGTCTCTCCCATTCCAATCGTCGAGAGGAAATACAAGTGTATCAATTAGGAATAAGCAACATGTTTCCTTGGAAACTTTATCTGGGGAATTACCTTTTGGTTTGAACTCCTCCAATAGACTCGCTCACGTCTCCCCAACCATATTTGGCCCAAATTCCTTGAGGTATAATCCATGCCCATGAATAAATGGAAGATAATGAAGATATCTAGAAATCCTTTCAACAAATAAAAATTTCCTTTCATGAATTTTCCAAAAATGTATATTTTATATTGGTCGATATACTTAGTCAACATCGAACAACCATGAGGCATCAACATGATGAGGTCAATGCCATTCGGTCTCAAGTGGAAATTTTGTAGAAGCAGACTACACTGGCTCCCATGGAAATTGAGGAATATCCTTCAATAAGTGGCTCCTCCCCTCCAGTAGAAAGGCCCCTTTGAGACCTAAACATCTCTGCATAGGACACAGGCAAATAAGAGAAGGACCATCTAGATCATTCTCAGTCAAGTAACTAATGTTTTCTAAATATATCTATATACTGGGCATCTTTTTCAGAATAGCCACAACCAAATTTTGTAATGTGAACACTCCTATCGGAGAACAAACTTTTAGTAGGATAGATAGGACTAGCTTAGTGATGAAAAAGTAATTTTTTCCTCACCTACGAGCCGATATTGGATCATTTTGTACTTCTCTAGGTGCTTCGGCCACACACTTTTTTGATTAATATAATAGCGCCCATTTTTCTGTTAAAAAACATACCTTTAATATGATTATTTTTTGCTATTTTAAGTTTTTTCTATTGCAAGTCTCATGGGTCTCATTGACCATGGATCTAGAAATGCTTCCTGTAGTGTACATGTAACATGATTCTTGGAGTCATTGGATTGATTTTTGTATTGTAATTGGAAATTACATCTATATGTTCTTTCCATTATATCCCTCAAAGCTTTGTGAAACAATTTTCTCCTTTCATTAACTTCAAGCATCACTCTAGATGAACTGGTGACCAAGTTGTCATCATCGTTTACATCCTTAACAATTTTTTTCTTCTTAGGACCGTATTCCATTCCCTCGCTATGGATCCCTGCATACCATTAAAAAAATGTGAAATTGAGTGTTTAAAACTTGTTAGTGATTAATGTTAAGAAATTCATTTTTAGTAAAAGTAAAAGAAAAATTTAATGTTGATTACCTTTCAATCCACCTGTTTCCTCTCTTTGCAACATTTCCATAAATATTTTACACTATTTTGAGCTCAGATTGAGAACAATCTTATCGAGGTTCTTCAATTTTTTTCTTTGCAAGACACAAATTAACCAATACACATCATTAATTTAAACTTATAAATATTTCAAATATATTAACCTTTTAATAAAACTTAAAGAAATTGCTTCCCTCTCTTCTTGGGATGAGCTATCATTGCGCTCACTGGAATAATATGTTTTGTTTGGAATTCTATCAACGATCTCGTATAAAACAAAAATTAGGAATCATCAGAAATATAAATTATGAAATTTTTGTACAATCTAGTATTTCGGTGCGTGTCAATAAACATAATGCATCGGGGCGTAAAACACATACTTGCAATAGGATGTCAAACATATACGCACACTGGGACGCCAAACATATACACACACCAGTTTGTACTATTAGTCATTGTGCACAGCTAACCAACACGCATATGATACACAAATCAATACTATTTATTTTTTCGACCAATCGGTGATTTTCACGGATATATGCACCTCAGTTCACTTTTCTATAAAGTGAACATCGGGTCACTACCTTTGTATAGTGCGCACTGGGGATATTTTCCTATACAGTGTGGATCGTGTACCACAGAAAAGATTTTTAAAAAAAATGTTGACAAGGACAAGGTTGACAGGGTTTGAAATTTGATGCAATGAGTGGTATCATTGAAAAAGATACCAAACTCCCCATATGAAACTAAATAAACCCTATACAAATCTATTTCTTAAAAGAATAAACCCTATAAAAATCTGTTGCTTAAAAAAAGATGGGAACCAGAAAAAAACAAGAAGAAAGCTATGGGTTCCAACACCAAAGGTAACTATGAAACCCTTTTATTTTTTTTAACATGGATTGAAAATAGTTTGAATCAAATAGGTAAAGATTGAAAGATACCGTAGGAAAATGTTTTATGAAAAGGAACAACTTCTTTACCCTTCCAATTGTAACATTCCATCTTCCAATAACCTGCAGCCCGGGTCAATGATATTACACCGTGAATTGGATCTCTTTTTTGACAAGCCAGTGGTATGTGGTTGTTCAAAATGTAAAGGGTTGAATAAGAACCCTTGACGTGTTAGATTGTCTCATTATATTAATGATCGACTACCCAAAGTTGATGGTCTAATACCTCCCACTGTAGTCAATAATCCAATAGGTGATATAAAAAAGACACATAGGAACACTTCCATATGCTCCTTTTTTGAAACATTTGGAAGCCATATTAACTATGTTTCGTCCTAAATTGGCCAACCTGTCTCCTTTTTTTGAGTTAACAAAGAGTTATTATAGTGAAACAAAGTATGATATCAATACTACCCAAAACATCAATACTAGGAGATCAAAACATTTGTATGAGCTAAGAACAAAAAGGTCCAAGTACACACCAAAGTCTGTTTAATTGTTGGAAGGTAGTGATGAATTCCCTCTTCCTATCTATTTGCAAAGTAAATACCAAACCTGTTACAGCTAATCTTTGTATGGTGCTTGGCTATCATCCATGCCTGTGCCCAATGTTGGAACTAAATTCTCTTTTTGTGGTAATAGTTATATGAGATCCAAGTCTAAAATAAATGTTGCAAATCTTGGGTTGTTCATCCTTTCACATGTATCCGCTCCTCCCAAACAATCAGTGGCACTTATGCCATTTTATGGTCATCTTTATAGTCGGTATGATTACTTGAATACTATAAAATATAAACATAACATTTCCATGTATAGTATGCGCATGAATGGTTATGCTTTTGGAAACTTTAACATGAAAAATATGTTATATATCGATGATTTTCCACGAACTCATGGGAACATCGCATGGTTCACAAATAGTTGCATGACCTCATTATTTAGTGCAATTTTTTCCTTTGAGGAACACTCCAATGAGAAAGAGTTATTTATGAAAAGGAAGGCATCCAAATTTGTTGGTGTGCATGTAATAAGTAGTTTGTCTCCTAGTGACGAGTTATTAATAAACTATAAATTTCGTAGACCACCACCCACTCCTAAAAAATGCATTGCATTGGGTCTACCTTTAGACGTCCCCTTGGGGTGTAAGAAAAAGATGATTGAGTAATTGTATTTTTGGATTTTCGATGGAACTAATGTAATTGTTTTCTTAATTCAACCTTTTTTTATGAAGTGGTTGGTTGCATGTTACAATCATTACATCAAATATGGGGACTAAGCTCCCTATAACTTCTATACATTGATTTTTTTTTTGTTTGCTAGTTTTTCCATGACCTACGGGACTAGCCTATGGCTTGAGAAACCACAACTCAGGGGCATCTAAGCCGTCAAAATCACCCGGGGATCGCACCCAGCATGAGCCACACCAACCCTTAACATGGCTAGATTTTTGTCCCCGCAGGTTTTGAACCGATGACTTAACATCACGAAGTGCCTTAACAACACACTCCATCACCGACTGTCCTACCCCTTGGGGACAGGTTATTTTATTTATTGAGTTTGCTTAATATTTTTTTACATTTTTAAATATTAATATAAAATTAATTTAATTTAATTTCTTTTAACCTTAACAAATTAATTAATTTCTTCACTTATGAAATCAAATACTTACATTTCCTTATGAGGAGATTCATAATTAGAAAAATCAATAATAGTACATATATATCACTTGGGGGCCAAATATCCCATTTATATGGGTCATGTGGTGGTTTTCTCTCCTTGTTCATGGCACATGAGTCATAAAAGCTTCATTTAGAACCTAATTCCCTCATTTTCCTTCTCCTACAATAGTGCAAAAAAATTCCTAAGAGTGCCTAAGAGATTCATTTAGGGTCCCAAGTCCTTTGACTTCCTAGCCATACCATGATAAATTCCCCCAAATCATCCCTTGAGTGAAAAACTCCCAATGACACTCATATCCCACTCAAAGGCCCAAAATCCTATTTATAATGCTTAAGTGGTGGTTCAAAGCCTTGTTCCTAGCCCATAAGAATTAGAAGGCTCACATAGGGCACAATATCCTTTTTTCCCTCATTGGACCATGGTTAAGGGCTTGAGATCCATACCTGGTGCACAAAACCTCCATGATGGCACTAGTATCCCACTCAAAGACCCTATATTCCCTCTATAGGGAATATATGGCAGTTTGAGGTTTCATTAGGGAGAAAAACATTCATAGATAAGAATTTTTAATGGAGACATAATCCCATATTTAAATGTGGCATTTAATTTAAAATGGATGCATAACATAGTACAACCTTCAAAAGTGTATCCTATTTGTCAAAATATGATTTTTTTATTCTTTTAAAAAACAAAAAAAAAACATCTATATAGACACAACAAAAGTGTGAAAGAACAAAGTTTTAGATCACTTCCCGATCTTTGCAATTATCTAAAGAGCAAGAAAAATGGACGTTGGGAAAAAAAGTTCTGAGAAAATTACAAATATTCTTTTTCCCGTCAAAAGATTTATTTTTATATTATTTTGAAAACAATAAAATACATATCAAGAAACATAGAAACTTAATAACACAAAAGTTGTATATCTCTTCAAGATCTTTCCAAGTATGTAAATAATGCCAAAAACAGATGTTGGGTTAAAATATTATAGACAAATTACTAAATTACTCTTGATACATTTTAGGGGTGGAAATTTCTTATACAATTTATATATTTTTATGTTAAAAATAATGTGTTCCCATTATCAATGCATGCACATTTATGAAGTGCATGCATGCTTATTTTTAATTCTTAATTGGATGTAACGTACCAAACCACCCATGGGGTGGCCACACTACTTCAAAACTCACTTCTGATCGGATTTCGAATTTTGATAAATTTTTAATTAATAAAGAGGCATTAAAGATTCACATGCAAAGACTAAGATTCATGCTACACCATAAAATAAATGAATATAATTCCATACACAACAATAACCAACAAACATGAATATTATAAACACGAGTCTCAGAGATAATAATTAATACACAACTGAAATAAATATACAGGTAAATGAAACCATGACAGAGAGAACTTATCTTTAACAAAATGATTCACCAACTGGCTGCAGACCAAGGACATCCCACCCAACCATAGAAACAATTGTTCCAACTCTTAACAACAATGTCACCCCCGAGCCAAGGATATGAATCCACAAGGACGGTTCCAGGGTGTCACTCAACTTCTCAAACCAGTTAGCACTCAAACTCTCATAGGTTTCTCAACACACATCAATCCAAAGCACACCAACTCTCTTCTCTCCAGCCTGCACAACCCAAGAGAATGGACTCCCTTCTCTGCCATGTAGTACCTTAGGATGTCCACCTCCTTCCACTGCTCCAATGCATTTGATCAAGAATATCCATGCTGAGACTCTCATGATTCAAAGTTGTGAGAAAATCTTATCACATGCCAATGCATCTTAGACATTCATGCATTAATTCATGGCTGAAAAACACCAACAATTACTATAGCCTGCAAAACAATGGCTCCTCTCCAAGCCAAGATCAAAATGAATGAAGAATGATGAATGGGTGAAAGAGTGAATGGAGAGAGAGAACATAATGAAGAGTGTGAACAATGAACAATGAAAAATGAACAATGAACAATGAAAAAAAATGAGTGAACCCCCAAACAACCCAAAGATGGGTTTATATATTTACTTGGAAATCAAGAACCACATGGCCTTCCCTAAGAAGCTCATGTAACCACTTCTCTCAATTAAAACAATTACGGGTAAATAAAATATAATAAAAGACTTAGCCCCTTAATACCCCTCTATGGTGGAATCATAGCCCCCTATAACTCTAGTCCTTGTTCGTCTAGCAACAAACGATGTATTTTATTATTAATAATGATCAAAACATTACATTTCCTAGGCACACTGACCTCTTTTAATTGTTTGGGAACTCCAACCTTTTATAAATTAACAAAATACATTATTTAATATGGGGATTCAATACTAGGGTATTACATTCCCCTCCCCCTTATTTTGGCACTGTCCTTAGTGCATATACAAAATAGGAAATCAAAATTTCAAAATTATTCAAAAAATCGCGGGTACTATGCTCTCATGGAATCTTCATGTTCCCAAGTAGCATCTTCAGAACTGTAGCAGGTCCATTGAACGTTTACCAACTCTACAACTCAATTCCGAAGATTTTTGAATTTTCTATCCAATATGCACACTGGCTGGATCCAAAAGTCTCCCTCTGGCTCCACCTGAATTAAATGCCAATCAATAACATGATTAGGATCATGTACATACTTTTTCAACAAAGAGACATGAAATACATTATGCACATTCATGGAAGTAGAAAATGCAAGCATGTATGCAACTGGCCCTATTCCATCTAATATCTCAAATGGACCTCAAAATCTAGCCGCTAGATTTGTACAACTACCCAACTTCAGTGAGCTCTTCTTGGGATTCGATTTCAAAAGCACATGCTCCCCCACTTTAAATTCTCTAGTTGTCTTATTTTTACTTGCATAACTTTTTTAACCATATGGTCTTTCATATCCTTGAGCAATTATGGCCCAAGTACCACTCTGTCTGCTGGGTTGTCCCAACTCACTAGAGTGTTTCATTTCCTACCATATAAAGCTTTAAATGGGCTCATTTTCAATGAAGCTTGATACCCATTATTATAGGCAAACTCAACCAAGTGTAAGTAATCTTCCCACTTAGATGGCTTATCCATCGCATACATTCTCAACATGTCTTCAATTACTTGGTTGACTCTTTCTGTCTTCCCATCTAACTATGGATGGTATGTTGTGCTAAAGTTCAGATTTGTACCAAATCTTTTAAAAATCCCCTCCAAAAATTTGAAGTAAACTTTTTATCTCTTTCTGAAACAATTGCCTTAGGTATCCCATTCAACCTAGAAATATCCCTCGTGTAAATTTCTACAATATTAGCTATTGTATGAGTATTTTTTACATGAAAAAATGAGCAACTTTTGTCAATTTGTCAACCACTACCATTATTGAATCATGTTGCCTTTCTTTCCCGGGCAATTTAGTTATAAAATCAATGTTTATCACTTCCCATTTCTCCTCTGGAATTGGTAATGACTGTAGCAAACCTGATGGGTGCCTATACTCTGCCTTCACTCTCTGACATTCCATACATCTGACAATGTAATTAACAACATCTTTCTTCATTCATGGCCAAAAGAATTGGCTTCTTACTGCTGCAATTGTTTTTTGGTAACCAGGATGTCCGACATACAAAACATTATGCATTTCTTTTAATACCAAATTCCTAAGTTCTCTGTAGATAAGAACATAAATTCTATTTTTTTGTATAAGTAATCAATCTTCCTTCATCTAATATTCTTTAATTTTTTGTTGTACATTTTCCTACTGTAAGCTTTCTTTTTCTTGTAGGTAATGCTGATCTATAACAACAACATTTAAAATTCTTCTCTTTAAATCTGATTGATGCATACTAATGGCTGTAGCATGCATGAGATGTATTCTTCTACTAAGAGCATCAACACATTTATTTTCTTTTCCTTTGATATGCTTGATGTCAAAATCATATTCACTTAAAATTTCCAGCCATCTCGTTTGCATGGAATTCAAAGTTGGTTGTTCAAAAATATATTTCAGACCGCTATGGTATGTTCTTAATTCAAATCTCTTTCCCATGAGATAATTCCTCCACATATTCAATGCATTAACAATGGAAACAAGTTCCAAGTCATGTGTGGCATGCTTCCTCTCATGTTCTTTAAGTTTTTTGGATTCATATCCAATGACATATCTATTTTGGGTGAGGACTCCACCAAGTCCTTCCTTGCATGCATCTGTACATACCACAAAAATTTCATTTGGGTAAGCAATATTTAAAATAGGTGCACTAGCAAGTAATTCTTTCTACAAATTAAAGTTATCTTCACACTCAACTGTCCATTCAAATTTAATTCCCTCCTTTTGCAAAGAAGTGATGGGATGCACAATCTTAGATAACCCTACTATAAATCTTCTATAGTAACTAGCTAATCCCATAAAATATATGACTTCTGAAACATTCCTAGGTGTTGGCCATCCTCTAATGGCTTCAATATTCTCTGGATCCACTACTATACCTTGTTATGAAATAATGTTTTCCAAGTAATGGATCTTTTCTTTGTAAAAAGAACACTTACTAAGATTGGAATACAACTAATGTTCTCTCAACACTTGCAATACCAATCTCAAGTGATGTTCATGCTCTTCCTATGACTTAGAATAGATAAGTATGTCATCCAAGAATACTATGACAAACTCGTTCAAATAATTTCTGAATATGCAATTCATTAAGCACATAAAGAAAACTAGTGCATTGGAAAGTCCAAATGGCACCACTAAAAATTCATAATGCCCATATTTGGTTCTAAAGGTTGTCTTATTGATGTCTTATTCCTTGATTCTTACCTAGTGGTATCCTGATCTTAAGTCTATCTTTGAAAATATATTTTCCCCTCTTAGTTGATCAAAGAGGTCATCAATTCTGGGTAGAGGGTATTTGTTCTTTATAGTGGCTTTATTCAATTGTCTAAAGTCAATACATAGTATCATTGTTCCATCCTTATTTTTGACAAAAAGTACAGGTGTTCCCCAATGTGAAACGCTTGGACATATGTACCCTTTCTTCAACAATTCTTCCAGTTTCATTTGTAATTCCTTTAATTATGGTGTACTCTTTCTACATGGTGTTTTTTGATACTGGGGAAACTCTTGGCACTAAATCGATAGAGAAATCTATTCCCCTCTTTGGTAGCAATCCTAATATTTCTTGGAATACATCTTCAAACTCTTGTAGTACCGAAAATATTGAAGGCTTGACCCTTTTTCCTTTTCTAGCTCCCCCACATGGGCTGCATACAATTGACATCATTTCCTGAAACACCTCTTCAACTGTAATGATGAAATCTCCCTTATAGAAATGGGTCTTGGAATTCCTTTCACAGTTCTTTGTTTTCCTTCTTCATCAAGACATGTAAATGTCCTTTTATGACAATCTAGGACATCATTATGCTTGTCTAACCAATCCATTCCAATTAGAACATCATAATATCCCAATGGTATAATATTTAGATCAACATTAGTATTCACTATGTTAAGAATTATGGGACAACCTATGACCATCTCATTGATCATTCTTTTGGTCCTAGTGGCTAGCTGAACCAAACTTGATTTTTCAAGCTTACTTTTCTCCAAATGTAATCTATCCACTATTTTAGGACCAATCTAACAATGGATTGCTCCCGAATTAATTAAAATATCAACAAGATGATTAATGATATTACCTTCCACCTCGATCATATTGGATTGGTACTCTGCTTGTCAACCTTCTAAGGCTACACATATTCTTCCCATGTCTTCTACTGTTGTAGCCTCTTGGATGTTGTGCATGGTCTTCACTTTGTCCTTTTTGTGAGGGAAATCCTTGTATAGGTGATATTATTTTCTTTCCCAAAATTGGATTGGTGGTCTTCCCCTTTTTTCTAAGGAGTCTTCTCTCTTGGATTCATCTTTAGCAAGCTGGTCTGGATGATTTTTATTTTGGCTATTGCTATTGAAAGGAGGTTTGAATACTTTCTTTCTTTGATTAGAATTCTCTTTCTTTTTATCCTTCCAATATTTCTGCAAAGAATATCTGCCTTTTCCTTCCTCATACAGGTACTTATCCTTCATGATGGTCTCAATCAAAGTCTTGAGCTCATCATATTGAATATTATCTGTATAAAATGAAGGCAGTCCACTCAAAAACCTTCGTATTTTCACCTTCTCATCCTTTATAAACCCCACATACTTTAGTAGTCCCAAGAACTTCTTTTCATACTTTTCCATGGTCATGCTTCCCAGCCTGAGTTCAAAGAACTCCTGCATTTTCTTGTCAATGAAGTGCTCTAAAAGGTATTGCTTCTGAAAATATTTCTTGAATTGCTTCCAAGTGATCCTGCTCTCATTTATTTTCTCAACTTTCTTAAGATGATCCCACCACATAGAAACTTTTCCATGTAGATGGTAAGTGGAAATTCTGGATTCTAGGTTTGATGGGTAGTTATGCAATTGAAAATACCTCCTGATTCCAAGCAACCATGATTCAACATCATCTTCCCTTTCTCTTTCACCATCAAAGAATGGTGGCTTAATATTCCTCATATCTCCTTTCAAACTGTCCAATTCATGTCTTCTTCTTTGGTGCCTAACAAGAAACACTTCTGGACTACTTATGGAATCTTTAGATGCATAAAATTTCCTTGTTGAGTAAGGAGGTGAGTGATGTCTATGAGTTCCTCTAGAAATTCTCAAATAACCAACCCTTATGTAGTGATCTCTTCTTTCATGATATCTTCCCTCTTCCTCCTGTCTTGAGTTTGATCCATTCTTTGTTTGCCTCTGCAACCGATTTGGGCTTTGCATCACTTGAGAATTTATCTGATTTTTTTCTCTTATCAGTTTCTCATTGTCTTCTTTTTATCTCTATACTTATATTCTCAGGCTTCTCACAATATCTATTAAGGTTTCTTTCTCCTCTCTGCCCTTGTGTCCATTTGATTATGTCTCTGAATTACCAACACTGATATTTTGTCCTTTAGTCTCTTTATCATGACTGAAGGCTCCCTCTCCTTCTTCCATTTCTTGAATATGCATTGTTATATTGAAATGATATGTTTATACCCCCTAATTATGCAAAATGTGCAAGAAACCATTTTTTTTAGAAATATGCATATCATAAAAAAATGTCAATTAATGTTATAGGTCCTTTTTCTGATCAATTTATGAATATTTGTTCATAATTCTCCAATTTCTAACAATTCTAGGTTATTCTCCTCCGAATCATATTTCCAACGAATATACTCATGCCCTGATCCGATCTTTGAGCTGAAAGTTATGGCTTCTCGAAAAAGACACTTTCACCCCATTTGTGCATTTTCTTCGCTGGTGTAATTTTATTAAAATGCCAAATTCATTCAACTACAGAAGAAAATGTGTCAGGAACTAAATAAACTTTTATATGATATGTAGATAAAAAAATGACAAGGAATTCATAACAACTCTCATATTTTTAATATGATGCTCTAGTAAAAAACTGCAACAATCCGGAAATCACCATTTTCCCCTTTTTCACCTCTTTTTCCAGACTCAGAATTTTTGACAAAATTAGCTATCTCTCAATCTATGCACTTCTGGAAAATTTTCACTAACCAAAGTTGTTTGTATTGATGAGTGTATAAAATGTTGAGTAAATAAAATTTTTCAGTTTTGTGATCTCGGGTCACTTTTCCTCCAAAAATCTCAAAAATCCTAAAAAAGTGGCCCAAATTAGTGGATTTTGGCCTATTTCAACATCCCCATTCCAATCCTCTTAGGATTTATTCAGTTCCTTTGTGGTTTATTTCCGTGTCTACTTTCTGGACACTCTTAATGAATTTCAGTTTAATCTAGACCTAGATCTTTAAAAAAAAATATTTCGCAATATCTGACAAATCCAAGAAGAAATAGATAACGATCCTCTATGGTAATTTTGTAGAGCTCATATTTGAGGAAAAAACCCTTAAGTTTCATCTAAATATGACTTAATCTGTTCTAGTTATGGCCAAAATAAGAAAATGTCTCTAGTTTTTTTTTTTTTTTTGAAACTATGGAACAATTTTGCCTATGTTGCAATTTGCACTGTTGATCTCAATTCATAAGAGATCTGGACCATTTTTCAGAGGTGTCCATTTGGAGTGCTGAAGAATCATGATCAAATGGGACTCCGAAAAGAGGTTATTGAATAATATTCCCTTTTCGATACTGTTAGAGCCTATCATTTGAATTTCAGAAGATTGGGGAAGTTTCACTACTCTGAAAAGAGGGTATCGAAGAATATTCCCTTCCTGATACCGTCATAACTTATCATTTGGAGTTTAGAATATTGGGGAAGTTTCACTACTCTGAAAAGAGGGTATCGAAGAATATTCCCTTCTCGATACCATCATAACTTTTCATTCAGAGTGAAGAAGATTGGGGAAGTTTCTTTGCTCCGAAAAGATGGTATCAAAGAATATTCCCTTTGGATACCGTCGGAAATTTTCATTCTGAGTTAAGAAGATTGAGGAATTTTCACTGCTCCGAAAAGAGGGCATCGAAGAATATTCCCTTTTGATACCTTCAAAACTTTTCATTCAGAGTTTAAAATATTGGGAAAGTTTCACTACTCCAAAAAGAGGGTATTGAAGAATATTCCCTTCTCGATATCGTTGAAATTTTTTATTCGGAGTTCAGAAGATTGGGTAAGTTTCACTGCTCCAAAAAGAGGGTATCAAACAATATTCCATTTTGATACTATAGGAACTCTTCTAAATGAGATCTTTCAGAAACACTTTTTCGAAAGAACATCTCCACAAGATTCGATGACTTAGAAATGCCCTGATTGATCTGACGACTCTAGTTATTTCGGGTTCGTTTCATCGGATTCCTCCATTCAGACTCAACCTCATTCCCTACTCCAAGTATTTTCCAATACTTCCTTCCTGAAGGCCTTTTGGGAATGATTTACTTTGATCCTCTGTGACTCAATCTCGACCATTGGTTCTCCAAGTCGAATTAATCTGGGTCGTCGATCCACGAAACTTCATAGCTTCCATGAACACACAAGAATTTGAGCTCCAAGGCCAAATTCAACTCTGCAATTGTAGATCAACGCCATAAATCACTTCTTTGACTACTTTGAACATCGAGACTTGAAATTTTCTCATAATTTGGGGGTTTCAATTCCGTTCTTCCCTGCCCCCCCCCCCCAAATTCATAATATAAAAATATGCAACAACGAATTTGAAAAATTCACAAAATTTCTATCCCATACTAGTCTAGTGTTCAACTAGAATCTTTGATACCAATCTATAACGTACCCAACCACCCACAGGCTAGCCAAACTACTTCAAAACTCACTTTTGATCTAATTTCTAATTTTGATAAATTTTTAATTAATAAAGAGACATGGAGTATTCACATACAAAGATCAAGATTCATGATACAAAATAAAATAAATGAATATAATTCTCTACACAACAATAACTATCAAGCTTGCATATTATAAACACAAATCTTAGAGACAATAATTAATACAGAGCAGAAATAAATATACAGGTAAATGAAACCATGATAGAAAGAACTTTTATTTAACAAAATGATTCACCAACTGGCTACAGACCAAGGACATTCCACCCAATGATAGACACTAATGTTCTAAGTCTCAACAACAATGTCACCCTCAAGCTAGGGCTATGAATCCACAAATATGGTTCCAGGGTGTCACTCAGCTTCCCAAACTAGTCAACACTCAATATCTCATAGGTTCCTCCACACACAACAATCCAAAGTACATCATCTCTCTTCTCTCCATCCTACACAACCCAAGAGAATGGACCCCCTTCTCTACCACACAATCCCTTCTAGGGCTTGAGTGCATCTCGTCAAGAATCTCCATGCTAGGACTCTCAATATTCGCAACTGTGAGCAAAAATTAGCACATGACAATGCATTTCAGACATGCAGACATTAATTCATGGCTGGAATATACCAACAATTACTACATCCTTCAAAACAAGATCCTCTCCAACAATTCATTTTTATTTCCTAAACCAAGATCAAAATGAATGAGGAATGATGAATGGGTGAAAGAGTGAATGGAGAGAGAGAACATAATGAAGAGTGTGAATAATTAACAATGAACAAAAATGAGTGAACCCCCAAACAACCCAAAGATGGGTTTATATATTTACTTGGAAATCAAGAACCACATGGCATTCCCAAAGAAGCTCATGTAACCACTTCTCTCAATTAAAAAAATTATGGGTAAATACAATATAATAAAAGACTTAGCTCCTTAAGCCCCCTCTCTCATGGAATCATAGCCCCTTATAACTCTAGTCCTTGCCCGTCTAGCAACCAACGATGTATTTTATTATTAATAATGATCAACACATTACATTTCCTAGGCACGCTGGCCTCTTTTAATTGTTTGGGCACTTCGACCTTTCATAAGTTAACAAAATACATTATTTAATATGGGGACTCAAAACTGGGGTATTACATTGTCAAACTTCATAGTAGTCTGCATGGTAGTTCCATAAACCACTTCATGATGTTTTCACAAGATAAAATTGACTATTGCAAGGTAACAAAACAAAGGTGTCAACATGATTGTTCGAGAAGGAACATCAACATCATATGGCATGGAATATGCTTTTAGGGATCATGAGCCATGGATAGCATCCCAAACAAGCCTACATGCCCTCTAAAGGGAATATTCGGTGAATGCGTATAATAATATCGATGTTATGATGTTTTTCGCTTCATAAAAGGGTATTAGGGACCCTAGACATGGCATGAGGAGGAACACCAATATAAAGCCTAAAATATGATTTAATATCTCATGGGCCCAAGATATGGTCCCAAACCCACATAGGCCCTATAAAGGGAACATTTATCCCATGGATATGATATGTGCACTGTTATGATTTTTTCCACACCAATGATGAGTTTGAAGGCCCTTGTCATGGTTGGAGGATGAAAACAAATATCTTAGGGCATTAAGTAGGATTTTAGAATTCATGGACAACCATGCATTGGGTTTAAAACCATCACAGGGGACATGTATAATGAACCTTAGCCATTATACTCCTTGCACATTAGGGATTGTATTATGGCCTAATATGCCCCACACGTGAAAAATAATGTCTTTGCCCTTAAATTTGATTCTTTATGGATTATTCATGATGAAAAGGGCCCTATAATAGGCTCACAAAGGGAATATGGAAATCATTACTTAGTTAATGATCTCTCAGGATTAATTATGGAGGACAAATGATAGTTGTATATTAGTTATTTGATATGACATATGCATTAATAATGTGATTTTAATTACATGATTACAAAAAATATGATAATGAATATTAGTAATTGTAGAATTTACATAGAACACTAATGTCATAGGATGCATGCACATTATGTAAAACTAAAATTTTTAGGAGGGAAAGTATCATATGTCCATGTTATCTAATGAGTTTGTGTCAAATTTTATTTTGTCCTAAAAAATGTGGTGGTGGTTGAGACTGCATAACCAATTAATTAAATTCATCATTTTCAAATCATTTGTCATCGTGTTTCATTTTGACCATATTTTTAAATAGTTTACACAAACTCATCTTTGATGAAATTTCATACATTTATAGATCTATTTCTATAGATTCAAAGTATATATTTTTATAAAAATGTTATTATTTGATGAATTACATGCATTTATATATTTTTGTTAATTTCAAACATATATAATTTTCTTTTTATACAAGTGTTATTGTTTTATATTATTTTAATCTTTTTCTTGTAACATGTATCATAATTTAAAAATACATGTCTATGTTTTTGCAATAAAATTTTAACACAACCATTTTTAAAAAATTGACATTTTTGCCTACAAATTGAAAAAACACGTTGATTATCTTAAGATCTTTATTAATTTTTTTTATTATTAATATAAAGTGAGGTCCATTTTATAGTCTAATATGACATTTGGCATAAGTCATCCCAATATAATATTTGAAAAAAAAAGAACATCCCTATATGAACAATATTTGTACCATCACTACTCATAAATATAACAATTATAAATATAATTATGAACAATTATTATAATGTTATCAATAAAATAAATGAGAAAATAACATTTGATAAAAGTAATTTTTCTTTCTAAATACGTTTAATCAACATATTGTAGCTTGCTAAAAATTAAACAATTCATCTTGAAGAAGAATTAAACATTATATGGCATTGATAATTATAATGTTTCGCAATTACAATCCAAAGTAAACTAGTTCATAAAGCTAAAGTTAAACATTATATGTCAACTCTAAATTCTAATGAGTGATACATCTTAAATTTAATTTAAAAACATAGAAATCATTAGTGTACTTATAATACATTTTATAAATCAAACAACAACAACATCAACATGATTTGAAAAAACACAATATACATGTGTACTATACTATTTATAGTGCACTAGTGCAATTGAAAGCGCACTGATATGCTTACGTAAAAATGTATCGAGAAACAATTTAATTAAAAAAGTACATATGCAAACTTCCACAATTAAAATTTTGAGGAGGTTGTGCTTTGCTGAGGCAATCACTCTTCGGTGCCTCTCATAATTTAGTGCATGGACTCGATCCTTTATCACTTCCTCAATGCTCTGACTTTCATCTCCTCCTCTACAGGCTGCTTGACTTTCTCCAATATATCGTCCTCGTCATTCCTGTATCCATAATATGAATTGACATCAATTCACTTGTAAATCACATAGCTACACCTACTCTTTTTTTCCTCGAGAGGACTTATCAAATAACTCTTTTAGGATGGGGTGAAATTTTGTATCCTTGAAGTATCTGTAACCGGGGCCCTTGCCGATGGAACCGAGCACATCAACTTCATTCCCTTCCAAGTTCATCATCTTGCCCCCTACAATGGCACAATTAGGACTGCCAAGCTCTTCGATTAGATCTTCCCAGTTCCCCTTTGCCCTATTCAACAAGAATGGACCCTGGTGGATGTCTTAATTATAACACTATGTCAATATTAAGAAAGACCTAAGGTCTATATTGTATATTTACTAGAATTTAAGAAGAACAATTGGAAAAACAACCAATGATCCATAAGCTTTGTCAACATTCCTTATTGCTAAATATTGAGTATTTCCTTGGCCTCGACATGCTCCTCCATGATATCCTAACCTGTGTACTTACTAAGAAGCTCATCATGTTTCTTCTTCTCCAAAACCATGTGCTCCATCACTTTCTCATCCAGAAGGATCACATAGGAAACAAACTCTCACTCTCTTTATTATTGGTTTCCCTTGACCTGCTCTCCAATTTCCTCTGCCACATCCTCATATTCCTCAAACATGGCCGACTTGATGGAAATGACCTTCCTGCTCTTGATCATCAACCTGACCTCCCTCTAGATAGACTCGATCGTCTACCACTTCCTCAACTATTTAGCCCACATATCCTCCTCTTTGGGCCTCTCAAATTTATCCAAGATACCATTCTTGTCATCCCCATAGCCATAATAATTGATGTCAATTCGCTTGTAAATGACATACATAGATCTCTTGTTCTTCACCTTGAGGGGCTTATCGAACAAATCTTTGACGTTGGGGAAGAATTTCCCAGCCACACTTGTACAATTAGTTGCAGGAATATTGTAACATGCCATCTTATAAAAATAAATTTTATAAGTGTGGCTGGAAAATTCCTCCCCAATGTCAAAGAGCTATTCGATAAGCCCCATGAGGAAAATAATAGGAGGTCTAGATATGTGATTTACAAGTGAATTGACAACAATTATTATGGTCATAGGTATGACAAGAACGATATCTTGGAGAAATTCGAGCGACCAAGGAAGGAGGATATGCTGGCTAGAGAACCGAGGGAGTGGTAGAGGATCGAGTCTATCTAGAGGGAGGAAAAGCTGATGATCAAGAGTGGGGAGGTCATTTCCATTAAGCCGATCCTTTTCGAGGAAGATGATGATGTGGCAGAAGAAATGGGAGATCAGGACAAGGGAAACCAATAGCAAAGAGAGCAAGATTTTGTTTCCTGTGTGCCCCTTCTGGATGAGAAAGTGATGGAGGGCATGGTTATGGAGAAGAATGATCATGATGAGATTATTAGTAAGTACATGAGTGAGGATGTCATGGAGGATTAGGCCAATGAAATGCTTAATATTTAGCGATAAGGCATGCTGACAAAGCTTATGGATCATCGATTATTTTTCCATATGTGCTTCTTAACTTCTATTAAATATACAATATCAAGGTTAGATCATTCTTGAGGTTGACACAATGTTATAATTAATACATCCACCAAGGTCCTTTCTTGTTGAACAAGGAAAAGGGGCACTAAGAACCTCCAATCGTAGAGTTTGGTAGTCCTAATTATTCCAAAGTAGGGGCCAAGATGATAGACTTGGAATGGAATGAAGTTGATGTGCTTGGTGCCACCGATAAGGGCCCAGTTAAAAATACTTTGAGGATACGAACATCCTCCCCATCCTCAAAGAGTGATTCGATAAGACCCCTCGAGGAGAAAAAGAGGAGGTGGAGGTATGCGATCTACAAGAAAGTTGATGCCAGTTCATATTATGGCTATAGGAAAGATGAGGACATTATCTTGAAGAAATTCGAGTGGCTCACAAAGGATAACATGTGAGGTAGAGCATTGAGGAAGTGACGGAGGATCAAGTCCATGCACTGAATTATGAGATGCATCGAAGAGTGACCTCTGTTTTTTCCTTTTCAAAGAAAAACCTCCAAAAACATTGGTTGTGGAGGTTTAAATATGTAGTTTGTGAATTAAATTGTTTTTCTTTTGGTTTCTACTGCCACTGCTGCTACTGCGCTCAGTGTCATCATTGTATCTAATGCACATAAAATCATTTTTAGGCACATATATATAGATAAAACAAAATTAAAATTTAAAACACAAACATATATAACTAATTTTTGTTTATCAAAAACTAAAATTAGTTTTTGTTTGCAAACAAAAAGTGAAAAAGTAACTGGTGCTATTAACAAATTCATACGCATCGCTTCCAATGCTCCATATCATACATAAGGCACCAGATAAAGGTGTGTTCAATATAACGCATCAATGCCTCATTGCTAGTCGAGCATTGATATCTATAGCGTTGCGTTGTGATATATAATGCACTAGTTAAGATTTGTCATACAAAATGACCTGCGATGCCATTTCACATATGAACTCCATAACTGAGGGTGATTGGTTCTATGAAATGCACCATTGCAATAGAATTTGTTAATGATAAACCAAGTGGTGCACTTGGTTAAATGAAACACACAGACACTCTATGTCCCTTCGAGCACAAATCGCATTTTTAATGGTGCATGATCATTATGATGTACCGATAACATACACTTTTTAAAAGACACACCACAATGATAAATTTTTAAATATTTTTCCCGGTGCAACTCACTTAACTGCACCGGTGCATTTTGGTGAACGTAACACACTAACACTCCATTTTAGATTTTTATGCGTTGATTCTGGTGCATTTGTCTTGTAATGTAATAGTAACAGGGCATCCCATAAAATGAACCATTATGGTAAAATATTATGTATTTTTCTCGTTGTATTGTAGTACAGGTCATTGGTGCGTTGTATTTATTTGACGCATCGTAGAGGAAAATTTTTGTTTAAAAAACTAGGCAGTGCGTTCGATTAATAGAATTCATTGGTGTGTTTATGTCAATTTTGCACACTTCTTAGCATATTAGTGGTACTTACCATAAGACGCATTATGCTAATAATTTGTGAAAATTTGTCTTAGTGTCATTCTCTTTACATTACCAGTGCATTGCTTGGACCTAGGTGCATCGACAGGTGAAATATTTTATAGCAAATTAAGCGATGTGATGTGTTAATGTAAATGCATTGATGCTACCGTGTTATTGGAGAAACACTGTTTTGTTTAACAATGCATTTTTTTTTCGAGAGAACCGATCACGATTCGTCCACTGAAACACCCCACAACAACAGTGCAGTTGGTTAACATAAAAACACAGTCGACCCAATTTTTATGGAATGAAAACACAACGATGCACTTTCTCTAATGGGCAACAATGACGTGATATAGTTTTCAGAGCATCGACATGATGTTTGGCATTGCATCGTCTAGTATAATGTACATGTGTGGTTTATGGCACTGTGGGAACCGCTTTGTTATATTGATTTATTTCAAATTAAGTAGTGCAATGTGTTACTATGAACATGATGGTGCTACTGTGTTACTGAAGCACCACCATTTTGTTTAACGATGCTTTGTGAAGTGTAGAGTGTCGAAGATGGGGTGTCAAAGGAAATTTCCCGCAACACTAAATCGATCAATATATGTTCTGGTGTGGTTTTGTTAATGGCATCGATGCATTTGTTTAAAATGGTTGCACCTCTCAGTTAAATTTTATGTGCCATATTTTTTAGCGGTGCACTTGGTTAAATGAAATGCCCCGATGCTTCTATGTTCGAAAAGTAATGGCATGTTATTTACCAGGCGTTTTCTTTTATAACGCACCAGATGTAGGTCATTTAAGAGGAAGCATTGGTTAATATAAAACATCGACGCACTGGAGGCAATGCTCACTGTGAATTTATCATAGGATGCACCGCGTCAAGGTGATCCAAATCGAAATGACGCACTACGTAGAGACAATTGTTTTTTTGAAAAAAATCCCAAATTTCAAGTTGAATTCAAACTTTAAACTGATGAAAATGAAAATGGGAAGGTAATAAAAAAATTTCTTGGACTCTTATGTATCGAGGAGGTATGGTTCCACCATTGAGAGGAAATGAAAATTCATGGTAATTTCCAAAAAATGGAAATGTCTAGAATCGACTAGTGGAGCTATCCAACTCACTGAGGAGCACCTGAAACATGGCGTCCATGAAAATAGAGAAAGCACTGGTGCTTGCTTCAGATATTGGAAACATGGGATGAGGTGTCAAAATGAAAATCAATATGGTAATTTATTTTTATTTACCAATACCACGATGTTCCATTAGACATTTTGTACGTACCGATACGTAAGATTCAGTGGCATCGATGTGATTTGATTGGTGCTTTTTATTTTTGTTATAAATTATGATGATGCATTTGAACATATACACACCGATGTTTTATGTTGTAGTGGAGCACCGAGGTGGATGTACCTTATAAGCGCACTGAACAAAAATGTCCGGAAAAGCTTCTAGTCACTTGTGCTGGCTAACAACCTCTATTATGAACAATGGAAATGAATTTGAACATTTAAGCACTTGTGTGGTATGTTTAGGTGTGGACCAATGCATATATACCTTAAAGGTGCATCGAAAAAAAACCCTTTGCAAAAACCTTTGGTTTCCCGCCTCCGCTAACAACCTCTACTATAAACAACTAAGGGATTATTTTTTTGGGGAGGTTCCATAAAAATCTCCACAAAAGGTATTCTCCTTGTAGTAAAAAAAAGTGATGTGACTGAAGGAAGATTGTAGATGTTTGACTTCTTGATAGATGGGATGTAACAAGAAGTTTCTTAGTTCGACATCTCCATTCACCCATTGGATCACAAGGGGTGAGTCCCCCATGAATGGAATATGAGTGATTCCTTTTTCAATAGCAAGTACTAATTACCCCTAAATTACATTAATTAAATCCTACTTAATTGATTTTTTTTTCCTGGTTAGAAAGCCCAAGGAAAACCACCAATTACGTCCCCCTATTTCAAGGATAGTAATTAGGGTAAACCCTAAAATTTTCAGAGCACAAGGCTGAACAATAATAGGGCTCAAAGCCATTACAACAATATACTCATTATGACCTCAACATGTCACTTGAGGGAATTTAACCTAGGTGGGGAGGATAATAATAATTCCTCCCAACCACCCTAGCTAAACCCAATTGACAATTAACCCCTAATTACCCCCAATTAATCCTTAATTACCCATAATTCACCCCTAACTCTTCCTTATCCCCATGAATCATTGCCTCTACCTCACTTGATTTAGATCCTCAATCCCTGTTTTCACATGTTTCACAAATTGGATCCTAATGCATTGGTTCTTGGACTTAAACCATGGTTTGGACCCTAATACCCGATCTCTCATAATGTAAACATCAAAATGAAATCCATACACCACTCATAGAAAAATTATTCCCTCTATAGGGTATGTGTGGTGGGTGAGGCCCCATGCACAACTGATGATCCATAAAAGAAACAAATAGGGCCTAAGACCTATGGTTTTTTTATAAGAGCATGGGTTATTCCTTGACACCCATCCTTAGTTTACTAAACATTGAAATGGTTCCTTTATACCACTTCTATAACGCCCTGTATTTTGGCCTTAGAAAGTTATAACTTTGATTTTACTCATTTAATAATTCATTGCTTAATATCTATTTGGGTTCAGTTAAATTGATATAGACATTTGAGATATGCACATCTAGACCTATTTATGTGTTGCATAATATTTTTTTTACTATTCTAAGTTCATGATAATGATTTTCTTAACATGCAAATTAAAATGTGGAATTTCAGTACATGGATACTGATTCAAAAATATGTTGTGAATGTATACCAAATGCGATGCATGGTGTAAATAAGCATACATTTCTTAATTTAATGGAAATACAAATATGGTTCTCATATGAAATTTGTGATGTATCTGCATGGATAGTATTGGTGAGCTAACCTATAGGTTGATGAGCTATGTAATATCCAAATGAAAATAGTGCCGAGTTAACCTATATGTCATAGACATCAGGAAGATAGTGTGTACTATAAGTTTTACTTATGATTTCAAATATTGCTATGATTTGTGGTAAGTGTGGTTTTGACATGATGCATAGATTTCCTAGAGTAGTTGTTCGATGACGTGACTCTAAGAACAATAGTTTCACATTATGGGTCGATATAGCGTGTTGAACCTAGTTTTATCAGGAAGGGTGGAGGGTATCCTATTGACCCTAGTCATATTAGGAGCGGTGGAAGTATTTCCCACCATTTATCCTCCAAAACTTGGAGTCACGAGAGGGGTGTGTTAAGCCACGCTCCCTTAGATGTGTGATGGTGATTGCTAGTTCCCTGCTGGGAAACATTGGTTAAGATACTTGACACTTCCACTTACAGGTTCTATATGGAGTTAGGTCAATATAGTTGACACATCAGCTTAGTCCAATAGAGGAAAGGATATGATGTGGAAGATGGAAGTATCTTAGAGAGGAATGATGATTCAATGTTAGTTGAGAATACTACTTGGGGATTAGATGTGCCACTCTTGTTTCCTCACTTGGTTCCTACCATGTTTAAAACACTCATTTTGATTCCCTTTTGATATTTTGAGTGTGATGATCAATTATTGATGAATTATTGTAATTTTGTTAGTTAAGATTAATGAATGATTCATTTACTTGATTTGTTGTCCTACATGCTTTGTTGTGGTCATTAAGGAACGATGCACTAGAGGAAATGATTTTGTATTGCTAGTACATGTTCAACCTATGTGTATGATAGCTATGCATACATACCTTGCACATGTACACTTGTACAATCAATTGATGTATTAATTACTAAATTAGATTATTAACTATTTAATTGATGGTTTAATGATTATGTAAATTATATTGCGTACATAAATGTCTAGTGGCATTAAATACCCTCATTGAATTGATTGTTGGTTAGTATGATGGATTAAATGGGTATGGTGGGTTGTCATAAATTTTGGGGAAAATTGTCAAGTTTCTTTTATAAGATAACATGAGAAGAAAGATTTTTCATTCTATTATTGTTATTTTATGTAAGTCATTTAATATTTTAGTTTTTTTTTTCTTTTACCCAAAAATATAGATGAGGGAGGTATTTGCCTTGGTATTTTGTTATGTTTTTGTTTAAATGTTGAAATCTTAAAGTTAATTTCGTACTTGTCTCCTCCTCCTATTATTTAAGATTCAAATTTAAAAGATTTAAATTTTGGCAAATAAAATTAGAGAAATGGGTATGTTTTGAGTTATTCCATTTATAGAGTAAAAAAAGTATGGTAAAATAAAACTCTTACAACATAGGTATTTTAATCAACAAATATTATTGCATAAAATTCCTTGACAAGTGTTACATTTGGTATTAGAGATTTGTTCTAACACTTAATACCTATGGACCTTCCCAAGTTTTTTTTTTTTTTTGTAAGTGAGTGTGAGTTCTTGTATTACTAAAAGAGGTTATGATACAAAAAAGGGGGAATCCCTTGATCTTCCAAAAAGGAAACCAAAACAGGGATTCCGGAGTTGTGTTGTCTAAGATAGAAGGGGGTAAGGCTAGGCCGCCACCATGGGAAACCAACCCAGTCCTCTGAAAACTAGTTTGAAAAACTAAACCAAATCATATACATAAAAGGCATAATAATAAAAGGGGGTTGCACCTACACTGAACACATCTTGACCAAGGGTTGAACCAATGCTAGTCCAGGATGATGGGATGTCTTTCGTCTCCATATTTTCTTGCCTCGTTCTCCTTCCTCTAGGCCACCGTGCACGTCTTTCTGAAACAAGTTGGTGTTCCGCTCCCGTCTGCTGGTGTGATGTCCATGTGGTGGACATAGCATAGGTAAAGGTGGAATTGGAATGCCGTTTGTTCCATGTTCTCCTTTTGGTTCCTCTAGTCCTCAGCTAGTTGTTTTGCACTAGCCTCTAGGTTGCTAAGGTGACTCAGGATTTCTGTGAGCACCTTTTTGTGGTCCCTGATATCCTCCCTGCTGGTCTCTTTCTCGTCAATGCTCATCTTTCCTATCAACATCTTTGTTTGCTAGACCTCCTCCACCATTTTGTGGTAGAGGGTTGTTCTAGGTTGTGTGGCCCCTGGGTCCCTTATCTCGTCTGCTTATTAAATTAGTTCCTTCTAGGCTTTGCCCTTGCACGTGGTGTTGATTTCTCTCTTCTAGCTGGTGATGATCGCTTTGCCCTTTGGATCGATCTGCATGAGAAAGGTACCCTTGACTTCTTTGGCCGCTTGATCCATCCTTGTAATCCTCCGGGAGCTTATTAGAGGTGCTTTCCCTCGGGGACCTCTCTTACTATGGATTTTCTTCATTTGTACCTTCTCGGCTTGTTTGTGGTGATTTTTGCTTTGGGTTCTTCTCCTGTTCCTATTCGCCCCTTCCTTGTATTTAAGATGGCCTCTGTAATTACTTCTCTCTGGTTTGTGGCTATTCTTGGTGTTTCTTATCTTATGGGATTTTCCCGGCTGCGGGCTCATCCTGACAATTATGGGCCGCCCGTAAAGGTGTACCTTCTGGTCCTTTTTCACTATCTCAGTATGTGTGCTCTTGGGAGCCCTGCTGTAATCCCTTTGCCAATCCTTTGTTATGCACATTGTACAAACTTCAGTACCACTCCCCATATCTGTACTTGGGTGAGGTGTACCCATACTTGACCATGGAAAACCATTTTGTCCTTCGTCCTTTTTCACCTGTTGATTATCTTTTTTGATTTCCCACAAACAACCCTTGTACTTCTTCCTATTGATAGGACCGTGGTGTTGTACCTCCTGTTGTTGTGTGACATGGGTTTGCATTGTAACTCATGTTTGAATGATGGGCTATAGGATTCTTCCTGGTTTCTACATGCCCTTTAGTTATCCCTGCACCTCCTTCCTCGATGTGGTCGTTTGTACTTTGGTTGTCGTCACGGTCTTTTGCCGCTAGTTGGATGCAGTCTGTTATGAACTGACCATTCATGATGTTACTCCAGATAGTGTCAAGTTATGGTCCTTCCTCATTGAACCCCTCGTTAGTGATTATGTCCACCAGTCCATTTGCTGACCTACGTACCCAATGAAACTCCACTGTGATCCCTGTCTGCAAGTGCTCCTAAATTTTTTGCAGGGAATGTGCCAAGCACCAGTGCCTCTGAATTTTTCCCACTCTGGTGCCATTTTGGTCCTTCCTCATTGAACCCCTCATTAGTGAGTCTATCCACCAGTCCATTTGCTGACCTACGTACCCAACGAAACTCCACTGTGATCCCTGTCTGCAAGTGCTCCTAAATTTTTTGCAGGGAATGTGCCAAGCACCAGTGCCTCTGAATTTTTCCCACTCTGGTGCCATTTTGGAGTCTCTTTACTATGTTGATAAACAACATGGAATCTCCTTCCACTATGGCATTTGTCATCCTTTCATGGCTTAGAATATCGAGGCTGGTCTCCGGGGCTCTGAATTCCGCGACATTGTTGGTTTAGTTTCCAAGACTCCCAACGTACAACCAAATTATATTTCCTTCACTATCCCTGATTACTCCTCCCATTCCTGTCCGTCCTGGGTTACCTTTTGATGCCCCCTCAAAATTCATCTTGAGGGATCCTACTGGTGGTGGTTTCCAATTGCGCTCACCTACTTAGAGTTGCAATAGCTGTCTTACTTTATTGGGGATGCGTCCGTCTTTCAGGTGGAAGGCTTCTAGGATTCAGGAGTCCTAGTCTGTGAGTTCGCTCTTCCTATCTGGAAGTTGTGGCTCTGCACCGTTTCTCTTGTCATGGATATTATTGTTTCCTTGATCTTCCCTTCCGACCAACTTTCATTCCTGAATATGCGTCGGTTCCTTTCCTTCCATATTGCCCATATGATCATTCCCGGAATGAGGGTCCAACATAGATTCACCTCTTCATTTTCACTGTAGTTCTCTTTCCAGATATTGATAGTTGCAGAGATGTTACCTCAGATCCTATTAGACTGTCGGAAGATACCTACCGTCCAGTCCCAGATCTCTGCTGTGTAGATGCATTCGTCGAGGAGATGGTTCGTTGTTTCTTCCTTGTCTTGATAGAGGTGACATTTGGATGGACCTATGAATCCCCTTTTCCTTAGGTTTTCCCAAGTTAGAATTCGGTTGTGGAGTATTAACCATTGGAAAATTTTTATTTTTGGCCACTGGGGGCTGTTCCAAAGCTTATCCCATTGTTGCATTGGGTCTTCTTGGTCCTGGTTCACGATATAATGTCAGACATCTTTTAGGTTGAATTCCCTGCCGTCTTTTTGTCCCCATCTCAGCTGGTCATTTCCTTCCATGACTGCAATTTTTCGTCTCCCCAATTCCTCCTCCACCTCTTTTACTGCTGTTGTGGTTTGGTCTCTATTTTGTGGAGTGAGAGTTGCCCAGATTCTCCATTTGTTGCTATTTGTTTCTTGTTTCCATTGATGGTAGACTCTGATTTTACCTTACACGATCATCTACTGTTGGAGTTCCTCCATGTCCAGTTTCTCTATTCTAGGTTCCTGTTGTCAGGCATCCTCCCATAATCTGGCTATTCTTCCATTCCTTACTTCCTAAAAGTTGTGTGTCTGGATCCAGGCTTTGTTGCACCAAGATAGGTTCTAGATGGCTAAACCTTCCCTAGTGCCTCTGAAGCAGATTCTGTCCTTGTCGCTTATGTCAGGGGCATACTTTGCCTTCCACAGGTTTACCCATGGTGTAGTAGTTTCTTTGACCCAGCGCCACCAGAGTTTCACCCCGTAGGCATCATTGGTCACTTGCGGATCTTGTAGCCCCAAGCCTCCTTTGCTTTTTGGTTGATAGACCTTCTCCCAAGCTACCAGGGCCCATTTTTTCTTTGTTTCTGCTCCTCACCACAAGAAGTCCCTTTGGATGGTTCATATTTTTTGTAGTATCCCCTTGGGAGTTGGGAAAACAGACATCATAAAGGTTGGAATTGCTTGCAAAATAGACTTGGTCAGAATAAGTCTTTCGGCTAGGTTCTGGGATCTATACATCCAGTTTTTCACCCGCTCCTGTAACTTGTTGATTATTCCTTCCTAAGTTGACATTTTGTAAGATTTGTCTATCAGGGGAATTCCCAAGTAGTTAGTTGGGAGTGATTTGCATTCAAAGCCCAAAATATTGGCCAAATTTCTTTGGATTGTGGGGTTGGTATTGAAGAAGAAGATCATAGATTTGGAATGGTTGATGTTTGCACATGAGGTTTCCCCAAACTCTTCTAGGATTCATTTGTAGGATTTTGATTCCTTGACCATGGGTATGCCATGAAGTAAAGTGTCATCCACGAAATGTTGGTGTGTGGAAGTAGGGCAATTTTCAAAAGGTTTGATGCCTGTTATTTCACCTGTTATCGTTGCACTTTTTATGCTTTGACTGAGACCTTCCATCATCAGAATGAACATGAAGGGTGAAAACGGGTCTCCTTGTATGATGCCTCTCGTGGGCCAGAAAGGTTTGGTTGGGGCTCAATTTATTAGTAGCGAGTAGCTTGTTGTGGATACTAGGCTGACTATCCAGTTGATCCAGTGCTGGGTGAAACCAAAGGCTTCCAAAGTCTTGACGATATAGTGCCAGCTAATTTTGTCATAAGCTTTTGCTATGTCCAGTTGTGTTATCATTCCCCCTCTCTTCTAAAGCTTTAGGGTGTGGATAAGCTCGTGGGCATGGATGATATTGTCCATTATTTGTCTTCCTTCCACAAAGCCTACCTATTCTTGTGAGACCAGTGTGGGTAGGAGGGGTTTCAATCTATTTGCTATAACTTTGGAGATTACCTTATAAACCACATTGCAAAGCGCTACAGGTCTGTAATGATCAGGGGTTTCAGATTCATTTTCTTTGGGTATTAGGGTAATCATTGTAGCATTTAACGCTTTTAGAATGGAGGCTGATCTTCTAGAGTCCTCCACTACCCTATAAATGTCGTGTTTGACAATTTCCAAGCAGGATTTGAAGAACTCCCCTATGAAGCCATCTAGACCTGGGGCTTTCCCATTGGGAATTTCTTGGAGCACTTGGTCAATTTCCTCCTCAGCAATGGGTTTGTTTAGGGTGCTATTTTATTCCTCGGTGACCAGGCAAGGGATATGATGGGTTATCCTTTGGATGGCCTCCGTTCTGTCTTAGTTGGGTTCCTGGGCTATCCCGTGGAAGTGGTTTACTAGAGTAGTTTCGATCTCCTTATGTGACTCTCTCTCTTTTCCATCCTGGTCCTTAATCTTCAGGATTTTGTTGTGGGCTCTTCTGACCATGGTTGTTGTATGAAAAAAATTGGTGTTCCGCTTTCCTTCCCTTAGCCATTTGATACATGACTTTTGTCGCTAAAGTGTTTCTTCCTGTTGACATCTAGCTTCCCATTCTTGGGTCATCTGGATCTCTTCCTTTTTTAGATCCTCCGTATAGCCCTCCGTTATGCAGGTTTCCTGGAGTTTTTTCATTTTGTCTTCTATGTTATTTTTCTCTTGGTTTATATTCCCAAAAGTGTCCTTGTTCCACTCCTTCAGCTTATATTTGATGTACTTTAGTTTATTATAGAGTTTGAACATCCTTGTCCCTTGCTCTGGTTTCTCCTCCCACCACCACAATTTGATTCTTTCCTTGAAAGTCGAGTGTTCGATCCAGAATTTCTCAAATCTGAAGGGTCTATTATTTGGTGTGGTTTGGAAGCCTACTTCCAGTTGGACTGGGCAGTGATCAGATTCCCCCTAGGGAAGGATGCTGCATTCTAAGGTTTTCCCCTACATAATGATTGAATCCTATACTAGGAATCTATCGAGTCTTGTTGCTACATGATATTGGTTCATCCATTTATTGTTCCAGGTGAACTGGCCATTATTAGTTTTGAGGTCTAACATCTCTGCTGTCTCTATGAACTTTGAGAATTCTTCCACATCCCTATCCAATATTCTTGTACCTCATTTTTTCTCCGCAAGTGACGTGATGATGTTGAAGTCCCCTGCCATGATCCATTGGAGGTTGTTGGATCGAGTTTTAAGGTCTTCTAGGTCTCGTATTTTCCTCTGATAGCTGGGGCCCATACACATTAGTGCATAGAATCACCTCCTTGTTTCCAAGTATTTGTATGCGAACCATACGTGTATGCCTGGTTGCTTCAGCTGCTATTAGGCTCAACACTTGTGGATTCCACAAGGTGAGAATACCTCCTACCATTTGGTGGCCTCTGATAGCCACCATCTTGTACTTGCGCCATTGTTGTTTACTGATTGCCTCCATTTTGTTTATAGTGCATTTTGTCTCTTAAATGAAACAGAGATCCGATTGTTCCTTCTTTAGTCTATTTTTAAGGATTCTCTTCTTTCTTGGGCTATTTAGGCCTCTTATATTCCAAGTTATAACCTTCATTTAAACATGTGGGGGGGAGTTGGGGAAGAGTTTATTGATATTACCCGAGTTTATTAGTAGCGCTCCAAGCTCCTGTAGGTCTACGTTGTTTGATTTTCTACCTTTTTTCCTCCTCGTCTGCTTGGGTGAGATCTGTGGTTGTCCCTCGCCGTCTTTGACTCCTAGGTGTCCTATCTCCCCGTGTGTGCACTTTAGTCCTCTAGATTTGGCTTCCTCCCTTAGGAGAAACAGGTACTGAATGCGATCTAGTTTCTATGTTGGTACATTGTCTGCTCCCTGTCTTTTCCATTGGTCCAGTATGTTTGGGAGATCTATCCCTTCCATTTCCGCAAGGTCTCTGAGGTCAAGATCTTCTATGCCTACTTCGCTTGGGGTCATTTTCGCAACTCCCTCTACTTCTTGCATGGGGGTGTTGTCGTCTCTGGTTTCTCCATCCATCGGGGTTGCGCTACTCCCCTGTTCCTTCTTGTTACTTGGCTGATCGGTGGGCTCGTTTGTTTCTTGTTCTGTGACTTCTTGAGCTTTTTCCGAATCCTTTTCGCCTTCTGCCCCTTTATTGGTTTTGTCTCGTCCTTCTGTTCTATTTTGGGTCTCCGTGTTATTTCCTACTGGGGTTTTACTCTGCTTTTTGTTTGCTCTACTTTTGGGGTTCGGTTTTATAAACCCATACTCATCTTGCTGTGGTTTGGGTTTTTCCGCTTCCTATTTTTTATTAAGAGGAAATTCTCTGATCAGGTGTCCATGTTCATGACATCTTTTGCATCTGAAGGGGATCTGTTCATCATCTATGTTTTGTATCCATTCCTCATCCTTGAATTCCAGACTTATGGCTTATGGGAGTGCTCCCGACACATCCATCTCTATGTAGATTCTTGCGTAAGATGTATATCACCCTTTTAGGGTGGCTTCTGAGGTCTTCACATATTTCCCTAGTTTGTTTCCTATTGCTTCTAAAGTAGAGGGAAACCAGTAGTCTAATGGTAAGGAATAAAATCGTAGCCAGGCTGACACCTTTTTGAAAGTTTCTTTTTCCTTCCATGGTCGCATGTACAGTCCTACTGAGGCATGGAAGTATGCCCCCCCCCCCTCAAAGACTCTATCCCTATCTTCTAGGTTCATGAATAATGCTATAAAGAAGACTTTCGATCCCAGGTGGAGCTCCACTTCTCCACTTAGATTCGAGTGATATTTAATCCAGTTGCATAGCGTTCTTTTTGTGGGCCATAAACCCATGAAATTTCATATTAGCACATGCGTCTTCATCTGTTCCCTTTAGAGTTGCGTTTGTGGATCCTCCAGTATCACCTTGGGTATCATTGATGTTTTGGGTTTACACGGGTTGCGCCCTTCTGTCCCGTTGGGCTTTGTTGTGTCTTGCACCTCACTCTTAGTTTCTCTGACTTCTTCCCCCATGCACTCACTTTTTCCCTGGTTCCTTTACTGACCTTTTTATGGATCTGATCCCGAGGTGCCTGTCATTGATGCCCTGAAACCTACGCATCTTGGCCCTTTCCCCCTGTCCACCACTACCTGTTTGTATGAGGGGGTTACCTTACCCCCCGCTTTGGTGCTCATGCTGTCCTCTTCTATGGATGAGACTGCCAAACCCTAGCTTGCAGTTGCTCCAAACCCTAGCAGTCCTCTATACGATCCCTGGGTATACGATATCAATTATATTATCCCTTCCTAAGTAAAATTTAGGAACAAATAATAATTCAAGTTTTCTAATTTATTTCAAATCTAGTTCAAGTACTCCCTGAATGGAATAACCTTGGATTCTTGATCTTTGTTACTTCCATGATTCATCTCTCTGTGATTAATATTTGTTGCTACCCCAAACAACTCTTATCAATACTGTCACTATCTTATTAATATTATTAGTACTTTGCATCAAAAACAATGCATGTTAGGCTTGACATAACATTCTAAGTATTCACATCCTAGATCATTATTTACTTTCCCATGGTTCACTATATAATTGGAGTCAGTGGTAGAAACTAACATCAATCCTCTAGAACTTATGTTAAACAACGATCCAACTAAACCAAAAATGATTCTGTTATCTCTAGAAACAAAATTAACATCTTCTCCCTTATCAATCTCAAAGATATTAGACTATGAAGAAAATCTTTCTTCAAACCACTTTCATTTATATCTAATGAACTATATTTGCATGGTATATGAGTGGTCGTTGGTGATATCACTAAAGTATTTTTGCAAGTAGAACCACAAATTACATCATAGTTGAATCAAAATTCAATCTTTGAGAAAGGCATTCCTCCCATGTTATCAGAACATTTAATTGAATGTTCATGAGAACAAACCTTATATATATATATATATGAGACAACAAAGGGATATGAGACAACAAAGGGATTGATTCATAATCTCTCAATCTATTGATGTGGCCTCTGTTGTGATATTGAGATAACCCCATTAGCATATTCACCAAAGTTACATGGAAGAAGATGGCAATGCCTCACAATATGTGAAGCTTACTAAGGAGCACAATGCTCATATGGAAGAGATACGCCCATGGGAGGTCAATCATCATGTCCAGATTCCTCAGCCAAAAAAACACCATGAGTTGTTGCAAATCACTTCTATTGACCCCAATGATATGGTTAATATGTTCCTTAAGGGCCAATGCTAATGGCACGTCATGCCTATGCAATTTTACAACAACAAGATATCAAGAATGAAGCTAATATTTATAAGCTTGTCCTAATGATGCTGCAACAATAGGTTCTGAACTGATATTAGCAAAAATATTTGAGATTGGTGCACCAAGTTGGGAATTGATAGACTTAATTTCCACTTTACTAGGAAATGATGGTATTTTGTCTTGTAATTTTGCAAGTTCTTGAAAAATAAGTGCTAGGCAATATATCTAGCCAAGTTCTAAGAGCCCAACCAAGTTACAATCTTACTATAGAATGGACCTAGTGAAATTAGAGTCTTCCAAAACTTGGATTCACGCTTGTGGATATCCTTCAAAAAATAATTCCATAAACTCAACACATCTACACGAGACAAAATAATGAAATCCCTTGACAATGCCAAGAAATGACCAAATCGGTAATAGACTGAAAGTGATTTTGAACCATGACTGGCAATTACATGTCCAAACTCATTCTCAAGTGATGGTCTTCTAGATTTTTCATACTTAGTGGATGGCTTTTCACTATGAACACTTGTCAAGATGCTATATTGGTTTGTAAATCCCTTGAAGAAGTGACAAAGTATAAATGCTCCATTTCCACCAGATCCATGATTTTTCATCAACATGTAGTAACATGCACAAATTTTTGGGATATATTTAGCATGTATCCCTTTCAATCATAGTTTAAATGACAAGAGTAAGAGGAGACGTGGAGATGTGTGCTCCACGTAATTTAGGTTCAATGTTATGAAATCTATCACACATGAAAATGTAGTTGATAGCTTATTAATGAATGAATAGTGCTATTATTAAGATATTGCATGAATACGTTGGCTTGTTGTGTACTTAATTATCTTCATGAGCATATTCACTCAATAATTGTGCATCACAAAGTGAGTTCCTTTGTACTCAATTCCTGTGCATTGTGAAGTAATTTTTCCTGCACACTGTCAAGTCTACTGTGAAGCCACCCATCCCATTCTTAATTGTTATAGTGAGACCACCCATACCTCATGTTGAATAGTAGAACAATTTCATAAATAATTAAACCCTTAAAATTATGAGTTTTTTTTTTATCCATGCAACCTTGGGCAATTTAAAGCCACCTAGTCAAACCATCCATGTGTAGTATCATGTAGATGTCATTTAGGTGTTACATTCAACTAGTCAATCAATGAACCAACTCTACTTTTGGGTTTGTTGGATATCACAATAGAGATGTTAGTTCCTTTCTTGTTGGGAATTATTCATGAGGATGTCCTCCCCTATTGGTTCCTATTTACAAGCCAAAATAAATAGATTGGATGGTTCACACTTAATTAAGGCGACTCAAAACACCATTCTTAATTGGGTATTCCCACTCTCACTATTCCTTTAGTTGTAGTCGATAGCTATCCCACTTTCTCACTCAATGCCAATCATATTATTATGTCTTCCACTTGGATTTTCAATGTGAGGGACATGTTGTAGAAAACATAGGAATTTGTTTTACCGAGATGAGGATTGCATGCATATTTCAACTTGACTAGTTTCTCTGCATATGCAATGAATGGCGGGGTGTAAATGGTGAGGATTAGTGATATTATGGTAAATGGACTACAACTTTTCATGGTTGTTTTGGTGTTCAATTCTCACTAGGTAGTTGGTACTTTTAATGGAGTTTAAGAGATTATGAGTAGTCATCCTTATAATAGAGTTTAAGGGAGGATGATATTTCTGAAGCAATTATATTCTATCTAGATTGGATTGATTTGGAAATATATTTATAACATGTGGAATAAATTCACATTTATTTACTTGCACTCAAACACTGCTATAACCATGTGCTAAGAAAATATCCAGTCACCTGTTTTGTGGAAGAGACGTAGTTTTGCCTCGGATTCCTACGGACATTGTTCTAGCACTTTAATTTGCATGAACTGTTTTTATATTTTGGAATCTTAGTGCAATGAATCTCTTAAACACCATTCCCCAATTTAAAAAATATGTAGTTGTTGATGCTTGAATCCGTTAGGACCGAAACGACAACCTCACGAGGATGTAAATCCCCCTGCGTTTTTATAGAGGTGGTACTCCTCTTTAGGTTTTCTTAGGATTTCTATATATTCAAAATGTGGGACTTGACAAAAGTCCATCATAGAAGTTCAAAGAAACATAAATATTGCGAGAAAATAAAAGGAAAAAGTTTTTGTTTTCTTTTTAAAGAGAGTTCTTGAGAAAGGAACATGAATCACACACTTCACAGATTTAAATTAAATAAGCAAAATTTCCTCACATCCATCATAGTTTAAGATACAGATTTTTGATCACGTAAAATAAAAAGAAGATGATGCACACGCATAAGATAAATTTAACAGAGTGGACACATGGACATATCAAAAAAGATAATGATAGATCAACCTCAAATACTTTATATTATGAAAAAAGGGTTACAAAACAAAGTTGAGATTCTTCCCAAAGTAGCTCTCTTGAAATTTCTAAAAAATATATAGTTTGTTACATATTCTTTGAAATTTTAAATGTGTTTGTCTTAAAGACTTGGATTGGGGCTCCCGCCGACCATAAAGAAAATAAATAAAAGAAATACTCTTTTAGAAGGAAGACGGTGGGCAGTAGAAGAACAACAAGACCTAGTAAGAAGAAAAGAGGAGTAATCAGTCTTCGGTTAAACTTTCTAGTGAAAGAGGTGGAATAACTCGATGAAGGACTTGATAAAGAAAAAGAAGGATATGATCAACATAAACTTACTATGATGGTATCTCGTTGTTTTCATCTTCTTGATGATGTCCTTTTATTGTTTTCATCAATGGTTACATAAACCGTCTCAAATGTTTCTTTCCCTTCATTGGTCAGTTTATCGATGGCTTTCTTGAACCATTCTTCGATGTAACTTTTCATTGGTGCCATGTTGATTTCATGTTGGATTTTTATTTTGAACAACTCTCTCTCCAAGTCTCTAAGATCAAGGGAAATTCCATGTAATGCTTCTTCAATATCCCGACTTTTCATGGAGTAGTCCACTAGCCAATTGTCTATGTCGTCCTCATTATATTCAAGTATGCCATAGAAATTTTCAACGGACAACCCTTTAAATATCTCATCTTTCTCATCAAACTCTTGCTTTGTTAGGAACATTGAGTTGAGGATCAACTTGGTATCTTGGAATTCTTTAGTGCTTCTAGCTAAGTCTACCTCCATGAGTATTTTGAATAGTTCCTCCCTCCTTGATATGGCTTGGCTGCACGTTTGAACAATGTTATTCAAGTTTTTTTATCTTTTCTTTCCATCATTCATTCAAATTTTTCATCCGATAGAGAGGGAAGATCCTCCTCTCTTCTCATTAGCTCTGTCATGTTGGAAACTTTAACACCAAAGGGTACCACAACATCAAGGTAAAAACCTTCTTCATTTTTTAGTTCGGCTTGCAAATACTCATGAAAGGAATGGACCCTCGAGCCAAAAGAAATAATGTTCTTTGAAATTTCCCAAGCTTATGTGATCAATCCCATTCTTTTCTTGATATTATTCTCCACATAACTCATGGATGATGTAAGTAAGCTTGAGGATCCTTTTAATTTAGCAGCGGGCATGGTGGGTCCAACGATTTCCAAAGAGATGGAAAGGAGTGGAAGAGGCATTAAGGTCTCTTCTAGTTCCTTAATCCTCTCCTTTAACTTTGTATTTTCCGCTTCGATACCACTAATGGAGTCGTCCAATGCATCGTTGGTTTCTCTATGGATTCTGGAAATCTGGGAAGGCCGCATATTTCTCAGGTTAACCTCTGAAGGAGATTTCCATTTTTTATTCTTCACATCACTCTTCTCAATGATTTATTTCTTAGATTCATTTTCAAAGACAACACTTTGAAATACAAATGACTCTTCTTCATCGAAGGTCTCATTCTCAATAATTTCCAACGACGGATTTTGGTGGGTTGTGCCTCCTGACTGATCAATGTTAGGAAATATTTTCTCGATGTTAGCCTCAATCTCCATATCTTCGAGGGAGAAGTTGTTGATGTCACTTTCAACGCGATGTTCTTCCTCCTCTTGTATAATATTCTTCCTCTTCTTTCTCAGAGTAAGTTTATGTGAGCTCTCAATTTTTCCTGGAGTTTTTTTTTTCTTCTCCTACGACTGAACTACTGTTGATCATTTTTCTAGATGGGTGGGTGATTGGAGCACTTCTTTGAGATGTTGTAGTCTTAGGAGTAATAGTTTGGGACTGGTCACTCTTCTCGCTGGGACTGTTTCCTTTCTGTTTGTAAAATTTATTGATATTGATTACCATCTCCAAGTCGCCAACAATGTGAGTAGGAGCACCCAAGTTATTATCTTCTTCTTCTCCTAGAACAATATGGATAAATGAATTTCTAAATCCCACTACTAACATATGTTCCACAAAAATTCCATTAGGGTCACACCCTTTTATCCTTTTAGCATACTTGAGATTCATATTGTGGAAGTGGTTTGCAAATTCATCGATTTTGTTCGTATTTCTGAATACAAAGTCCTCAATTTTCCAAGGCAAGGGTATGAATTGCTTTTTTCGTTTCTCATGAAAAAAGTGCAGCCATAAATTATATTTATTCTCCACTTTTGTAATAAACATTTTGTCGAATATATGACATGGAATATAGGAGGGATTTCCTTAGCACAAAAAATCCTGATAACATTGTAATTTTCCATTTGCTCCAACATCCCATTTTTATCCAAGAATTTACTTACCTGGGCGAATATTATGGGGGTATCTTTTCCAAACAAAAATACTTTAAAAATTGAGACAAATTCATTGAAAAATTCATAAGAATGCAAGGAAGCTTTGTGCCTCCACAACGCTTGGTACCAAAAGGTCACTGGGTCAAATTCACAATTCACCTTCTTCCAGATAGACAATTTAGGAAATTGACAGCAATATGCTATCGCAAACACCAAATAAGAAGACATAAAGAATTTCTTATCTTTTTTATACTATGACAATTAGTAAGATATTTCAATGGAAATCAACTTTCCTCAGTCGAAAATGGTCTGCTCCTTGACAACAAAATATAAGATATAAAGAATCATATGGGAAATGCTGGTGACATTTTCTTGGCCTGTCACTCTGGTGAATAACCAAACAATTTCTCTAAAGGGGTTTCTGAATGAGTTGAACTTCATCCTGGTAATATCTTCAGGGATGGTCATAAGATTCTCCAAGAACTCAGGCAAGAGATCCGGGTTGTTATAGTGATTTTTCAAGAAATCCCTGCAATCCTCTCCTTTGAAAGTAAGTGTTGGTTCGAGGAGATTCAACATTTTACGAAACAATTGAGGTAAAAGAGAAATGAGAGAATGATCTTGAAGTTGAATAATACGCTCACTTGGTATATATTTCTTAGTGCACCAGGAAACCAGTTCCTTGCAGTCGAAAACCTTAGGAACACAACCTGCACAAGAAATTCCGAATGTCTAGGTCACTTCCTTTTGAGTAGACGAGGATGAATATGAAGAATACACTCTAAACCACTGAAATTTCTAGTCCTCACGTCCAAAAATGTTCAAAGTTTCTATGCAGAACTACTGTCGAGCTGCTTCTACCATAAGTTGACAAGAGCATTCTTTTAATCCAGATAATGTTTGAAATGAGCGCTTGAGAGAGATAATATAATCTTCCGCAAATAATCGTTTAATGTGGCTTAATAAGAAATCTCCTCGATCCCTTCGCTTATTAATGACGATCTTTACAGAGCCTGCATGATGAGTTATTAGCATTAAACCATACTAAATTCCTATTGGAAAAAGCACGAAGGTGACAGGGATGGACCAGAGCAGTTAGGATTTGGGAATTTTGTGAACCCACCAACTCAGGAACCTGTGGACCCACGATTGCGAAAGGTTGAGAGTTGGATAAGTGTTGTAATGTGGTGTTAGACTCAATATAGGAGAGATGAGATACTTAGGAGCTCGGGGAGTCTGATGGTCAAAATGTAGATCGTGGATCTCTTGGGTGCAAAATGTACATCACAGAATGAGGGATATGAAAGCTTGAACCCGCGAACCCGTGACTGCAGAAGAGACTAAGTATAGGATAATGTGGAAGTCGTTCGGACTCATTATATGGGAGTATGGATGGAGATGAGGATATGTGATTCCGGGAACCCGTCGTTTTCGAAAAACAACTAAGTATAGTAACTAGAAAGGGAGAATAGAAAGGAGAAAAGAAAAGGGGAATTTGGGTAAGTATAGAAGACATAAAAGAAATGGACAAAAGAAGTTGGGAAAATATAAAAGGGGAGGGAAATTTCAGAAGCAAGAAGTGATCTCAACAACTAGCTCCAACTGTGGGATGATAACCCCCTGTGGGTTGTCAAGAATCCATAACCTTTCATGACCAGGTGCTTTTGCCTTTTGGGATATGGAGTCAGAGTAATAATATACAAAGTGAAAAATAAAATTATGTACAATGAGAATGATAAAGTATTAGGGTAAAAAACCTTTCAAATGTTTCCCGTTGACATGTAGCATTAATCTTTTACCCTTCATGTCTTGGAGCATATAAGAGTTAAAACCCAAGATCTTTTCGACGACGTATGGTCCAATCCAAAGCGCTTCGAACTTTGTATGCATCGATGGTTTATCCTTGGCCTTATTCCAAAGTAACACCAACTCTCCCTTATGGAAATTATTTACAATTGTGCTCTGATCGAAGTATCTTTTAACACTCTGCTGCCTTTGAGAGGTTCGATTAAGGGATTTCCTTTGTTCTTCTTCCAATTTTAACAACTAGTTGATCCTCCTTTGGATGGGTGAACTCTCTTATGTATCTTAGATATTAACCACATAAGTCAATGCATTGAGCTCGAGGGTAATTGGAATTTTTGCTTCTTTCCCACAAACCAGTGTATAAGGGGACATGCCAATGTTGTCCTTTTGAGTCGTTCTGCTTTCCCACAACGCATCAATAAGATTCAGATGCCAATTCCTTTGGTTCTTATGAATGGTTTTCTTCAGTATCTGAACAAGTGTTTTATTTGTGGATTCAACAAGGCCATTAACTTGTGGATAATAATTCTATGATTGACCCATGATAATTCCATATTCATTGAAAAACTTTGTAAAATTCGACCCGATGAAAATCAAACCATTATTTGTGATAAATTTATCCGGGACACCAAATCTTGACATAATATTATCTTTGAGGAACTTAATTAGCTCTTAAAAATCAACCTTCTTTAATTCCACTACTTCTGGCCATTTCGTGAAATAATCTGTAGCCGTGAGAATGTACATATGTCCTTTGCTAGACTTCATATTAATTGTCTCGACAACATCAAGTCCCCATTGTCACTGGGTCAAATTCACAATTCACCTTCTTGCAGATAAACAATTTTGGAAATTGACATCAATATGCTATCACAAACACCAAATAAGAAGCCATAAAGAATTTTTTTTCTTTTTTATTCTGTGACAATTGGGAAGAGATTTCAATGGAAATCAACTTTCCTCAGTAAAAAATGGCCTGCTCCTTGACAATAAAATACAAGATATAAAGAATCATACGTGAAATGTTGGCAGTATTTTCTTGGCCTATCACTCTGGTGAATAACCAAGCAATTTCCCGAAAGGTTTTTTTGAACGAGTTGACCTGCAACCTGGTAATATCTTCAGGGATGGCCGTGGGATTCTCCAAGAACTTAGGCAAGAGGTCCAAGCCATTATCGTTATTTTTCAGGAAATCCCTGCAATCCTCTCCTTTGAAAGTAAGTGTCGGCTTAGGGAGCTTCAACATTTTACAAAATAGTTGAGGTGAAAGAGAGACAAGAGAATGGTATTGAAGTTGAATAATCCGCTAACTTGGTATATATTTCTCAGCGCACTAGACAACCAGTTCCTTGCATTCAAAAACCTTAGGAACACATCCTGCACGAGCAATTCCGGATGTCCATGTCACTTCGTTATGAGAAAACGAGTATGAATAGAAAGAATACGATCTAGACCAATAAAAGTTCTGGTCCTCACATCCAAAAATGTTCAAAGTATCTCCGTAGAATTGTTGTCGAGCTACTGATTCCATAAGTTGATGAGAGCGTTCTTTTAATCCAAATAATATTTGAAATGAGCGCTTGAGAGAGATAATATAATCTTTCGCAAATCGTGCTTTAATGTGGCTTAATAAGAAATCTGCTCAAGCCCTTCACTTATTAATGATGATATTTACGAAGCCTGCATGATGATTTATTAGCATTAAACCATACTAAATGCATATTGGGAAAAGCGTGAAGGTGGCGGGGATGGATGAGAGCAATTAGGATTTGAGAATGTTGTGAACTCGCTAACCCAGGAACTCACGGACCCGCAGTTGCAAAAGGTTGAAAGTTGGCTAAGTTTTGTAATGTGGTCGATCAAACTCAATATAGGAGAGATGAGATACTTAGGAGCTCATGGATTCCGATGTTCAAAATGTAGATCACAAATCTCTTGGGTGCAAAATGTACATCGCAGAACGATGGATATGAAAGGTTGAACCCGCAAACCCACGACTGCAAAAATGGCTAAGTATAGGACAATGTGGCGGTTGGTCGGACTCATGATATGGGAGTATGGATGGAGATGAGGATCCGTGAGTCCGCCAACCCACGAACCCGCCGTTTTCAAAAAACGACTAAGTATAGTAATTAGAAAGGGAGAATAGAAGGGATAAAAGAAAAGGGGAATTTGGGTAAGTATAGAAGAGGGAAAATAAATGGACAAAAGAAGTTGGGAAAATAGAAAAGGGGAGGGAAATTTTGGAAGCCATAACTGATTTCAACAATAGTGTAGTTGAATCACGAGGCATAATGACTTTCAAAATCGACTAGGAGAAATGTTGAGAAAACATTATCATGTTAAGAAACATTATCTATACTTCGTAAATTACAACTGTTTTGAAACATTTTTTACATGAGGCCATTGGAATATTCATTTTTTATTTAGTAAAGAGACGTAATTTCATTCTTAGTTCCTAGCCACCAATGCTTTTAAAATATCAACAAAATCTCCTTATTTGTTTGTTTCATGACAAAAGAAATTCCTAATGCATTAATTTATTCAATTAAATAGAAGGGCCGATAAAAGTAACAACTTTATGTTTAATTCAGTCTTTATGAAGTTATTGACTCAATCATTATAGCAAGTAGAGTTGTGAAGCAACAAGTACCTGCCTTTTTGGCAAGAAATCACGTGTAGATTGTGTGTTAATAGAAAGAAGCACGTGTAGATTGTGTGTTTATAACACTGATCCCTAAAGCTTTGTGTGGTTAGTTCTGAATTGTCAGTAGAAAAAGTTAGATAAACATAACCATATTTATTAAGAATCCATTCCACACATTCCACATTAATGTAATTCTTAGTATTTCACTCTAAAATCAAGTCAGGATATGGAAGATTTCATTGTAGCACTAATTTTGTTGCATTACATACACTGCTAAGGTTCATGGCTCTGCCCATAATATTTTAGCATATATCTCTCCTGAAAAAAGATACAATTAGGTATGAGTTCCCAAGTACAAAAGGAATTTTAATTAAAACTTCAAATTATGACGTATCTTGTCAGCTTCTTGCACCTCTATCAAGTTTGTGAAGGACCAGAGTCGTGAATGCAAAACCATCGTGATAAAAAAAACACAAAGGGACAATTTTAGCCTCCATGCGACTCCTCTGTTTTCGTACATTATGGTATGGAATCTTGGAAATATGTAGGACCTTCTAGGTTTTGGGAAGAGAAAACTGGTTCATGAGATTTCTTCTCTAAAATTCAGATGTTACCATTGTTTTTTCCATACATATTTGGCCCTCGATATGTGAATAAATACACTACCACGACTTTTGGTGTATCACAATTAGTCTCACATTAAGGCTGATAATTAGCCAATATTGTCAATTCCACTTGGAAATATCACAAATGGATCCCCATTCAGCAAATTCATAGACTAATAAGTTCCCTTAACATTTAGGTGGTGTTTCATCTACCAAAACACCCATAAATGTTTACCTAAACCTAAAATTTGTTTTATATATTTATGTTCTATTATTTTTTAAGAGCATATTATTATTATATAAAAAATAATGATATATTTAAGAATAACAAAAAGGAACTTGGAAAAAAACCACTTTTAGAATCTCTTAAAAATAAGGGAAAAGAATAAGTTTGAAAGGTATAATTATTTAATAAAAAATTATAATAGTAGCATGATTTATAATTAAGATCAAGAACTATTTATAATGGATGAGAGTTAAAGTGGGCGAGTTCCCTCTGTTTTGAGATTACAAAGTGGAGAGCTACATGCAATGGTGGGTGGAGTAGAGGAAATAAGAGAGCAATATGATCCATTCTTGTGGGCCATATAGGGAGAACATTTTCTAGGGAAGTTATTTTGATTGTGTATCAAGTGATGCTATCAAGTTCTGGGGAGATGAAGAAAAATACTTCTCATATCAAAATAATAGAATATAAAGAGAGATTAAGTAATTTTGTATCAGAATAAATTAAATTACAAAGCTAGAACCTTTTTTTTCGCAGAAAATTCACACTTATTATATTGATATATAATTTTTCATACAACATCAAAAGGATGAAATCCAATACAAAATCCTTTCCACTCCCAACAACTCAACAAAAAAAAAACACATAAATTAATCTTCCATCAACCCCAAAGCTACAGTGGAAGACGATGATTACTCCTCATTCTAAAAGACCAACTAATCATTATAATCCAGACCAAGAGAGCCCCCCAATAATTAAAAAATGTCAAAATGATGGACAGTTCCAGTCGACTCTCCATCCCATGGATAATAAAAGAGACTTCCACTCGAAGTCAACAAAGCATGTTTGGAAAGCCTATCTGCCACCCGATTGTTCTCCCTATAGATATGCTGAAAAGTAATATCCCTGAAGGTAGTGACCAACTCGCTAGTTTTCCTTTTCCATCCTTCTATATTTATTGCCCAAAGAATTCCTTTTCTTTTAGCCAATCAATAATTTCTTTTGAATCGCCTAGTAACCGAATCTCCTGAATATCCAAATGCTTAGTAATAAAAAGAGATGCCCACACGCCCAATAGTTATTCTTTGGTGTTTGTTCCCTCCCCACCGTTGAAATACCATCTAAATTCCAAGGCATCTATAGTTTTTACAACACCACAAAGCTAGAACCTACTCAAGGCAAATTGGACCAAAAAAAAAATATTATTTAAGTCATTTGAATTTATTTTCCATTTTGTAACTATCGACAACAAACTTAAACATGTTTCAAAAAATGAAATTTTGAAATTTGTGCTTTAGCATTTTATTTTGGCAAAAAACCTTAAAAAGAAAAACGTGCATGCAACTTTTCCAAAGTTCCACACTACACTACAATTGTGGTTCATCTCTCTGGAGAATGGAAACACCTGGACGATGATTGTTGCGATTCTCAATTCAACTAAAATGATTCACCATGCGTCACATTCTACCCTCTATACATGCACTTGTCCTCATATACGAGGAATTATCCAAGCAACTGATCGGTCCCAAGCCACAAAGCTATGATCTGTCTCTTAAGACACCCCTAAAATGCAATTCCCTGCGATAGGTAGCTCTTTGTGTGACTAGACCTCACATTAATGGTTGTATTCGATTCGACAAAGAAAAAATGTAGAAGGTGGGAGAGTTGTAAGAGTAATTATTTGTCCATTCGAATGTAGGGGGGAGGGGTTTTCTTTGTATTAACAAGAGCCTATCAATTATGTGGATGGGTTTTGGTTTGTAGTAATAGGATGGAGAGGGTGGTAGGTGGCTCCACTTGTAATATTACAAATATCCAGGTCATTTATCGACTTTATTTAGGTCTTCAAGGTCGAGGGGATAAGTGCAGTGAGTGACAACGAACATTCAAAGAGCTAGAAGTGCTAGGTTTGAGCATTCAGTTTCCAGAAGTGTATGTTTTCCAGGTTTTGTCTATTCAATCAGTTAGTGAAAAGGACACTGGTCAATTCTATTGCATTAAGATGGAATTATTACAAATACATTGAGGGATGAGAGTCCTTATTACATACATAATACCTATTTGTAGTTCAGGTTGTTCACATATAACATAGAGCATTCAACAGAGAACATCCCAATGAGGGTTTCATGAATACATACCTAATACTGATTTAATTGCCTGCTAGGAATTGTGCTTGGCTCTTGAGATAGAAGGCTCAACTTGGAATCCCAAATTTGTCTATATCAGTTGAGGGGGATCAACCTTAAAGAAATAAATAGTTTTGACGTAGGCCCAACCTATTCCAATTTCTGTTCCGAGAAGGGAAGGTGGTTGAGTTCAATTCATGGTACTAATGGGGGAAATTGAGTGTGCCTCCCTCTTTCTCCTTGTAGGGTAGAAGAGTTCGAAAGAGAATGTATTATTTTGTCTATTAAAATTCACAACCCAGGTAAGGTGTTGAGCCATTCCATCTAGGTGTTGTTGACAACCATTCCATCTAGGTGTTGTTGATAGTCCTTCAATTATCTCTTAGGAGGGGAAAAAATTAGGGGGAGAAATAGACAGAGAATCTAATATTTTACGTGACCTCTCTTTGTCTGAAATGTTAAGGACCTTCCTCATTATCTATGTAATTTTGCATCATTTTATTTGGTAGGAGATGATGGGTTTGGGTTTGAATTACCTTCATTTTCAAATATATAAAACACACTGAGTTGTAAGTGATGGATTCAAGGATTACCTTCCTCTTTCTATATGCAATTACTTTGCGGTGTCAGCTTTTCGTCTGTGAATTATGGGCATCCAAGGTAACTAGATATGATATGCATGCTTGACCGACTAGTGCAGTTGATATATGGGACAAGATGAGGGCCCCTATTAGCAGTTATGTTCCTTCAAGCCCACCGATTAGCTCTATGTTTGCTTCAATCCTTGTAATCATGTTGGTCTGTGTTATCAATATGAAAGGTGTTGGGTTCAGAGTTTGAACAAGGGGAAGAAGTGTTGGCAAATATTGAACAAGCAACGAAGGATGGTTGTTGTCATTGATGGCAACAACGAAGATGGCAGGATAAGAAGGATAAAACCCCTTGGGGATTCGGACGTAAGAGCTCAGGAAGGAAGACAGAGATCCAGTGACCATTGGATAAGAAATGTTCTGGACCGTTGATCACAGCTCGTATCGGAGAATCAGGAATCGGGGTTTCGCGACTCCCGTGAACAAGTGCATCAGAAATCCCGAAATCGCGAAATGCGATTTATCGATACGAAAGATAGTGTGTATGCCACCAAGAAAGATCCGAGCCGTCAGATTGGAAGAAGACACCCGACAACCATCAGATCTGTAGAAGATGTGAGGGGGTTAAGCCATCGAAGAATCGGGGATCGGGACTTTGAAATGTCCAGTTCAATTGACATCGAAAACCCCGAAATCGCGATTTGATCACAGCCGTTAATTCAAGCAGAGATCGTGACCATCCACGTGTAGACAGGAGGCTTCATCGAACATCGGGAAATCGGAGTTCCTGAGGTTGAAGGAAACGAGAGATCGAAAGTCTCGAAATTCCGAAGGTATCGAGACCGTCCAATTGAGGGACAGGTGTCGAAAATCAGGAGCGAGTCGGCATATCGCCAATCGAGAAATCAGAGTTCCCAAGGTCAAAAGAAACAGGACATCGGAAGTCCCGAAATCCCGACACAATCGGGACCGTCCATCTGAGAGGATGCATGGCAGGAGATTGGTGCCATCGGTGAAAGGCCCGACAGGAGGTCGTTCATCGACTAATCGGAAATCGGGATATCGGAGATCCCGAGCACAAAGGTTTTGTGCATTTCGAAATTGCGATCCGCGAAATCCCGATGAATGGGGTACAACTATCCACACAGCAGCGAAGGAGGACAAAGGATTAGTGGATGCCAGATTTCAGAGATAAGGATGCGGTTACAGGTAACGGTCACGTGAACCAGGGCCAGCCAGGGGGGCTGAAACACATCAGGAAATCGGGGATCGGGAATCCCGGAGGCATGTGCATGGTGACATCGAAAATGCCGAAACCCCGATGAGAGGTTTGACCGAGGTCATGTGTTGATGTTCTTATGGAGCCAAGGCCTATAGCCAGCAGGGCTAGCGCATGGAAAGGGGTGCATCAGCATCGGGGATTGGGACTTTGTAATGACAAAGTCACTTAACATCAAAAACCCCGATTTCGCAAAGTGCGAAATCGCGAGTGAATCTAGACCGTTAGATCCAGAAATGATCAGGACCTTTGATTTAAAAAGGGCGCACATAGGTTTAATTAAAATTTTAAACAGGAGCCCGATTTCCTCCAAGCAATAAATATTGGACCCGATGAGCGTTGAACGGGTCCTAGACCAATGGAATTTAAAAAGGGGGTCGATTCTCTCGACAGAGGGTGGTTGGAGGACGCGGAGGCCATTTTCTGATAGGAGGGATATCTACTGGTGGGTGAGGTATTTTGAGCAGGCAGCATGGCAGGTTTGAAGAAAGAGAAATCTCCTTGTGGCAGTCGGGCAACAGATCTACATTGACAGAGAGATCTCAGCTGTAGGTTCTGCAACCACGAGATCAGAGGCATCTTATCCAGGTTTATTGAGTTATTTAATATGTGTCTTTTGGTAACTGCCTGACAGTTTGTAGATCTGTGTTTACCCTTGAGGTAATTTATGTTACTGTCATAACCACTAGATGAAACTGCCTGATCCCGTGTGAAAATTAATGAAACATGGTCAGCAGTAAGTATGAGGGTTAAACCCTTCAGTAGTAGCAATCTGCCAGTAGAAACTGGTACTATCTTCAGGGGGTTGAAGCTCCCTTCCAGGAAAGGCTGGTAAACGAGAGAAGGTTGTAGCCTTCTGCAGGTAGAAGCCTGCGTACTAGT